>VWZI01009746.1:4032-42360 GCA_013396835.1 Psilopogon haemacephalus
AAAAAAAAAAAGGCAGATCAGGCAGTAATGCAGCCATAGGCTTCTCATCTCCACTAACTCTCTGTGTTTTAAAAATCCTCTTTCACTGCAGATGGACAGCAGGTAACATGCTGGTGTCAGAGGTCTTTTGAGCAGCCCGGATGCAACTAATTACTTCAGTAGCAGGTGCCCTGTCAGCTATTCAGAATAACATGTGCCATGTGAGTAAAGCCTCCCAGTGCACCCAGCACCTCTGGCAACATGCCACTCTTTACTCCGAGACCTTCCCCATCTATGGTGGTTCCAGATCCTGAATCAAATTTAATTACCAGGACTTTTGCCTCTTCCTACTTTCTCTTTTGAATAAGAAAACTAGTGGAAAAGGACTTGGAAGACTAGCAGGACTAGGAAGATCATGATAAAAATAAGCATATCCAGTGTGCTCCTTCTTAGAGGACTGGGAGCAAAGAAATAATTTGGGCACAGCACAAAATAATTTGGGCACAGCACAACAGAGTGATGTAAGGCAATAGATTCACACACCACTGAGATATATTTGTTGTTGTTCAGCTGTTTAGCCGTGTACAGTGGCAGCATGTAACAATTTCATGCTAAGCATGCCTGAATTAATTGGGCCTTTGGGGGAACTGAGGAAGACAGAGTGTAATTACTGCATCTGGAATATATCCAGCATGGGGGGAAAAAAGAAAAAAAAAGGCTTATTCCTGGGAAAAAAAAACCCAAAAAAACCCATGATTAAATCCATTGTCCCAAAGTGCCCAGAATGCTGGGTTGACATTTCCTATTAGAAGCAGTACAATGCTGCAAAGAAAAAGGTAAAATTCACTTTCAAGGAGTTAATATCATGTAGGCAGGTCTGGTCAGATGCAAATCAGCTGACTTTATCAGAAAGAGCAAAGCTGCTTATACTGCCTCACTGGCTAAGGTATGTTTATTAGTTTGTTTACAACAAAAGATGGTTATTTAAAATAAGATAAATGAGCATTATTTTTTTTTCCATTCCTTTAGCTATGCTGAAGGCAGCTGTCATCTTGTGGGTGCTCAGAAGCCTGTTGAGATGTGACCTAAAGCTAAGGCCAGATGGTGAGCTACTGAATAGGACTACATCACTCAGCAAATTTTGCACCAGATGTGGTTGGCTTCCTATTTAAACTGAGTCAGTTAAAGGTATTATTAAGGTAATGGGTAAAGTTACACCACTATTAGGATGGAAGAAGAATACTCTAGAAAAATATAACTGGCATGCATCAGGTAAGAGAAGCAAGCTGAGCTGATCATGCTTTTGTGTTCAAAGTGCAATATGTCCAAAACCAGTCATGAGACTTTTAAATATCAGGGTCTCTGCAGAAGACTCATGTGAAGCAGAGAGTGTTTCAGTTATCTAGCTGTCTATGCAAACCTGTGTAAACCATGAGCTGGCTGAGCTCCACATGCTGTCCAGCTGCCCATCAGCCACCTTGCACATTCAGACAGGACAGGTTGATGCTGATCCTTCTAGCAGAAGCCACCTGAGATCTGATGCATCCTGTGTGATGCTGACCTACCAACCCTGGGTTCTTGTCATCTTGTTTGGAAATAAATTCAATTGTGAGCAGCAATTTAGGACATGCCCTCACTGGAGGAGGCACTGCTGACAGGGAACAAGAGGCCATCTTTCAGGACAGAGTGTCCCACATCTAAGATGAGCAAGACATTTTTAGTATTAGAAAGCTATGGCATATCTTTGCAAGCTTCCACCAGGCCTTCTTATACTTTCTCTGTCAAATTGAAATCATAAATCCTGGTATTACTGATACTGGCCTTTTTGCAATGTGCTTTCCACAAGCACAAACTTGATGACTACAAGCTTTATTAAAACAAAAGGGCAAAAAGAAAGCCTTTTNTTTCTTGCTTATTCATGCATATTCATATTAAGGGCCAGAAGGAGGACCCATGTAATTATAAACCTGTCAGTTTGACTGCGGTGCCAGAGAAGGTCATGAAGCAGGGCACCTTAAGTGCCATTATGCAGCATGTGCAGGACAACCAGGTGGGCAGGTCCTGCTTGATGGACATGATCTCCTTCTATGACAAGGTAGCCCACTTAATGGATGATGGAAGGTCTGTGGATGTTGTTTATCTGGACTTAGCAAGGCATTTGACACTGTCTTCAACAGCACTCTCCTGGAGAAACTGGCTCCTTGTTGCTTTGATGGGTGGATGAATAGGAGTGTTCATCTGCTTAAAGGTAGGAAGGCTCTGCAAAGAAATCTGGACAAACAGAATCAATGAGCCAATGGCAACTGTATGAAGTTTAATAAGGCCAAGTTCCAGGTTTTGCTCAGGTGGCCAAGAAGGCTAAGAGCACCCAGGCCTGCACCAGAAATAGTGTGGCCAGCAGGACCAGGGAAAAGCTAGTGGCCCTGTCTTCAGCACTGGTGAGGCTGCACTTTGAATACTATGTACAGTTTTGGAGCCCTCATTACAAGAAGGACATTGAGGTGCTGAAACCTGTCCAAAGAACAGCAATAAAGCTGGTGAAGAGATTGGAGAACAAGTCTAATAAGGAGTGGCTGAGTGAACTGTGATTGTTTAGTCTGGACATGAGGAGCTTGAGGGAAGACCTTTTTGCTTGCTACAACTACCTGAAAGGAGGTTGTAGTGAGGTGGGTGTTTGTCTCTTCTCCCTAGTATCAAGTGAGAGGACAAAAGGAAGTGGCCCTCAGTTGTGCCAGGTGAGGTTTAGATTGGATATTAAGAAAAAATTATTCACTGAAAGAGTGATCAGGTATTGGAATAGGCTGCCCACGTAGCTGATGGAGTCACTGTCCCTTGGAGGTGTTAAAAAACACATGTAGGCATGACACTTGAGGACATGGCTCAATGGCCGTGGTGGTGTTAGGGTAATGGCTGGACCAGATGATCTTAGAGGTCTTTTCCAATCCAAACAGTTCTACGGTTCTGTGTACCAACTGAAGGCAGCATGGGACAATTTTTCAGAGAGCATGCACCTATGAGTAGCTGAAATTCATGGAAACCTTCAGCTTACATTGGTTTTATTTGATTAATGAAAGCTGAGTGTCCTATTTGTCGCTTCAAATCTCAGATACACATTCAAGAATTTGATCCAGTAAAATCTCTCTGAGACATACAGATTGACAAAGCTGGTGACACTCTCCCAAAATTGGCTCTGTTGTGACAGTGGGCAGCTGTTACACAACTCAGCACTGAAAGCTGATCTCATTTCATCTTCAGGCAGCCAGGGAATTGCCTGCCCTCCCAGTATTTCAGCAGAAAGAAAGAGGGACCCCAGCCAAAGGAAATGAGAAGATGATAGGCATAGAAAGAGGAATCAGCTCAAATGCCACGGAGGGTGATGGAATGTGTCTAAACAGGCACAGCTTTGCTCTGGTAAGAAGATTACTGCTTTCTTCCCAAAGCTAACTTTCACACAAGGCACCATCTCGGCTCACTCTAAAGAGGAAATGAAGTGTTTAAAGGCATTTCAGGAATACCAGAACAAATTCAGTGCTACCATGAAAGAGCTACCACAAGCAAAACATTTGCTCTGCTAGCACAGTCATACTGCTGAATTTAATTCCTTTTCCCTAAGTATATTTGAGACATATTCCAGAAATGTAAATATGAAGAGAGACAGAGAAATCATCTCAACACCCTTTCCTCTACCAAGTGTGCTAGGAAACAATAAAAAGAAATAGAAGTTCAAAGGCCTGTTCTGCAGCACCAGTGGCTACATGGACTACAAACGCATGGCTACAATCACAGGGACAACCTTCACTCAGCTCTGTGTAGCAGAAGCCATCTTCCAGACTCAGGGCTAAATATATGATGATGAGAGAAATTGCCATGGCATGCTCCTCTGCCACGTGCTATACCAGCTACTCTCTCAGTTGTGAGCATAGGCACCATCCACAGAGGAAGCATGATACATGCCTTTTATCCCCACCCAAAGAGCAGAGGAAGGGATTCAATTTCTCCCAAAGCTATAATGGACTTGTCCACAAATCAGGGAGAGTCAGATCCTGGTCTTGTGAGGTCATGAGCAAAATGTTCATCAAAGTCAACAGGATCAGGCCAGGGCCTTTGATCAAGTGGATGAACCTGTCAAATAGATATTGCTGACAGCTTTTTCCACCCAGTCCTTGCCCTGCTGTGTGGTTCCATGTGTTGCAGCTGCCACCTGGGCAGCAACTGTGGAAAAGGCCCTGACAGGGACACAGAGGACTCTAAAGTAATGCTAAATTACCATCAGAAACTGCCCTTGCTGAAAACACTGCAACAAACCATGGGATAACATGGCACCTGGTGGCTTCCCTTAGGCAGAATAGGTGGGATTTAGGACAAGCAATTTACAATAGGAACCTGTACCCTTACAAGAGAAGCAGATCATACTCTCCATTTTAAGCCCAAGAACTACGTACCTGGAGGCCTGAACCCAGCTTTTAGCAGGAGACTGTACTCTCACTAAAAAAGCCTTGCCCCTGAAAGGAGCCAGAAGTATGGAGCAAAATGAATCCAACTGTCTAGGAGCTGGAGGTGAGACAATACCTAGCAATCAAAGATGGACATTTGGGGAGAATCTGAAAAGGACATAATTAGGTGTAATGCAGTGTTTAATGTTTCTGATGGAGATGATCAAGCCTGCACAAAGATATATGTAGCACAGTGGGTTGTGATCACTCAGAAGTTAGACCTACCTCACCCACATGATCTTGCCTGTACTCATGGTCTAATGAAAAATTTTCTGCTATGTAAAATCAGCAGCAGATACCAGGTCAGCTTGAGAGGGCTCACAGAGTCTCAGGCACCACAACCTGCCTAAGTAGTCCACCTGTAACACACTAAAGCACAAAGAACATGTGAGTTTACAACCCAAAGGTGTCCTAAACATAAAGCTTCTTTACAAACCATCCAATATTCTTGGAAATGGTTAGATAAAGTTGAAAACAGACAACTAAGCAGCTGATGGCTTTGAAAGTAGTGACAACAGCAGCTCTGCTGGCTGCATCTAGTAGTTGACATCAGTGCTCCTAACAGACAAACTTACTATTCTAGCAGGCTGAGCTCAGCTGAGGGAGGAGAGCACCAGGTAGGGTTTAGCATAACAGCCCTAGTGGCCTCAGGAAGCCACGATGAAAAGCCCGAAGGATATGCCAGAAATGGACAATGGTACAAATGGTATTGATGTGGCATAGCCTGCTTATATAAAACCTACCTCTCAGAAGAAAAGGTCTGGACAATCCCTGCTTGACAGTGTCCTCTGAGGCTTTTGGCAGAGAGTGCAGGGACAGCTCCTTGGCTGGAAGAAATCAAGGCTGGCAGCGCTGAACCAGTTTACACCTGAAAGGAATCTGGCCTTGTGAGTCGAGAGCACATTTTGTCACAGTTATGGCAGGAGCATCTGCTGGGGAGAAGTGCTCACTGTGCATTACAGAAACAATCGTGTTCAAACCTTGCTGCCTCCTGGCTGTCAGCACTCAGCTTTCACAGAGCTGCTGGGCGCTGCAGCTGCCCTGTGCTCCACCATGCCTTTAGACTTGGGAAGTGGGTCACCAGCATCTCAGCGTCCAGCCACAGAGGAAATCATTAACAGCCTTAAGGAGCAGGAGGGGGAGGGCAGATAGCTATGGCAAACAGTCATGTTTGATGTTTGCAGTAGCTGCTCACAATCCAAAAGGAGCCAAAGAGGACTGGGGAGGAAAAACCTACACACTATCAGCAAGCAACAGGAGATAAACATCGTAACAGATGTGCCTTTGTGGAGTCTCCACAGTATGGCTCTGCTGCCATGAAGCAGGGGAACCTTCCCATTTCTCCTCACATACTACTGTGGGGCAGTGAGGCAAAATTTACACATGGTTAGGTGCTGAGAAATACAAACTGATAATCTCACTAATGTTTTGAGGATTAACTTTCTATGAGTTATCCTGGACAAGAACCTAAAGATACCAGTTTGGGACAGTGTTTTAGGAAGAAAAGGGTGAAAAAGCAAACAAAGGTGCTCTGTAGCCCTCGCAGGAAGTGGCCCTGAGCAGATGACTTGTAGTGAGGCATCCTTAAATTTAGCCAATGAAATTGCTCTGTATGCAGAATTTCAAACAAACATGGAAGAAAAATTAATCTGTGAAGCTTTAACCTAAGTTTCTACTAGAGTTTGAAAGCAAGGAACCGGTGAATATCCCCACGAAGGAAATCCAAAAGACATTAGACACTCAAACACACATTTCACAGAGACCTCCCCAAGTAGTCCTAGTGCTGATGGAAGTACCTGATCTCAGTCGCCTGAAGAACTGCACCCTGATGAATACCAGGCAGAGGATTTAGTTGCTGCTGTGGTGCTGCCTTATTGCCACAGCAAGACTTTGCAGTTCACATCCCATCTTCTCCTCTCCTGCCTGAAGCCACAGTTTCCTTCCCAAACCGAGTGACCCCTTGCTACACTAGCTCCAGTCTGCTGCCTTCGCTGTCATCCACTTACTCCTGATTTTGGGTCAGATTTAAATATTTCACTCTCACAGCTATACTTTTGTAAATGTGAGGCAGAGCAGAGGCAGTAAGATACGGCAAAATGCTTCTATGTGTGTTCTCCTGTAGGGACAGGTCCTGGAGTAGAGATAACAAAGTTGTTTCTGGGTTCACTGTCAACCTACGCACCTACTCTGACCCTGACTAACACTTAAGACTTCTGAAGTATCCTAAAGAAAAAAAAAAAAAAAAGTGCTTGAGCAGCTGTTAGGCAGGGTCAAGCTTAACATTTGAAAGCTAATGGGGGAAGGATGGATACTGCTGCCTGCCATTTAAGTGACAGAGGACCATTTTATTATCTCATATGCTTCATGGGTGATCCTGAAAACCTCATGGAGCTGAACATGCATCTGTGTTTCCCATGGTCACAGTAGCAGGGATCATAGGGGTAGCAGGATGTTTGGCTCCTCAGCCTCCTGAGAAGCTGAAACAGATGACACTGGTAACAGGGTGCACGCAGCATTCACTGTGTTTGGTCTGCAGGCATCTCAAAGGACCCTTGACCAGCTCATGGACAAGCATGTGGGAACATGACTGTTATCCTAAGAATCATCATTTGCAAGGTCTCCTTCAAAGATTCTGGAGTTGGATTAAGTTAATGTCTGAGCACAAAAGAAATTACACACACACACACACACACAAAATAAATTAGAAGGAAGCAAGTGTTTCGCCCTTATAAAATTAGAGCACTCTTCAGCAAAACCGTCTGGGCTTTTGGTGGCTGGAAATTCAAAATGTCTATTCAAGCTCCTGCTTTTTGCCCCATAAATTAATCTAATGAGTCGTCTGTGAAATAAATCATTATAAAAGCCTTTGTTAATTTGTACCAAAGTAAATGGTTATTTAAAATAGGCACCGCAGGGAGGTTCTTAATTAGTCTGTTGTCAGCTGGGACTGGAAATGCTTGTGGCAGCAGGAGGCTAATTAATTACTCATTTTGCCACATTGTAGCTTCCTGTCAAAGAACAAGGTACTTCTCAGCACACATCAATGGCTGGTTGCTCCTTTTCAGAGACCATGACAGCAGCAGATGAGGGTCCTTGACTGACCTCCACTCACTCTTCTTAGGGAAGTGAACTGAGAGGGTGTTCCAGTGAAGTGCCTGTGCCTGGGATGAGCCATCTGTCTAGACAAGGAGTCTTTGCTATCCACATCCCATGGCTTCAACGGAAGGTTGCTTTCTGAATGGAAAATTAAAATGAATCTTGAGAAGCAGGCATTTGGGATCAGCTAGGATATGATTACCTAAGGGTCCTTACCCTGAGTCAGAGTAACACTGCATGAGCTGTGCTTGTCTGCCTGTCTGCTTGTGACAGTCAGGAAGGTGGAGAGCACACTGGCTCCTGCTTTAGCAGCATCTTCACCTGCAGGTCTTGCAGCTGGACCTCTGATAGCTGTCCTGCTGTAACAGACCTTTTGGGAATGGAGACTTGAAAGCCCAGCCCAAGAGACAGTGCCCATACATCCACCACACTGGGGACCCAAAACACTGCCAGGGTCTGCAGAAAAGCCTGTGTGGGAAGGAGGAAAAAACCCTGTTACAAAACTTTTGTTACAGTCCCTTCTCTGCCACCCTGCCAGTGAAAGCTATATTCTTTTGCAGAAGTGACATAGCACAATACCTGTCAAGGTGACCCCGCCATATGGACTAAACATCTCCTTTGTAGGCTGGAGATCGCTTGATGGAGGAGATAGGGCCCCTCACACCTGATGCTGGATGTAGAGATGGGGCCTCAGCAGTGAGTGGGTGACTTGAGATGGACTGGGAAGGAACAGCAACAGTAAACAGACTGAGTAAATATCCACTGGTTCCCTCTAAACCCAGCAGAAAGGTTAAGCCTGTCAGTGGGAGAGACCAAACAACACCCTTGTCTGAAGGGTGCTGCCCTGGCCAGTCTGGGCTGCCTCCAGGCAGTATGCAGGAGAGGTGAGGGTGGACAGGTGGTTACCTTTGCCTGCTTTGATCCCCTGCTCAAAGGCTTGGTTTGCACCAACACCTCACTCCTGGAGGGCTGGCTGGAGACCTTCCTGTCCTCTGCTTTTCCTCTGCAACATATGTAGATGTTTTTACAGCATCCTACCCTGTTTCTTCAGAGACACAGGTTTGTTCTACAGAAAGGGAGTGAATTAGCAGAGCATTTACACCCACGCTTGCAATCAGGAGCCATTTAATATTCCCTAGTATTAGCATCCAAGGTTTTTACCAGCTCTAAGTGCTGCAAACAGTTCAAGTGTACAGAAATAAAAACTTTAGCCCCACTTCCCCAACTCCTCTAACCTTACACTGAATGCCTTTGAAATGCAACAAAAGCCTATTTCATTGAAAGGTGTGTAGCACTGGCACAGCCCTCTCCTGTCATCATCCTTCACCCTTTGTGGTTACACATCACTTCATCCAGTAAACACTATAATGTACTTTATGCCTCCAGCATTCCTGCAGCTGCACTCCCAGCACAATGAACACATAACCCTGTGTTTAAATACTGCTCCCTGACACAGGGCAGTGCTGTGACTGGCTCATGGTCATCATCATCTCACCACTTCTGACAGCTTAGTTAGTTAATGGGTACTGGGGGTGTAGCTTTAGGAGAGGCAGTAAGGCCACAGAAACAAGATACTAAAATGTGAGAAGCTGCTCCCATAATTGCCCAATTACTCAGTAGGGTACTAAGGTCCACTAAGTTCACACTTAGCCACTATGGAGACAGAGTGGACTCTTAGGAGTGGTGTCAGTACAAGGCAGCTCCTACTGTTTAGACCATCAGTGGCATACAAGAGCCATGGTGATGCACAGGCATTTTCCTTCTGCTTTCCCCCCACTCCATCAGAGAGAACTTACAGCTGCTATTCCTTCTCACCCCATTGATGCATTATCCATGGAGGGAAACAACATTTTCCTAACAACCATTTCCTCCCCTCCTCCCCCAAAACTACTTGTGGCTGGTACCTATGGGTACAAACACAAAGAGTGTTTCCTCTGCATGCAATCTCCAGCAGCTCACAGTGTGGGAGGAAAGCCTGGACAGACTTCTGCCACTCTCTGATCTTGGTCTCTGGTGCACCTGAAAGCCAAACACAAGAAGGAGAATTGCACCACGTACACACATTGTTGGTTTGAATCTTGGTTGCCCTAACCGATGGCTCAAGATATCATTCACTGTGATAGTGCAGATGATGGATACCTCTCTTGATGGATATCTGTCTTGTAGCACAGCAGTGTCCCCTGAGACTTCAGAGACCTGAATGCTTTTCATAGTGGCCACCACCAGCAGCTAGCTGAACTGAGCTGAGTTGCATCTTTTAAGGAGCCTCTGCCTTGCTGCTGCTGGAGGGCATTGCTGGGGGAAATCCCTCTGAGATATTGTTGGAGCTGGAGTGGGTGAAGCAGCAGGTATCCGCCAAAGGCAGTGGGAAGGGAAACTGCTGTGAAAGTGTCCAAGAGCTAGGGAGCCACCACAAGACTGCACCAAGCAGCTCCATTGGCTCCAGCCATGTGACAGCAGACAATCCCCATGGAGCAGATAGGGTAGGTAAGCCTTCAGCATTTGATAGGATTCAGAGAGGCTGCCTCCTGAAAACAGCAGAGTTCACGTTATTCAGGGACAGAATTGCCCCGTGCCTTGTGTCACATTGCACTCTTGCCACCAGAAAACTGCCGGTGCAAGTTTCATCACCTTCGAAGAGAGCGCTTATATCCCTTTCTCCAGTAAAACATGACTTGCCCTTCTCCTCCATCTGCTGCCCAGCCATGAGGGGCCACTCACCCCATGCATGTAAACACCTTCATCTTTCATCTTCTCTACCAGTACAGAATCACACTGGTGCATGTTAGAAAGGACCTCTGGAGGTCATCTGGTCTAACTCCCTTGATCAAGCAAGGTCACCTACAGCAGGCTGCTCAGGACAGCTTTTGAATATCTCCAAGGATGGAGATGCCGCAGCCCCTCTGGTCAATGTGTGCCAGTGCTTGGTCACACTCAGTGAAGAAATGTATGCTTCAGTTTATAGGGAACGTCCCGTGTCTCACTTTGTGCTCACTGCCTCTGCTCCTGTCACTGGGAACCACTGGCAGGAGCTTTGCTCTGCCCTTTTTGCAAACTGCGAGTAGTTTTATGTACATTGATGAAATCTCCTGATCCTTCTCTTCTGCCAGCTGCAGTCCCAGCTCTCTCAGCCTTTCCTCCTAGCAGAGGTGCTCCAGTTCCTGAGCAGTCCTTTCGATGGACTCTCTCCAGCATGTCCATGTCTTTGCTATTCTAAGGAGACACAACTGGACACAGTACTCCAAGTGTGGCCTCACCAGCTCTAAGTAGAGGGAAAGGATCATCTTCTTCAACTGGATGGCAACACTGCTCCTACTGCAGCCCATGATTCCATTCAGCTTCTTTGCCACAAGGGCACACTGCTGGCTCATGTTCCGCTCGGTGTCCACAAGAACTCTCAGGTCCTATTTCACCAAGCTAATTTCCAGGTTGATAGCCTCTGGCTTATACTATATATAGGTGTCTGAGGTTGTTCCCCACCTTGTTGAATTTCATCAGGTTTCTGTCAGGTCATTCCTCCACCCTATCAGGGTCCCTCTGGGTGGCAGCATGACCCTCTGCAATCACCTGCTGCTTCTAGTTTTGTGTCATCTGCAAAATTCCTGAAGGTGTGCTCTGCCACATCATCTAGATCATTAACAAAGATGTTGAAGTACCTTGTATTGACCCTGCTGTACACTGCTAGTCACTGGCACCCAATTAGATGTTTTGCCACAGACCACCACCCTTTGTGTCTGTCCCTTCAGCCAGTTTCCAACCCAGCTCATTGTCTGCTCATCTAACCCACGCATCAAGACCTCGTCTATGAGAACTTTATGGGAGACAGACTCAAAGGCCCTAACTGAAGTCCAGGTAGACAATATCCACTGCTTTACCCTAAATCCGGGATCATATTTGCACAAGATGAATTTGCATTCTTTAAATGAACTATAGACTAGGGATTTGATTACATCCACCCCAGTTTTCACTTTCTTCAAATTCAGGTGGCTTGGGAAGTCCCAGTTTTCCAGAACCTGGAAGTAATATGGTTTGCTGCTGCCCTTTTGGTCATTACCTTTAGTTTTAAACTAACTTTTCCTAATCAAGCAGATGGGGTGTCATCAGCCCTCCTAGAGAGAATTGGTAATTTTAAGTGCACCAATATGTGGTCATTTCTACATGGTTATGCTTAAAACTGTTTTTAAAGGTGTTTAGGCACGTCTGAAATCACTAACTTCCAAATGTAGAGTTAGGTCAAGGCAACCTGACATGGGTTATTATCCTTCCCTCTCTCTCCACAGAAAAGAGACTCCAATTAGAGACCCATTTTAAGATGTGTGGGCTCCAGTTTGCTGTGCTCTTTGGGAAAAAAGTAAGATGCCTATTATTCACCATTATGCATAACACACAGTACTTGTGGCTAACTCCTGTGATATTACTGCATCTTTTGTCTGAGTGCTTCAAGACTGAAGAATTAAAGTATACTTTATCAGAAGTAACCTGAACGGAACAAGCACACCAGGATGAGTGATGCAGATAGACAAAGTTCCTATTGAATTATATGGGTAGGGTTTCACTCCTATGGTGCAAATTTACTGTCTGATGCTCTGACTCATACAACAGCTTGTACTTCTTCCACAGCAACCCAGGTGAAGTCCCTGAGGTCACCTTAAGACTGATGCATGACTCATTACCAGGGTTTCTGAATCCCACTCCTGGTGAGATGGCTCAGTGGCAAAGCACAACCCCTTCAGGCATCTGCTACTCCCCTATTGCCACTTGTTTCTTGATCAGACTCGTTTATCAGCAGAGTCCTTCCAAATTTGACCCATGACAAATTGGCCAGCAAGCAGCAGTCAAGCACAAATGATGGCCTTCAAAGATCAAGACTTGGAGCCAATAGTGAACAGCCAGAGACAAAAAACAAAAAAAAATCCTCCCTCAGATGAATTTTGTGTTCTAGAGTATTTGAAGAGACTGGGAACTGCATGGAGCTTTGAGATTGGTTAGGAGGGATGCAGGAGCTGTAGGGTATGACTAGACATATCCTCTAAGAAATCTAGGATAGTTCTGGTTATGTGTAGCTGGGTGAGTAATAAAGTTCTTCAAATGGGAAAAAAAACAGTCTGTAAATGGAGGCATATAAGAAATAGAGAAACACTTGCAAAACACAAAGGAAATAGCAAATATTTCCTTTTGTGGATGTGGCCAAGAAAACACAACACTAAAGAAGGCTTGGAGGTGGATGTAGCATTCAGCACCTGCCTTGGGCAAGAAGTACTTGCTATAGATAGCAAACTATAGGAAGGTCTGTGTGAAGCAGCTCTTGAGAAGGTCTGAAGTGACCTTCACAGAATGACATTGTCTGCTCAAGATAATGGACCGGCTCAAATGTGTGCACAAGAGCTTTGCTGTTAAAGCTTGAAACTCGACCATCCCCAGTCCACACAGAACTTGTCAGCAAAACAAGTCTTGTGTTTCATATCCAAACTGTAAGTAGAACTTACACTCAAAAGCAGTATCCAGTTGTGTTGAGTTTTAGCACTACTATGGAGCTTGGAAGGTGGAAAGTAGAGTCTAATTTTATCTGTGATGTTACTACAGACTGGTGGAGTCTTTGTGTGATATAGCTGAGGTGTTACAGGGAGGCCAGATGTCAGCTGTAATGTATTAATTTGAAACTCCACCTCCCAAATCTCTTTCCCCTTAGGATGCTAGTAAATACATTACACACAATTTTTGATGAGTCCTGCAGTACTGCATGGTCAGAGAAGTTTTGCTTTCACACAAAGCCACTAACTGAAGTGAACAATCAGATCTGCAAAACAAAATGGTCACAGACGGGCTTAAGAGAGAAGTGCCAGAAAAAATTATCTAAGTGTCATTCAGCTGGTGCCCTTTTTGCCACATCCATATTGGTCTGTTCCTTTCTGATCTGTGCCATCAAACCCACATAAAAACAAGAATGATGAAGCATGTCTAAGGTTGTTTATCTAGACAACTGTTTTGGTTCATCTATGGTAATTAAAAAAGACTCATTGAAAAAAGACTCTTTGATGAATATGACTGGCAAACTGGTAATGACAAACAAGGAGAAGAACAAGTTACTCAACAACTTTTTTTTCCCACAGCCTTCACCGGCAGCTTCTCTTCCCACACCTCCCCAGTAGATGGACCACAACACAGCGACTGGAGGAGCAAAGTCCTTCCCACTGCAAGACAACAACTGTAACCACCTGAGGAATCTGAACATACGTAAGTCTATAGGGCCTGATCAGACGAATCTCAGAGTTCTGAGGGAATTGTCTTATGTAGTTGTCAGGCTACTCTCCATGATATTTGAAAAGTTCTGGCAGTCAGGTGAAGTCTCTGGAGAGTGGAAAAACGGAAGGGTAGAAAGAACAGCCCTGGGAACTACTCACCTCTCAGCCTCACCTCTGTGCCTGGGAAGATCGTGGAACAGATCCTCCTAGAAGCTATGCCCTACCTGGAAAATGGCAAGGTGATTTGAGACAGCCAGTGTGGCTTCTTCGAGAACCCTCAGCAAGTCTGCAAATAACACCATGGTCAGGTGTTTGCAGATGACACAATGCGGGGAACAGATGCCATCCAGAGGGACTTGGAGAAGCCTGAGAAGTGGCCTTGTGTGATCCTCTTAAAGTTCAACAACGCCAAGTGCAAGGTCCTGCATCAGGGCAAGCCCTGGTATCAATACAGGCTGGGGTACATGGAATTGAAAGCAGCCTTTTGGACAAAGAGTTGGGGGTACTGGCAGATGAAGTGAGATGTGAGTCAGCAGTTTGCACTTGCAGCCCAGAAGGTCACCGGTACCCTGGGGTGTATCAGAAGAAACATGGTCAAGGGAGGTGATTCTTCCTCCCTGCTCTGCTCTGGTGAGATCCCACTTGGAGTAATGAATCCAGCTCTGGAGTCCTCAGCACAAGAAGGATTTGAATCTCTTGTAGCAGATTCAGAGGAGGGCCACAAAAGTGATCAGAGGGCCGGATCACCTCACCTATGAAGAAGGCTGAGACTTTTGGAGTTGACCAGCCTGGAGAAGAGAAGGGAAGATGTTAATGCAGTCTTCAGTACTTAAAGTGGGTTATAAATATTTTCTATAAGGAAACAGACTCTTTAGGAGGGCCTTTTGCAACAGCACAAGGGGAATGGTTTCAAACTAAAACAGGGTAGAATGAGACTAGATAGAGGAATGAAATTTTTCATGATTACTATGTCACAGCTGCCCAGAGAAGTGATAGATAGGTAGGTAGGTAAGTAGGTAGGTAGGTAGATAGATAGATAGATAGATAGATAGATAGATAGATAGATAGATAGATAGATAGATAGACAGATAGATAGGTAGGTAGGTAGGTAGATAGATAGATAGATAGATAGATAGATAGATAGATAGATAGATAGATAGATAGATAGATAGATAGATAGATAAGTTTTCAAGGTTTTCCATCCCTGGAAACATTAAAGGTAAGGCTGGACAATGCTCTGAGCAACTTGATTCAGTTGAGGATGTCCCTGCTTTCTGCAGTTGGTGTTGGACCAGAAGACCACCAGAAGTCCTTTTTCAACAAACTATTTTACAATTCTACAGTTCTATGAAATAGCCTGCCATTGAGTTAAAACATTGCTTGAAGCTGAAGCAGTAACAACCTCACAGGCTAATTTTTGATACTTTAGCATCAGTACAACTGGTCAGCAAATGCAGGCTAGGTGACAGTCACATTGTTGAGGTGGCAAGTGGAAGAAACAAGTGAGGACAAAAAAGAATCACTATTTAATGCACCTAACCTTTTTGGAAGGACAAGTTATTCCACTATAGATTCACTGAGCTCAGACCAGTGCAGAAGTCCAGGGCTGCTGAAGAGACGCTAAGATCTTTGACTAATCAAAGTTCTCACCTTCCTATCTAATGCTCAACAGTGTTTTATTCATTTGGGGCATCTGATGGATCAAGAAGATAACAAAGAGGATTAAACACTTTTGGGCACTCACGATATTAACATAACTATCACTACAGTAGTCACTGCACTTTGCATTAGCTCTTTACTTTAGTCTTAATTTCCAGTTTGAAGTCTGCTCTAATTTGCAGTTTGCCAGCTTCCACACCACAGCCATAAGGAGCTGGGGTAAGTGACATTTCTATGTGTTTTCAGCCTGAGTGTTGCTTATATATTTTGGCAACAGTGGCCACTACTTGCAGATATGAATTCCAAACACTAAGAGGATGATATCCACTACCTGATTATCACTTACACTAAGCTATCATATGGGAGAGGAAAAGGATTTTGTATCTAAATGAGCACAAAGGGAGCAACCTGAAATTAGTGTCCCAGTCCCAGAACATACCAGATTAACATTTACACATGACACATGTTCAATATCAGCATTCTGCCTGCTCCTAGTAAGGGATATCTGTTCAGAGCTTTCTCTTAATGACCTCCCCAAAAGTCTCTTCCAGAGATTAAGCCAATTAAGACCAATCCTAAAAGAGCTGACAAAATCCTTCTCCTCCAACCCCCCAACTTAAATTCAGCTCAAATTTTGTTCTGAATGAACAATCTAAGTTATCACAGAATCACAGGATGTTAGGGGTTGGTAGGGACCTCAAAAGATTATCCAGTCCAACCCCCTGCCAGAGCAAGATCACCTATACCAGATCACACTGGAATGCATCCAAGTGGGTCTGGAATATCTCCAGAGAGGGAGACTCCAAAACTCCCCTGGGTAGCCTGTTCCAGTGTTCTGTCACACTCAAATGGAAAAAATTCTTAGTCGTGTTTCCAGGAACTTCCTATGCCTCAACTTCCAGCCATTGACCCTTGTCCTGTCATTGGGCATCACTGACCAGAGCCTGGCTCCATCCTCTTGGTGCTCACACTTTACATATTTATCAACATTAATGAGGTCACCTCTCAGTCTCCTCCAAGCTAAAGATCTCAAGCTCCCTCAGTCTCTCCTTGTAAGGAAGATGTTTCACTCCCTTAATCATTTCTGTGACTCTGCACTGGACTCTCTCAAGCAGTTCCCTCCCCTTCTTGAATGGAATGGCCCAGAACTGGACACAGTATTCCAGATGTGGCCTCACCAGGCAGAGCAGAGAACGAGGAGAACCTCTCTAAACCTACTAATCGCAGCCCTACTTTTCCCCAAGTCCTTTCCCCCTTCACTACTCTCCAGCAGGGCATTCTCCAGACTATACTGATACCTGGGGTTGTTCTTTCTCAGGTGCCAGACTCTACATTTGCCCTTGTTGAATTTCACTCTATTTCTCCCTGCCCAACCCTGCAGCCTGTCCAAGTCTCACTGAATGGTAGCACAACCTTCCTGTGTGTCAGCCACATCACCCAGTTTTGTGCTGTCAGCAAACCTGCTGGGAGTGCACTCTGTGCCCTCATCCAGGTTGTTGATGGATATATTGAATCGTATGGGTAATAGCAATAGAAGATCATTACTCACCATCAGTTCAATTAATACTCTGGATTTTCAGTTATTGCTCTAGCTAATCTAAACCCTTGTGTAAGGCACTACAGCAGAAACATGTGTGATCCCAAATGAGTAGTTTCCACAACTCCCCCACCCCTGCCTGCCCCTAGTTACGAAAAGGACAAAAACCTCAGCCACTGGCATTGTTGCTCAGTTGTGCTGGTCTCTTGATTTCTCCCTTGGAAAGAAAATTCGAAGCATTTAAGAAGAATGCATTCCTGGATCAGAGTGGTTGCTTTCCCTTTTATTGCCTCCTCCGGAAGCATACAATGTTCATACTGTTAGTTTTGGAAACCTCTCACAAAGGGACAAATTGGCAGCATTTAGTTCCACCTTTGTCCTGACATTTTGTGTAAGAATTTCTCTGCCTGCTAACAGCTTTCTGTTCCAAAGTAGATGCTCTCTCTTCCATCTCAGTAACCCTGTCATTTCACTAACCCTGTCATTTAGATGTGAAGGGCCATTTTTATTTCTTTCAGATCTTCTGACATGTGCTGCTTTTCTTACAGTATTTTTTCTGCTTCACTGATGTAACTAAAGATACTTAACATTTGTGTGTCATCTACCGGTGCAGCTTTCCTATCTCTGAAGGGCTGTTGATGAATATAGCTACAGCTAATTGCTATTCTCAAGCAACATAATTTGTTTTTCAGCAACAGACCAATTTCCAACCCAAAAGGAAATCTTGAAGACCATTCTTATGTATGAGAGGAGGTGGAGGAAGGTCAGGGAGTCAGAAAGGTGAGCTTCATAGCACTAGTTACCAGTGTAACCCTGCTCATCACATAACCGTCACAACATTTTAGGTATGTGGGACAGACTGGCTGGAGGTTAATCACTTTAACTAGAATTTAGCAGACGGGTAAAAAAAAGGCATTATTCATTCTAATGTGAGGACATAAAAGCTGCATATCTGAATAACAGCAGATGGAAATAAGCAACAAATTCTGACTCCAGAAAATACAAGCCAGGGAGCCAAAGAAGTTTCTCACCCTGCTAAATCCTGCACAGAGACAAAAGCAGAAGTCAACTTGAGCTGAGATCAATCTCGAAGGCTTTTAAGTCTTTCAATCAAAGTGGAGGGTATCCTAACAAAGTCCAAATTATTTCTGTTTCACAAAATCACTGAATCAACCAGGTTGGAAAAGACCTTAGAGATCATCAAGTCCAACCTATTACCCAATTTTATCTAGTCAACTAAATCATGACATCAAGTGTCACATCCAGTCTTTTTTTAAACACCTCCGGGGATAGGGATTCCACCACCTCCTTGTGCAGCCCATTCCAATCCAAATCACTCTATCTGCGAAGGACTTCTTCCCAATGTCCAGCCCAAACCTCCCCAGGCACACCTTGACTCTGTGTCCTCTTGTTCTGTCACTGGTTGTCTGGGAGAAGAGACCAGCCCCCACCTGGCTACAACCTTCTGTCAGATAGCTGTAGAGAGCAATAAGGTCTCCACTGAGCCTTCTCTTCTCCAGGCTGATCAACCCCAGCTTCCTCAGCTGCTCCTCACAGGGCTGGGCCCCAGTCCCCCTCACCATCCTTGTTGACCTTCTCTGGACACATTGAGCATCTCAACATTTTTCTTAACTTCAAGGGCTCAGAATTGGACACAGTACTCGAGGTGTAGCCTAACCAGTGCTGAGCACAGGGGCAGAATGACTTCTCTGGTCCTGGTGGCCACACCATTCCTGATACAGGCCAGGATGCCATTGGCTTTCTTGGCCACCTGGGCACACTGCTGGCTCATGTTCAGTCGCCTGTCAAGCAGTACCCCCTGGTCCCTCTCTGCCTGTCTCCTCTCCAGCCACTCTGTCCTCAGGCTGTAGTGCTGCATGGGGTTGTTGTGGACAAAGTGCAGAACCTGGCACTTGAATCCCATGCTATTGGGCTCTGCCCATCTATCCAGCCTCTCCAGGTCCTTCTGCAGAGCCCTCCTACCCTCCAACAGATTGGCAGTTTCTCCCAACTTGGTGTCATTTGCAAACTTACTAATAGAGGACTCAATTCCCTTGTCCAGATCATTGATAAGGATATCGGGCAGGATTTGGCCCAGAAGCATCAGGTGAGAGGCTCAGTGTGGATTTTACTGGACAGCTTCCAGGAGGACAAGTTCAGATAATGATCATTGTCCATTACAGACTTTTAATCTCAAAACCAGGCCATTGCCACTGACTTAAACACTTCTCTCTAGCACGTGTACTTCTGCTCCCACACTTTTCCTTCACAAGACAACAAATGTTATCACTTGACACCTTGTTTATGACAGCTGTAAGGCAGGAGTTGTGCCCATTAACAAGAGGATATTTTCGGCCATGGACTTTGCAAGGCAGCTTGGAAATCCACAACACAGATATGCTTTCTTCATGTTGTATTGTGGGGAAGAAAATAAAAGCTATGTCTTTTCATAGATGAAAGCTGAGAGGTGTTTGGGATGGCTTCTCTGAGATCTCCAAATCTCTAGAATAGTGGTAAGGGGCAAAACCACGGAAACTACAATTTCACTGTTTAGCTCAGAATGTTCTTTTTTATTCTCCAAATTCTCTTAGACACTCTCTGGCATTGCTCCTTTTTATCTCCCAGTATCTTTGCCCCAGGTGAAAGCATTTACTCCTTTATGTCACTGGCATATTAAATGTTGAAGCAACTTGGCTGAAAATGCTACTGTTCATAAGGTTGGTCTCGCCTTCCCACATTCCCACACATTGCAGACTCTTTTCTACAGTCTTTCATATGGTGGCACTTCCTTTGAATTGCCACCAGCCATGTGCACCAAACACAGAGGCTGAAAATTACCATCACAATCACTTTGTGGCAGGCCTTGGACAACAAGGGAGACCCTGAGGTGCAGCCCAACAACTAAGGCTCTTCTTGGGGTCTTGGAGAGAACATTAGAGGAGGCTTTAATCTCGAAGGGCCTTCTCTAGGATGAAATTCAGCATCAGGATGGCATCTCCTAACACCTTGTTCTCTGGTTGAACCTAACTCAGGAGAGTTTAGGGCACGACTGCCGACTGCTGTCCTGAGAACTTAGTTCACAAACCCCAGCCCCACAAAGGCAGCAGCTTTGAGGGCAAGGGCTTTGACGGCAGGAGATTTTGAAGTCAGGAGCTTTGGGGATGGGAGACTTGTGGGTAGGAGCTTTGAGGGCAGAGGCTTTGAGGGAGGGAGGTTTGAGGGCAAAGGCTTTGAGGGTGGGAGGTTCGAGGGCAGGAACTTTGAGGGCACCGACTTTGAGGGCGAGAGTTCTGAGGGTAAAAGCTTTGAATGCTGAGGCTTCGAGGGCGGGGGACCCTGCAGAGACGGCAGGGTCCGCAGAAGGGGCTGGAGTGCACTGCTGCTGTAGAGTCCGGCGAGCGCTTCTCAAAGTCAGCCCCCTCGCCCAGGAGGTTAAGGGGGCTGCGGTGGCTGCCGCGATCAGCGAAACCTGGGGAACCCAGCGCATGAGGGGAACCCTTTCGAACCTTGCCGGGCTGCCCTCCTAAAAGCCCACCTTCCTTCTCCTTGACCCCACTGGCCCCTAGGCTGCGGCACCCGTGGGCGGTGCACGTTCTCACGACTGCTGCGGGGCTCCGGCGGGGCTGGGCGAGGAGAAGGAGGAGGAGGAGAAAGAAGGGCAGGTGTCTCTGGCAGTTAGTCGCTCCCTGCCCGCCGGTTGCTCGGAACAGCCTGGCTCTCTCTTCCCCCTCTCTCCTCACAGCCCTTTAGCAGGGTTTGAACCCCGAGCCCACGGCGGCTCGGCCGTGCCCAGCTCGTCACGCGTGAGAGGGCGCGGCGGGGCTGCCGCCGGGGTGGCCGCTCCCACTTCAGCCGAGCGTTCGGCGGAGCGCGGCTCAGAGCGGCTGTAGGGAGGTAGGAGGCAGGACGGCTCCCGCCCGCCGGCCCGGCCCCGGCCCCGTGCGCGTCCCAGTCCACGTCCCCATCCTCGTCCCGCCCTCCGGCGACTGCTCTGCCGAGGGAAAGCCGAGCGGTGCCGGCCGTCGGGGGCCGCCGCTCATCGCTCCCCGGGAAACTTCAGCCAGTTGCCCCGAGGGGCCGCTTCGGTGAAGGAAAGCGGTCACTTGTACGCCAGCAAGATGGGGAGGACCCTGAGACCCGATGACATCAACCCCCGGACAGGGCTGGTGGTGGCTTTGGTCAGCGTCTTCCTGGTGTTCGGCTTCATGTTCACTGTGTCCGGCATCAAGGGAGAGACACTGGGGGACATCCCTCTGCTGGCCATCGGGCCGGCCATCTGCCTGCCGGGCATCGCCGCCATCGCTCTCACCAGAAAGACCGACGGTTGCACCAAATGGCCCAAGAACTATAGGTGTCCATGCTGCAAGCAAGTCACGGACCGGGATGTCATGGAACTGCTGAGGACCCCCTCAGACCTGGAGTCTGGCAAAGGGAGTTGTGACGAGCTGGCCAAGAAAGCATACCAGAAGGACAGGAGAGTGCTGAGAGGAGAGGACTGTGTGTCCATCTGCACTACCACCACCACCACCATGGGGGAGTGCAAAAGCCTCATCAGAAAGGTGGAGCAGGAAGAAATGCTGAAATACCTGGAGACCTGTTATCCAGAGATGCCGGGGAATGTGTTTGTGGGAGATGGCTCCCCATACAGTGCCTTGGAGAGGAAGAGCTCTTCTCCCACCAGGGACAGTGCTGCTTGCCCTGACATTGAAGACAACATTTTTGTTGCTCCTAAGGACAGTATCATTGTCTGCTCTTACAAGGAGAACAGCCCTTATGATAGATACTGTTGTTACATAAACCCTACTGGAGTCAACTCAGACCAGGAGACCATAGTGTGAGAGATGCATACTTTGTGTATCTGTGTGTGTACAAAAACGACAACTTCGACTTCTTGATAGGGGATAATATAGCTGACTGCACTGCATGGGACAATCCTGATACTATTACAATTTAACCTGGTATGTGACTGATGCTCAAACCTTTTGTGCCTGAAATACTCTTTCTGTAAGTAAACAAGCATGTTTAAAGGTTAAAGAATTCAATTCTTCATTTTGGAAAAAACCCTACATTTTAATTCCATATTCTCCATTTCCCTCTTGTTTTCCTGCTGCCTATTGTAACCAAGCCCATAGATGCACTGGCAGGAGGGCAGCAGTGGCTATCAGCTGAAATCAAGAGTTGAATCAAACTCTGGAACTGTCTATAGGAAAGGATGTGTTGCTCTATGGCTGAATAGGTCTCAGCAATAGTGTCACTTTGCTTTAGCAGGGATTGAGAGATGTCAGCATGCACTCCAATAGCTAGTTAGGGGGTGTAGAAGTGGTTTGTGTCTCTTCCTTCATTTGTGTGGCATGCTTTTATTTCTCTCTGCTTCAAGAAACCAATGTGTTGACCCTTTGGCCTCTTCTGAAAGTTTTCTAGGAGCCAAATAGGCTCAGAGTAGATTTCAAAGACCAATACATCATCAATAGCATGCAAGGTACAGACTTTCTAGCCTCATTCCCTGCTGGTATTCAGTTCAGTGAAATGTTTCTGACACTTTCAGATTTTACAGGCAGACCTGACAAGTAGATTACAACATAATCATGACACAATTCTTGCAGAGACTAGGAGCAGACGTCAGTGGACTCAAGGTCTTAAAGGTACATTTGAGTACCTCTAAAGTTGCTTAGGGAATAGACTTCCATGAGTTTTGTTAAGAGCTGGATCTGACTTTTCTGAAAATGCGATTTTCATGTGCCTTTGATAAAATGCCAGATGTTTGTCTGTGGGTGATGAATGGTTACAGTTTGCTCAGGGGTCTCAAAGGCATGCTTTACTGTGGGACAGAACAGAGGACCTGACTGGTAGATGTTTTTGTTCACATTTTGTTCACGTATCAAGAGAAATATAAAGTGAGTAATGAGTAATCACTCAGATTCTAATCCTACAGCTTATGTGCAGGGGCACAAATCCTGACTCCTCTGTCAAACAGTAAATTGCATGTTCCATGCTTTGTGTGAAAAAAATTAGGCAGCCTCTACTATGTAGGTAACAGAAATGTGGAATAATGTGATCTACATGATGCACAGTTACAGTAAGGGAAAAAATGCTTAAAGAAATAGTTTCTAAATCGCAGAGTAATTTGCTACCTATAAAGTCCCAGTTCTTATAACTAACCCCTCACAAATCCAGAAAATCCTCTGTGGTAAAAGTCTTAGGGACTGTTTTTACTTGCTGGATTTGGTTGACCATGTTTTGTACCAGAGCAGGAAAGAAGAAAAACAGCCTTTCTTTTGTAGCAGCTTGAGATGCTGTGTAGAAATGCTCCACTGAAATAACCCATTCCTCACTCCCCATGGAATTGTTGGGAAAGTGAATGGAAACTTTATACAGCCACTAGTTTATTTGTTTGGAAAGCTTCTCTCAAATCGTGACAGACAGTCAGTCTCTGAAGAGGTTTTGAGAAGGAGGAGATACATCTTTTACATAAGATAGTTTGATTTCTTTTGGAACAAACAAGATGTTAACACCTTGGCCAGGCTTTGCTTGGGCATCAGGATGCTATTAGGACAAAATAATAAAAAAAGAAAAGACAAAAAAAAAATTTGTAAAGTCTCAGTCAGATAAAACCTCTCAATAGGTGGTTACAGGCAGCTTTGCTGCTCTGGTGTGCTACATCACCACTGTGTGAATAGAAAAAAACACTTTACAGTCTACGCCCCAAGTTCTATCCCCAGAGCAAAGGAATTCCACAAAAAAACAGACCCTTTCCCTGACATGTTCAACTTGCACTTCCACATAAAAGCACTCTGTTGTCGTCAGGCAGATTGTTTCCTGCAGGCTTAGTCACTGCAGGACCTTATGCTGTAATGCACACAGCAGCTTTTTGATGGCACTGGGAAGTCTTACTTCGTGACCTCTGTAACCAACAGCTAAAATAGTGCCGATGAATACCGTGAGGAATAAGATCTTTCATCACTTCTGTTCCCAAGGGAAGCAGGTGAGCGGCTGGGCGTGTGCCCATGGATGGTCTGTACCCTTGAAGATCAGACCCACCACTAGAAAAGAGGCTACCAGGTAGCTGCGTACTGCCTTTTCCAGGGTCCTGAGCAATCACTTGGCTTGCATAAGCAAGCAAAGCGCCAGCCCGCTGGGGACCTAGATTTGTACAGTTCTGCAAATATATATAGGAAGAGGTCAAGTTTTTCCATTTTGTCAGGATTAGATGTACTCTGTCAAAAGTTATACAGGGTTTCTCAAGGCAAGACAGCAAGCTCTAGTGACAAATGGAATGGTGAATATATATAACTTGAGCTGCAGCCATGCAGATCCCAGTCATGTGCTTTATTCCATTCTTAATGTAAAAACAAGAAAATGTTTAGGTTAAAGCAATTTTTAATGGGACTAAAATTTCCCACAATACAGAAAGAGATGTTAAAAAAAAAACCAAAACGTTTATTTTACACATGTTATTTACTGGCACTGTCCTTCCACCATGCATTTAGCTGAGCTAAGATTTCACACCAAAATATAAGTTTAAGCAGTATTTTTAGGCTAATCCATCATAATCCACTGAAGCTTTTTATTGTATGTGTGGGAATTTGAAGTTTAAAGAAATACATTAGTACTGCCTTTGAAATATATTTTTTTTCTATGATCTTTCCTTTCTTTTCTGCTAGTTAAGCAGACGTGGATTAATTTGGCCATTATAAAATAAGATCTTGTATGTTTAAAAGGATTAAAAAAAATAAAATGGGGGGACTTTTCCCCCCCTCCCCACATCATAGTTTTGCCAGTATAAATCTACTGCTTTTTTGATCAAAGATGGCATGACAGCAGCTTCAAGCTTTTTATGCAGATACCATGCCCAGGCCAGAGAATTACTGGGGCTTTATTTTCATTCAGCTTACATGGTCATGGGGACTAGAACTTGTAGGAGCTGTGCTGGTCTGGCAACAAGCAGGAATAATCGTGTGGCATTTCAGTCATGGGTCGCAATGTGGCTTTGGGATAGCACAACTGTGGGTGTGACTAAGCTGTGACCCAGAGATGAGGGCTTCTTTCTGTCTCAGCCACCTTTAAAACATCTCTTTGTCCAAATCCCACTCGTCTTTGCTATTCTCCAGTCAACATATGCAGTTGTGGTGGAGCTGTGTTTCTGGATTTAATAGCTGGCTGAATTGAAGTCACATATTTCTTGGAAGAGTGTACCTGAGTGTTTGAAGAAAACCAGTGATTTATATGTCCAGAGCAGGTTTCTAAGAGATCAAGTTTAGAATAGCAGTTGTAGTGCTACAGTGGGGTTTAACTTCTCGTGATAGACACCAGCCACACACGGGGCAGTTTTGTGTTGCTTTGTTTACATTTCTTTTGTCCTAAATAGCATTTTTTACAACCATAGAAGGTGATAATTGCAAAGCCTGTAATAGAAAACCGGGAGTCTTAGTAAATGTGCATTTTGTCCTCTTCTCAACACTAAAAACCAATAGGTGGTCCTTTCTGCTTGGAACTGAACGAATGCGAGGTCAATGTGCACAGGCTGTGCATCCCTCCAGACAGATACTGTAATCTTGAGCTCTGTTCTGCATAAATGTGGTTCCGCAGGCAGTTCCTCCCCATTTGATCCACAGTCTCTCCACAGTCCTGGCTCAAGTAACTATTAATTGTGTTGTAATTAGCAGAGTACCAGCTGCTTTCAACATTTCTCCTGGTATATACTGGAGTGTTTGCAGAGTAAGATCTTACTCTCGACTAGGGTGGTAGAATCTGACCCTGCATCATCCATCCTACATAGACTGTTATGTTGAGACATCCAACTACATTTTCAGCTCTTGCAGCACAAGATTTTCCATCTCTATGTAATAACCTGTCACACTGAAGGTTCGGTAGAGATGGATTAGAGATGTGTGGCTGTCAGCCCTCAAAAGCACTTCTAGCCTGATTTTTATGGGGGACTTATCTCTTTCTATGCAGAACACGATCTGCAGTCAGAAACTTAAATCTCAACACATTGCCAGTAAAGCCATATTGCTAGGTAATGTAGTTTTGACACAGGAGATTTTCTGAGTCTTGAAAGGTACCTGTGTAAGTTTCTAATATTAATCATATTAGAACTCATAGAAGAGTTTTTTAATATGTAACCTAGAGAATTTTTCTTGACACATTAACACACGGCACAGAGATTGTTCTGAGACTATTTCTACTCTGCAGCTTGTCTGAACATGCAGTCCCTACTGGGATGACAGTTGGCAGTTTTGTTGTTTCTCTGGTACTATAGGGCCCTTTTATGTTTAGTATGTGGAAACCACATAGAGAGTGGACCTAGAGTTCATTCTTAATGCTCTCTAGCAGATTTTCATCATTATGCATGCAGGTATCAGTCCTCTCAGTGGTGGAATTCCAGGCCTGTGTGTCTTCACTACACAAGGAGGTCCAGCTATGATTGTTTTTAAATCGTTATTTATTTTCTGTTCAGATGGTCAGTTGCATGGATTACCCCTGACCATCCAGTTGTCAGGTGCACACAGAAGTGTTTAATATTTTCACCTAAAAAACCCTTGCACAATGAATAGGTGTATAGGTATTCCATACTTGTTTTTAAGAGCAGGTCATGGAAATCACAATACAGCAACATATTAATTTCAGATCTGCTCAGAAGACCCCTCTGCCTTCCTGATGCTTCAGTCAAATTTTCTGCTTCAAGCTTAATGCTGAAATTTGAAATTCTTTCTGAGCTTTAGGAGATGAGAATTTTTCTAGGAAGAACTCCAATGTAACTCTTTAAGGACACTGGGTCATTTCAACAGGACACACAGACTTTAACTCTCCCAGAACTGTGTTTTATTATCTTCCCATATGAAATCCTGGCTCCGTTACCAATCACAAACTGAAATTTTCCGTGCTTTGCATCAAGCATTTCTCCAAGTCATTGATAAAATCCTCAAACCCTTGGTCAGCTCTGACATGTTCAGTGCTAGCATTTCTTCAGCCTGTGGTTTCATTATTTTGGGAGTAGACAAGAGTTAAGTACTCTGAAAATCTGTCTCTGGGTTTTGTTCTGGTCAGACAAGAGCAACAAGAAGAACAAGAGCAAACAATAGCAGCAACAATCAAAAAACCCCAACCCCCTCAGAAAAAAACCACACCAAACAAAAATAAAAATTTCACCCCAAACCAACCAACACCCCCCCTCCCCAAGCCTCCACCAACAAAGAAGTATTATTCATGAAAGCAAAGGAGAAAAAAAAGGCCTCATCGATCTTTATTTCATTACTTTATTGGATTAACTCTGTTCTGACTACTTAGGAACATATTTAGTGCATTCTTCCATATGTGTACCTACTCTTTGACAATATACTCTGAGCAGGCACCTCAGGTAGAGACAGAGTGATTTTCTGTCTGGAGGCAGAATGCCTGAGATACAGGAAAAAAAAAAAATCCCTGGTACATAGAAAGGGTCTGATTAATTTTCAGATCTCATAAAAATGCTTATTTGCACACCATTGCATTTTACTATGAAATGCAGTAGTAACCATTAGCAGTTATGTGCACTCATGAAGATAAAGATGCCACTACAGCAGCTTCACTGGATAAGGCAGTACCCATTCAACTTCAGAGTCAGACTTAATGCTGTGAATGAAGACTGCTCAATCCAGCACTAGAAGTTTGTTCTGAACATATCTGGTGCAGTGGAAATGCAAAGTATGAGTACAAAAGGTGAGGTAGTTAAGTTCCTGGTCTGAACCAGAGGACTGTGGCCAGTATAGTATGGGACACTAAACAACAGACTGCAGACTCATACATGCTCATTGAAAGGTTTGAGTCATTAAGGTTCTCACACAAATTCTTCTCTCTCTGATTTTAGACTGGTTTGTTTTACACCTCTACATCAGAAAAAAAAACATTTTAGAATATTGTTAATTAAGAGAGCATTGGATGGCAAATGATTTTGTCTCTGAATTCCTCTTTAGAATGTAATATTATACAATCCAATGTTTTATGCTGGCTTCTGTGAAGTAGTGGAAAATTCAGGCAGGAGTTAGGAGGACAGAGTACTCATTAGCGGAAAAACAGATGGTAGCCAGCTGGTGAATAATCAGGATATTCTTGCATAGCTTTGTCTTCTTGTTGGTCTGAATGGACAGCCCCAAAAAGACACTCTTAAGCAACCAAAGACGTACTTTCGAGGTTTATTCAGATGGAAGGGCTATTAATAACTTTTGGGGGGCCAAGTGGGGCAGCAGAGAGAGATGTTCTATAAGATGTGGAACCTCATACCAATCTCTTCTTCAGACATCTTCAGGAGACTCTGCATGCTCTGACTGTACAGAATCACAGAAACATTCAGGTCGGAAAAGACCTTGAGGATCACCAAGTCCAACCCATAACCCTGCTCTACAAGATGCAGCCTAAACCGTGTCCCCAGGCACCACTTTTAGATACAATATCCAAATGACTTGCACAGTCAGGCTCAACACTTACAGTACGCCCTTGCTCTGTTTGTAAAGAGCACCTGATTTCATTCAATTTTTTTTTTCTTTAAATGAATTAATTTCCCTAGTTTGACTAATTAGCTCTAGGAAGAATCAGACAACTTTTGTGTTTGCACAAAACCATGGAACTGGAGAGCCTCTGCACATATTGATAACAATCTCAATAAAAGATGTTTGCTACCTTATCTAGGGGATAAAGACTAACTTTTTGGTGGCAAAACATAGTCTTTTCCAAGCCAAACATGTGAATAAAATCTAGGAAGTTTTACAGCTGGATATGTATTAACCATTTTTTTTACTCGTTGGGATTTTTTAAGATATTGTGGTTATTCAATATGTTCCTCAACACTCAAACCAAAATAATATTGTGAAGGTTTATCGTTGTCATTAAAGATTTCCATCTGACAGTTTTTGTGTTGTGTGATTTATTTAGTGTACCTGCCTGAATGCTCACCTCTATGTAGATGAAGCTTCAATAAACAACAATCAAAATGCACAATCTTTCCATAATATCACCACATGGTGAATACAGTACTAGCCTCCTTAGCATTGCTTGAATGATGATGGGTAATGAATGGCTACTGAGTGAGGAACATATAAAGTGCATAATCCACTTCAGTTTTTCAGCTGTGTCAAGTGCATGACATGGACAGTAGGATGTACTGTCCATGACTACTAGGTGATTCAGACTCAGATTTGCTGAGTGCACCCTCAGCAAATTTGCCTATGACACCAAGCTGCAAGTCTGCTGATGAAACCCAGCTGAATTTTGCAGCTGATACACTGGAGGGACAGGATGCCATCCAGAGGGATCTGGAAATCCTTGAGAAGTGGGCCTGTGAGATCCTACTGAGGTTCAACAAGGCCAAGTGCAAGGTCCTGCACCTGAATAGGAGAAATCCCCAGTATTCATACAGGCTTGGAGATGAGTGGATTAAGTGCAGTCATTTGGGGAAGGACTTTGGGGTGTTGGTAAGTGAGAAGCTTAACGTGACACCGCAGTGTGGTTATGCAGCTCAGAAAGCAAACCATATCCTGGGCTGTATCAAAAGTAACATGGCCAGCAAGTGAGATGAAATTATTCTGCAGCGGCCCCCTCCTACCCCTTCTCCTTCCTTCCCCTCCTCTCCCCACTCCTTTCCTCTCCACAAATATGATAGAGGTCTGGAGCACCTCTCCTGTGAAGGCAGGCTAAGATAATTTGGGTTGTTCAGCATGGGGAAGAGAATGCTCTGGAGAGACCTTATAGAAGCCTTCCAGTACTCAAAGTGGGACTAAAAAAAAAAAAAAAAAAAANAAAAAAAAAAAGCTTTTTACAAGGGCATGTTGTGATAGCACAAGAAGTAATGGCATTAAATTGAAAGAGGATAGGTCAAGATTAGGAGAAATTCTCCACTGTGAGGGTTGTGAGGCACTGGAACAGGTTGCCCAGAGTGGCTGTGAATGCCCCATCCTTGGCCCACTGGATGGGATTTTGAGGAGCCCAGTCTAGTGGTAGGCATCTGTGCCCATGGCAGGGCATTTGGATCAAGATGCTCTTTATGATTCCTTCCAACCCAAAACATTCTATGATTTTGTGATTATTACATTTGCTTTTCCATTTTCTGGTGAGGGATATAATCTCCTATGAAAGGAGAAACACATCTTTATCTGTATAGGGTGCCATTTCAGAAAAGAATACTTGCTAAATTAGCTGACTAACCACATCTGGGATGCGAATCTCTGTGGATTTAAAGCATCTCCCAGATGAGCACCACGCTGGTTATCATACTTCATATTTACCATCTGGTAAATGCTTTTCTGCATTGCCAAGGTCATTAGGACTTAGCAGCTACAGTATTAGCCACTAAAAGTTTCCTTGCTACATTTGTGCGGCAGTGAATAACACCAGTTAGTGTAAGACTCTGGAGGTCTGAATTTGCAGAAGCATCACTCACAAGTGCCACCCCACAAAAAGATATAGACAGGGTGGCAAAATGTGTCAGTGTTTCTGTTTGCAGGTGCTCTAAAGACCACCCACCCTTCTATACGGAGTTTGGTGTGGAGCCTCACTCTGTATTCCTTCGCTGTGCTCAAAAGCTGATGCTTGTGAAGTTCAGACATGAGGCAGAAATAGTCAGCAGCTTTGTATCCTTACATCAGGCACTGATTTAGGCTCTCCCTATACTGTTATTTTTATAGCCAGGTGTTTTACATATATAAGAATGTATAATTTTCTCTCTATTATATATGTTCTACAGATACATCATTATGCCAAGTATGCCTCCTTGGCCACAACAATACAGAAAAAAAAAGCCATCTTTGCAGCGATATCATCCTCTGGAGGTAAAGACAAAATAAATCTCATAGGCCTTGTGCTGCAACTGCATTTGCTGAAGCTGCTGTATCATACAAGCTCGAATGACCACTGCATTGTATATAACCTCTAGTGATAATCAGTGTGACCAAACAGAACTCATGCTCCTGAAACTTTCCTACAGCATTGGTAGCTCACAATGAAATATAGCTGTGGCCGTGGACTGCATCTGTAAAAACACCTGAGATAAATCTTAAATACTTGCCGGTTGACTGAAGACTCTTCCGTTTGCATCCATAACGTTCTTTACCCTGTAATTCTATCTTCTGGAGGAAGAACAGTCCTATCACCACAATCATCAGACAAACTGACATTAACAAGGACTAGTGCTTTAAGTCTTGGGAGAGATATCACATGTTCAATGATACTTAGAAAATAAATCTCGTTCTTATTTTGGAGATGCTTTGTTCAAGGAGAGGATCAAGAGAGAAAAACAAACAGAAAGGAAGGCTGACACTAGTGTTCTTCAAGCTGTACCTCTTTTTAGGTCATCATCAGACTCCAATCCTCTTGAAGACAGCAGGAGCCTGTCTACTCTCTTCAGAAGAATTTGAATACTACCCAAGGACATGCTAGTGGTGAAGGCTGTCAATTAAACAAGCTAGTGGTCTCTCATTTATATTTGGAAGACTCTTAACTCAGGAGACGTTAATTTTAAAGCTTTTTTTTTTAATTCTAAACCCATCATTAAAAGAAAACAGAAGAGTTACAGCTGAAGTGCTGCTACAGATGAACATTTAACAACATAAAGCACATAAATTCTCTTAAAATTGCATTTGATAAAGGACTCTGATTTGCACCTTTCTAATAAAAATGGGGAAAACATGAACTCATTGGAAAGAGTAAGGCAAACTGTATCACACATCATGCAGCACTGTACCAGAGCAGAGAGTTTCCACTGTATGTAGGGAGGACCTGGATAAAGGAAATTGTCATATAAAAGGACATCTCTGGGCTCTCGATAATGGAAAGATGTATTTTGCTAAGATTAAAAATAAGGTAACTATGCTGTACCATGTACTAATATGAAAACCAAAAGTAGAGAAAGGAATATTTTAGGTTTAGAAAAAAAAAAAAGAAGTGAAAGCAATCTTTTAAAACTGACTGGGCTCTAAATTCTCATGTCATGTGGCAAGGTCAGCTATGTGTGTGTCCCTTTCTGAGATTCTGGTCCCACCCAAGTAGCAGGCAGTATTCCCACAGAATTTCACTCAGAGTGTTTAACATTTTTTCAGTGAACTTCAAAAGAGTCTTCCGTAATTTGGAAGGATTTAGTCTTCTGTTAGGTACCTCTGAAAAATCTAATGTTGTTACCATTGCATTTACTCACCACAGGAGCTGAAGAAGGACTCTCCTATTACTATCACACAGCACATCTTCAGCATTAAAAACATGCTGGCTACATGGGAACGTGGGCAATTAATCTGCTGCTTGTTTAACCTAGACACATTTATACCACAAAAAGTTGCTTCTGCATGTGTGTTTTTGTACTTGTACCTAGGACTGGTGACAGACTGGAGAGTAAGGGAGCAAAATAAGGAGGAGTAAATGGTGCCAGGTCAGTCATAGTCTTTTCTTTTCACTTCCTCCCAGTTGGTTTTGGTCAGTTCAGTTCATATGGTGGAATTTCTGTGACACTTAGTATTTTTCCTTCCTCTTTTTCACGTATCTTATTGTATTAGACTGTTGGTTAATAATTTAATCTGGAACTGCCTAAATTCTTCAAAACTGATCAGCCCCAAAAGGTAATTTACTGCTATAAATAACTGTAAATGTATAAACAGGGCCCACTGTAGGTATGCTTTTTCTTTAGAGAAAGCCAACACCAGCAGTGATTACAGGACCATGTTCTTCAACAGATTACTGCACTTGCAGCAACAGGTCTCTCTTTACAGGAAATTCTTGCTCAGGAATGACCTTTTCTAAACTGTGTCCTAAATTACACAGTGACTCAGAGGACTGGTTGATGTCACAGTCAGACAGCTAGCCAGCAAAGTGGGTTTGTCACCACTTTAGTCAAAGTCACCCCCATAATATAAGCTAGTATTGAAAGCAGTTTTTCAGAGAAATCCCAGAGCAGCGAAAGACAAGAACAGACATGATGGACTCTTCTGTTTAAGAACAGCCTGCAATGTCTTTCACTTATCTGCACCAATATTTTCAGATCTCTGTACCAAGATGGCAGGTATCATTAAATGATGAGTCTATGTAAATTTCCTGGACTTTCTTCTTAGTTTTTCTTTTTAATGCTTCTTTCTGTGCTCCAGGCAAAGGAGACCAAATGGAAGCAGATGCACAAGTATTCATATTGATTTGTATTCCCTGTGACTGCTCTGCTTCATTGTCCCCTTTCAATAAGCCTCTCTTTCTAATACAACAGACATCTCATATTTTCCCTTTCACAGGGCAAAAACAATCATACCCACAAAGTTTGTCATACCACTAAACAGCAACAATATACTCTCTTCTGCTTTCCTGTGGGAGCAGTTTACAGGCTGGAATGTCCAGCCAGCTGGTTGTGATGTAGGCTGCTGGCAGGGGATTATCTGGAAAAAATAAATCAAGAAGTAACACTGGGAGATACCTCCTGCCCTAGTTGCTCGTGTTCCAGTCTTCTCTATCATTCATCAAGATGAATTTTTTATGTTTTGTATTTTTCCTGCCGCTGGTGGAAGAGATATGTCTGTGAACAAAGTTTGAGCTAACACATCCACAAGGCCAAAGGGGCATACTATCTCTTGTCTCACTTTCTAGTCCAGTGGGATAACCTAAGAGCCTGAAAGCAGGATGGATGCTGGAGTTAGTGATTGGCTAGTAAGCAGGACTTGAGAGAGGATCACTGGGCAGGACTCCTGGAATTAAACTAAATGATGCCCTGTTGGTGTCTTGCAAAGTCAGAGAAGTCTTGGTGATGGTCTTCTGGGTAGCAGAGGTTTTCTTACCTTCAAGCCAGTATGTTATCATATCTCCTTTCCCCTAAGGAAGAAAAAGAATCATGTGGTTATAATACTACTCACCACTTGTGTAATTATCACCCCATTACAAACCAAAGCAAGTCTCAAAAAGAGGCTGATGTGCCAGTCAGCCATTTCACATACAGGAAAACTGAGGCACAACCCTTTCCATGGAAAGACAATGACAGCACTGTTCAACACTGTATTGGTTTACACCCAGCTACCCTGAGCTAAAAGCCCAAAAGAAAACTCAAAGCGGTTTGGAAGTGAGAATGGGGAATAATGCCTTTAAACAATGAAATACAGGGAGAAGAGGAGTTTCTGGTTCTCACAGGAAGCCGGGGCTGGGGGGAAAGGGATACAGAAAAACCCGGGAGGAGGAGGGGGTAAGGGAGAGGGGAGAAGGGATACCACCGTGGCAGGGTTTTAGTCCGAAAAGGAAAGTCGCGGTCCCGTAGTTGCTGGTGCTGAAGAACAGAAGCAGGTTGCAAAACACAGCTGAGCAGTTCTGGGTCTCCACGTGGCTTGTTGCAGAGCACGTGGAGGAGCAGCGGGGAGCGGCAGGGAGTGGCAGCGGCAGCGAGAAGGGGCCCAGGATGAGAGAGAAAGAGAAGGGGGGACTGAGTTCCCCTTCTTATAGTCCCAAAATCCTAGCAGGANTGTTCAACCATGGGAGTGTTCAACCATGCCACCTGGGAGGCACGGGGCCAGACCACCTCTGGGACAAGGCAGGGGGCTCCCAGGTGGCTTAACCCTTTACAAACACAACACTTCTTTGAAGGTCCAGAAGTATGTTAGTCCTCTTATGGAAATCATGATGATTTGTAATGTCTGTAAATGATCTTTCTTTATTTCTTATGACAAAGTGATGTGCCATGCAGTACCTCCAAGGTTGGCTGCATCCTTAATTTCTGGGTTGTCAGAGTTGTTCCATGAACAAATCCATGGAATCAGTCCAGGTTTAAAACTTAAGCCTGCTGTGTTTGGGACAAGAACGAGTCTAACCCAAGGACTCAGAGACATAGAGGACTGCAAGGGTTAAAATTCAAGGACTCCAGAGTGCTTTCACACTCTCTCCTCTGAAAACCTGAGTATAAATGTTGCATACACACCTTGACTTGCAAATTCCCACGGCATACTAATACATACTCTCCAATCTGCTCCAGCAGCTGATATGCACTTGAACTGCACTGTATTTTAAGAGCTGGAAAGAGAGACAACTTGTATTATCATAACCATTTAAACATCAAAGTCAAACCCTTCCCACTCTGTATGCTTCAAGACTCCAGACTTCGAGATTCATTAATGATCTTTTTTTCCCATGTCTTTGTTATTATTCCTGTTATTTGAAATGTTCACATACAAGTTTCAGTATCCTGGCCTCTTTGTGGGAGCATCTCAGGACAAATACCTGGCTGTCAACAAACACTACTCTTCACATCCTGCATCTAATGTTTGCCTACTCTTAATAGTTGTCAGGGTAGAGTTACTGAGGTGCAGCTTTTTAATCTTACAAAGAAAATCACGCACAGTTCAATTTCCTGGTCAATAAAGAGACAATGTTTCTTTGCACAAACACTTTTCAGTAAAATCTAACCATTAGAGAAACTACCATTCTTGTTCTGCCTCCAAACCTGTAAATGAAAGAAGGGGTAAGAGACCACCTTACCACAAATCCACTACTTTCTTTTTTAACAATGTGATTTTTCTTCAGTTGAGAATTTATCTTTACATAAACCATGACTATGTTGCCTTTTACAAATGGTGGAGGAAGGACTGAGAAGGAAGACAGACAGAACAAATTCTGAACACTCCTACTTCTGCCAGAAAACGAAATGTTGCCAAGATTTGGAAACCTGCCAAAAAAAAAAAGAGCTTGTTTTGTTTGTTTGTTTTTCTTTTATGTTTTAATGTAGACCAGGAAATATCTGTTTCAACATATATATATATCTGAAATATTATTTCTAGTAGATAATGTGATCTTTTAAGTGGTCATCCTGCTTGGGAACAAGACACCAGAACTTAGATTTCAGCTGACAGCAGTTTTAATTGCATTTCTAGTAATTAATTGTTCTATTTTAAAGTCCGTGTCTTAGAGTTGAAAGATGTTTATGTAATATGAGATCCTTGCATGTAAGGCCAAAGAAAGAGAGAGTTAGGAGAAAGGCTTAAAAGGTAAGAAGCTCTGACTTTATATTTAAATTTGTAGTGTTGATGTGCCGCATAAGTAATAGACTGAAATCTAGAATAAAAAATGAAATGTGAAGAATGGTGGGAAATCTTGGAGGCACTAGTTTTAAAATAGTTCAGATGAGATGATACAAGGAGCCTGAAAGGAGAAGAAAAAGAGTAATCTGGGAGACCAGCAGAAGGAAGGTGCAGTTATATATGTTCCACTCAGGCTAGCATTTGCTTTGGAAAAATGTCTAAAATGGTGAGAAGGATTGGATGCTGGTGGATTCTAAAATCTCCACCAAAAAAAAAACGAAACCCAAACTTCAAAGAAGTCACATAGGACCACTGCCTTCCTGTCTTTTTTCTAGTGGATTGTGATAGATTAAAGACTCACTTGAAATTAAACTTGAGAACTCCTTGGATGTTGCCTAATTCAAGTCCATTTACGAAGCGTTACTATGTAAGCCATAAAACTATCTAGCTTCATCTCAGGAATGAAAGAACCACCAAACAAGCCATACTAGTTGTTTGATCTTGAATCACTCTCTCATTCTTTTATTTTTTCCAGTTCTTTTAGACCGGGCTAAAATATTTCAGAAGCTACATTTCAAATGCTTGTACTGCCTAAAGATCACAGAATCACAGGATCACAGAACTTTAGAGGTTGGAAGGGACCTCCAGAGATCATCAAGACCAACCCTCCCTGCCAAGGCAGGATCCCCTAGGGTAGTTCACACAGGAACACATGCAGGCAGGTTTTGAAAGTCTCCAGAGAAGGGGACTCCACAACCTTTCTGGGCAGCCTGCTCTAGTGCTCTGTCACCCTCACTGTAAAGATTTTCTCCTCATGTTGAGGTGAAACCTTCTATGTTCCTGTTTGTAGGCATTGATCCTTGTCTTATTGCTGATAAACATCAAAAAGCAATTGCCCCCATCCACTTGACACCCACTCCTCAGATATTTGTACATATTGATTAGATCTCCTCTCAGTCTTCTCCAGACTAAACAGCCCCAAGTTTCTCAGTCTCTCTCCATAGGGGAGATGCCCAAGTCCTTTCTGGCTCTCTTGGCCACAAAGGCACATTGCTGGCCCATGCAGAACTTGCCATCCACCAGAACTCCAAAATATTTCTCCATGGAGCTGCTTTCCATCAGGACAGCCCCCAGCCTGTACTGGTACCTGTTGTTATTTCTCCTCAGGTGCAGGACACTGTACTTGTCCTTACCAAACTTCATGAGGTTTGCCTTCACTCAGTTCTGCAGCCTGTCCAGATCTCATTGGATGGCAGCCAAGCCTGACAGGCTGTCAGCCCGGCCCCCCCTTACCCCTCCCTCTCCACCCCCAAAAATGTTCTCATCCAGGTTGTTGATAAAGATATTTAACAAGACTGGACCCAATACTGATCCATGGGGAGCACCACTGATGAAGCTGGCTAACCAAACATGGAAGTCTGTCACCTCCTGGCAAGAAATGAAAGAGGGAGAATACTTCCATGACTTAATGTTTAGAGATTTCTGTTCAATGTCTTTGCTGGAGGACACATATAATTTTCTGTAGTGGTTAAAGGCAGACACAGCTCTCATGGTGTCCTACTGTCTATTGTGTTCTCCATTAGAGGAGCTTATCAGTGAAAAACATGGACTTGATGGGTGGACAACTTGCTGGATAAAGAATTGGCTGGATGGTCACATGCAGAGAGTGGTGATCAAGGGCACAATGTCCACCTGGAGACCAGTGACAAGTGGTGTCCCTCAGGGGTCAGTGCTGGGACCAGTGCTGTTTAACATCTTTGTCAGTGACATGGACAGAGGAATCGAGTGCACCCTCAGCAAGTTTGCAGATGACACCAAGCTGTGTGGCACAGTCAACTTGCTAGAGGACAGGGATCCATCCAGAGGCTGGAGAGGTGGGTCCAGGATAACCTCATGACATTCAACAAGGCCAAGTGTAAGGTCCTGCACCTGGGTTGGTGCAATCCCAAGCACAAATCCAGGCTGGGTGGTAAGTGGCTGGAGAGCAGCCCTGAGGAAAAGGACCTGGGGGTCTGGGTGGATGAGAAGACTAAACCTGAGCCTAAAGTGTGCACATGTAGCCCAGACAGCCAACTATGTCCTGGGCTGCCTTAAGAGCAGTGTGGCCAGCAGGGCAAGGAAGGCAATTCTGCCTGTTTTACTTTGCTCTCCCCAGACCCCACCTGGAGTACTGTGTGCAGTTCTGGAGCCCCCAGCACAGGAAGGACATGGAACTGTTGGAGAGAGTCCAGAGGAGGGCCACGAAGATGATCAGAGGGCTGGAGCACCTCTGCTATGAGGACAGGCTGAGAGAGTTGGGGCTTTTCAGCCTGGAGAAGAGAAGGCTTCGA
>VWZI01009746.1:42519-54977 GCA_013396835.1 Psilopogon haemacephalus
ATGGAACTGGATGATCTTTGAGGTCTCTTCCAACCTAGACCATTCTATGATTCTATGAAAAAGAGGAGTCAAGAAAACATTTTTACTATTAATTCAGCTGGGTGCCAGGAAGGAATAAAAACAGTGAATATATCCACTTCTCATTTTATTTGCTTCTTAAACTTTTTTATTGAAAAGAACTTCTGAGACCTGGGCAATAAGGTGATCTTGCTACAAAGAGGATATTACTGGCAAAATTTGCCCATAGGCAGATTAGACCTGAAAATCGAAACTTTCCTTACAGGTTTTGCAGTCATTTAAGCAGGGCAGGACTCACTTTTTCCAGAACTCATTGAGGGAGGTCAAACCCATGTCTGCAATTTGTTGTGTTACCTTCACTGGTAGATTCCATCCTGGAAGCTGTGTTCACAGTATCTCCAAACAAACAATACCTTGGCATTTTGGTCCCGACAACTCCAGCTACAACTGCCCCTGTGAAAGTAAAGCAAACAAGATACTTTGTGGATTTAAACCACAGAATCAGTCGTGCAGCCTCAGGACTGTATCCTTCCTCACCTTATATCTTAACTGTTAACAAGAAGACTGAGTGCCAGTACTGTCTTACAGATGGCTTCCAGAGCCATGGTGGGAATTGCAAAAGGGCTTCAAAGGAGGATGATAGATGTGATGATGGAATGAAGGTAGTGTGCATGAATTAAGGCACCTACAGCATCATGTTTCAACATGATATGAGAATATTTTGAGGGGCAGAGAAATAACTGCCAGAAGCTGTGCACGTGTCACTCACCAGTAGAATGGAAAAGCAGCATTGGGAAGTGACCTGCTCCTGCTGAAGGCATGAAATGAGCATTTTGATTCCTTCATGTCAGCCCCAGTGGATTTAAAATACAGAAGATATGATCTCTTGCTGAGACAACGTAAGCCACTTTGCAGATGCTGGGGTACATAGCCCATGCCCAATTATGGCTGTTTGTCAGGAAGGAGTTGCAACTACACACTAGCTTAGATCAGGGAGATAGAAGAATGAGACTGAAAGCCAGATCAAAGTGTCAAGGAGAAACTCACTGTTTTCAGAAGACAACATCTGAAAATGACAAGTGACAGACACAGAATGGCAGTCCTCACTCACATCAGTAAAGACAATGGTGTCATGTGGTATTTCCAATGCTTCATTCCCTATTACATTCCAAATACCCAACCATTTATTCCATTCAGATGACCTCTGTGGGGGTTTCCATCCCATGTCAATAAATGAACTCCATTTTTAATGGAGGAGTGATGCCACTACAGAAGTATTTGCTAAACCTGAGGATGACTCTTTTGCAGCCCTCTCAACATACCTGAATGGATTCCTGCTCTTATCTTTAGGAGAGTGCTGGGCTTGTGTGGGATGGTAAATGTCTTGCAGACATCCAGAAGGTCTAAAGCCATGCTTGCGATCTGACCAGCGTGACGGATCCCGTTCTCTCTGGGTACTCCTGACACCACCATATCTTAATACAACAATGCAACCGAGTTAACCTTCAATATTACACACGTTTACCTAAATTAGAAAAAAATTAAAGCCCTGTATCTTCATGTCCTATAGCATACTTGTGCCTGCTGAGAAGACAGAGCCATAAAGGAATGTAGTTTATGGCAACAGCTCATATGTGTAATTACCCTAGCTCTGAAAAATGGTAGATTTCCTGTACTTTTCCATAAGACTTGTTTCACCCCAGAATCATAGAACAGTCTGTGCTGGAAGTGACTTCCAAAGGTCCAACCGCCTCTGCAGTCAGCAGGGGCATCCCCAACTAAATCAGGTTTCCTGGAGCCCTTTTGATCCTGACCTTGAATATCTCCAGGGATGAGGCCCCAACTACCTCCCTGAGCAACCTGCTCCCATGGTCCATTACCATCATGGTAAAGAACTCATTCTTAACATCCAATCTAAATTTGCTCTTCTCTAGTTTAAAGTCATTGTCCTTTGCCCTATCACTGCAAGCCTTTGTAAACAGTCTCTCTTGATCCTTCTTGTAGGTCCCCTTCAGGTACTGGAGTGTTGTTATTAAGTCTCCCCAGAGCCTTCTCTTCTCTAGGCTGAACAACTCCAACTCCTTCAGCCTGTCTTTGTAGCAGAAGTGTTCCAACCCCCTGATCTTTTTCGTGGTCCTTTTCTGGATCTGCTTCATCAGATCCATGTCCTTTCCATACTGAGGGCTCCAGAAATGGATGCAGTACTCCAGATGAGGTGTCACCAGAGCAAAGTGGCAGAATCACCTCTCTGGGTCTGCTGGCCACATATCTTTCAATGCAGGCCAAGATGTAGCTGGCCTTCTGGGCAGGAAGTGCACACTGTCTGCTCATGTTCTACCCCTTACTTTCTCCCCTTCTGCCTCCATTATGGGTGCATAATGGTGAGAAAGTGGCTGTTCAATACATTTTACCTTTGGGCACGTATTATAGAGACAGCCAATGATTTTGGCTAGGCATTGTTCTATACTTCCTGCACTGACTGTTACTGTATAGGACAAAACCCAGGTCTCTTCAGGCTCCCTTGAGTGCATTTGCTCTGGAATTTTATGCCCCAGAATGTGCTCAATCATGAAAGAAAAAAAAAAAAAAAAGAAAGAAGAAAGTAGTTTTTTTCCATATCTCTCACAGCACTTCATGCATGTCTCATCCAAAAACCCTGAAAGGCTTTTGATGAAAGTCAGTTTTAATGGTAGTCAGTCCCCAACAAATTCCAATGGTGCAAATAGAAAGTTGTTTTCCTGCAAATTTAAAAAGTTAAGGCAGCCAAGCCTCTATAGAGTATTAAGAAAGGGAATATTGTCATGATTTTTGCAAGAAAGACAGAGATAACAAAGCTTGTGGAATGGCTTCTATGGTCACATTCAGAAGGCAACGTTTTCAGTTGTGTTCCTGTGAAACAAATGTTGTCAATTGAGATTTATCTGTCACTGATTTAAAGCCAGACCTTGCTGCTCATAGGAACTAAATAAACAGCAACTCTAGTTTACTCAACTCATGTCTCTCATCTATAACATTCATCTTTTGTAGAAATAATGAAAGCTATGCAGGAGAATGTTCCTAGTTTGCTAGGGCTGTGCTAGGACTTCTCTAATTGCCTTTTTTTGGTGTTTCCAGGGGTAATAAGATTTCTAAATCTCCTTCATCTTTTCTTCCCAGCCATCAAAGGATGAAATGAATGCCCATCCCTCACCAGTGTCCACAGTTCAAGGAACTTACAGGCATCTCCTATTGTCTCCACCTTGTAGACATCATAGTTATCTATGATTTCATCAAAAGTGGTATAAAGCTTGTTCAAGAGCTCTACCACTTGGTAAGGTGTGCTGCTGCTGGACAGCTGAGTGAAGCCAACGATGTCACTGTTAAAACACAACAAAAACAACATATTTAGCCACTGTTTTAACTATTGCAGACTAGTAATCCTAAATGCAAACTAATAATTTCTTAGTGCAATTACCTTGACCTTCTCTTTTCCCATTATTTCTTTCACTAAGGATTTTACATCATATTTTTGACTTTAAACATTTACTTAAAATGAAAACAGATTTCTCCACTTCAAAAGTACTGACTGACCTAAGCCTTCTTGCTTACCAATGCAGTAAACCAGCTCAGCTTTCACTTGTAACTAAGTAGCCTTCAGTTTTGGTTTATGTGCAAATGAAAAAAGCTAACTTAATATTTGTCCATTTATGACATGCAATTTATATCTTGATTCATGCACACAGAACAAGACAATGAATGCAAATTCATGTGGACTGTAAAGATAGACAAGTTTCCTTCACACAGACAAATGCTGAACACTTGTCTTATGAATAAAACACATATGCATGTGTCTGTAACACACATAAAGTGATGTGCTGCTGTGTGTTAGAGCTCCACAGTAATCACTTATTTTTTTTTTTTTAGTGATGAAAGAAAACTGTGAGAGTTTTGAAAGACTAATCTGCAGAGTCAAATGTTGACACCTGGTACAATATATGACAGTTTAGACATAAATTCTGTACTCATTTAGGAGGTTCACCTCCAACAAGATCCTACAAGTTTCTTCAGTAGGAGTCAGTTCTAATCCTATCTTTCATTTTTGTTTACCTGAAAAAGATGGTGGCACTTGAATAACTTTGAGCTTGTGCATGCTTTCCTTGCCTGAGATCATCTGCTACTTGCTTTGGCAACATACCTGTTGCAGAAAGTAAAGCATGGTCACTCTTTAGATATGGATAAAAGTACACAATAAACAGAACAGTTTGTTTACAGGTATAGAAACAATGTTTCTAAATCACAGTCACAAAATGTTAGGTGTTGGATGGGACCTTCAGGGATTATTGAGTCCAACCCCTCTGCCAAGGCAGGATCATGTAGGGTAGTCTGCATAGGAATGCATCTGGGTGGGTTTTAAAAGTGTCCAGAGAAGGAGACTCCACAATCTACCTGGGCATCCTGTTCCAGTGGTCTGTCAACTTCTCTGTGAAGAATTGACTCATGTGGAAATGGAACTTTCCGTGTTCTGGTTTGCACCCTTCATTCCTTGTCCTATCACTGGGCACCACCAGAAAGAACCTGGAACCTTCATTTTGACACCCACCCCTCAGACATTTATAGACATTAATAATATCCCCTCTCAGTCTTCTCTCCTCTGGACTCAACAGCCCCAGTTCTCTTAGTCTTTCTTCATGGGAGAGATGTTCTGGTCTCTTAACCATCCTCATAGTTCTCTAGAACTCTCTCCAGCAGATATCTGTCTCTCTTTAATTGGGAAGTCCAAAACTGGACACTGTCTTCCAGGGCACAGTCTCACCAGGGCACAGTAGAGGAGGATGGAGAACTTCCCTAGATCTGCTGGACACATTTTTCTTAATATACCTCTAGATAAATGTGAGCTATTCCGAAAATGAAAGCTCTCTCTCTGTAATGTGAGAATTCACAGTAAATTGCACAGATAACAAGTTCAGATTTTTCGGATGACCCATAAATTCTAGTTGAAACAAATGAATCTTTATGCATCTTGAGTCACAGCAAGGTTGGATTCTGACAGTGTGACCTGGTATGTTGCTAACTCCTCCTTTGACAAGTCTTTGCTAGTGTTTTCTTCATTAGGTTTGTTTACTACCTCATCTCTGATTTTTTATATCTTAATTTCTCCTATATTCCATATTCACAGTCTTTAAAGTTTCCCCTTCCTCCCCCACCCCCCCCCCTTCTCCATGTGATATCCTGTTCCTTTATCCCTTTTTTCCTTGCATAATTCCAAGAGATCACTATGGTTTCTGGGTAACAGCTCTCAGATAACTGCACTGAGTTTAGGGAGAAAATATAAAAAAATAGCTAAATATTTTTTCCGGTTTTGCACAGATCAAGTATATTAATGTATTTTCAAGTAAAGGCTATCTATTAAATAATCACATATCAAGGTGTTTCCATTTGAAATTAGATAGTTAAAATCAAATTATTATTGAGCAGAGTATCTATTGCTTTTGCCATACGACTTACTGTACAACAGACGATCAGTCTTCTGTTTTTCATGCATTAAATCCTGTGTTCTCTCAGAAACCAGTATCTCCAGATGTTGGCTGTATTTCTCCATCTAAATAACATAGAGAACTACATGAAATAATTCTTTTGCTGAAGCAATTCAGAGTTGAATAGGATTCAATCATGTGAATGATTCTGTTTTGAAAACATTCAGCTGAGCTCAGGCTTGGGTCTGAAATAGCTCATTTTTATTATGAAATCCAGGGACCAGATTTCTCCATCGGTAAAATCATGATTCCAGATTTGAGATTTTTGCTTACATGTAAGATGAAAGAAGTCAATTCCAGAATCTTCAAAGCCCATATAAATAGCAGGGTTCAAATCCAATGCAGAGACCAAGCTGCAGACATCGATTAAAATGCTACCAAGCCTCAGGGTTTCTAAATCTCAGTCTTATCAAAAGCTCACAATGCTCTTTTGCAAACTGTCCTGCTATGCTGTACTACGCTTTTAGCATCCTTGCTCTGTGTGAGGCAACAGGGTGTAGACACAGCAATCCCTCTAATGGACTTTAAATCCACTGTTCAAAGTGCATCTGTAAACATGCTATTTGTGGTACGGAAGGATCCTACACTCCTGTCTTTCAAGGCCACCACTGAGACACAGGAAAAGGGAATATAGTTTCATGTGAGTGCATTAAAAAGCAAGTTACTTTTGACTGAAGAAACAAAAGTGTTCTGCTCCAAGAATGCTGAGAAAGTTAAGATAAACAAAGGGTATGGAGGTAAAAAACTAAATCTGAAGGAGAGGAGAGAAAGTTGTTGCAGGCAGGCAGATTGATTGAGATTAGACCAAAAAACTGAATTTACCAGAGTCATCATCATGTCAACAGGGCTAACTTTATTAGGATTCATCTTGTACAGTATTTTCTTGACTTGTTCAAATGTAGGCCTTTGAGCTGGGTTGTTTTTTCTGCACCTTCTGATTAACTGTAACAGGGAAAGAGAGTAAGAAAAGCAAAGAGCCTTTTGTCATTCCAAGCACAGATAGTGTTTTAATTAATACTAGTATCTTAGTGCAAACTACGCATGTGAAGCCTTGTTCTGCAGCTGGTAAAAAAGGGGCTGGGCTATAAGGTGCTACACATATCTGTATGGAATAAAGGATGTCAGTTCATTAAGATGCTGCTGTGAGATACTATGAATTAGATGCTAACAATCTTTCTGCCAAACACTGCTTAAGCTCTTTAAGGCATTGTCATGCTCTTGGAGTCACATGCCATTTTTGGGGGGCTTGTCTGCACACAAGATAAAAGATTATCAACTTAACTATGTCTGAAGAATATTAACTCTTCTCTAAAATTCAGTGTTAGTTCTGAGAAATCTGTTACACTTAGGTTTGTGCAAAACACCAAAGGTGAATGAAGTATGCCACAGCCTTGTTCTGATTTAATTGAACGTGGAGGGTCTGCACTTTATTAGGCAGTTTAAGGCTAGTGAACACACAGAACTTTAGCATGAAAATCAAACCAAATTCATACTTTGCCTGACATGCATACCTCACTACCTGAAAGTCCCTTGCCATTAAGATAAATATTTATGGAACTCAACACTTTATAATAAAAGGAAAATGCACCCAAAAAAATCAATGATTTAGTATTAAGAACATCATTTATCACACTGACAATTTGAGGAGATAGCTGAATTTGTCTGAATGACTGTTTTTAAATTAAGAGTATTACAGCATGTAATGGTATCTTGCTTGAGATGTACTTCTTGACTTCTGGGTTGTTTACAACCAACAAAGGTAATACTATCACAGAACTTCAGAGATACCTCTTAGATTCACTTAATTTTTTTTTTTTTTGTACGTAATATTTTAACTTACCTCTATGTAATCTGTGGGACATGGGCAAGAATTCTCAGCCTTTCCTGAAATTAATTCTGCCAAAGGTGGGCACCAAGAATATTCAGCTGAAAGCATGTCATCTTTCTAGAGAAAAAAAGCATTAAATAATGTTGAAATAAGTGGTGTGTTTTTCATATCACCCATTAAAAATTTATTACTATGATTATTGTTACTTTTATGACTATTACTTCCAGATCAGCTTTTTTGTTTATGTGAAAGTACATAATAAAAAAAGAAAAAAAAAGTTATATAACCCACTCTAAATTGGCTGGCCTTGCCTAGAAGCTTTTTTATGGCTTTGAGAGTTCAATCTCAGTGAAACAAATTAACACCTGGTGAAATACCGGGAAGCCTTTCAGAAACCACAAGACCTACACTGATCTATTATCATAAACCATGAGAAATGTTAAGCATGGCAGTTTCAGGTCTTTGCTGTCAGAATTCTTGTTAAGCAAATAATTTTAGACAGAATATGGTTACATGTCCAGAACATCTGGCTTCATTTTCAAGTTTTGCATTTGTCGTTTAGCAATGATTACAGGATGCGCACAAAGACAACATTTTCCTTGTGAAGAAGAGCTGATTTCCTCTTCTAGAATATTCTAGGCACTGCAAGACTCCACTGAAAAGGCCTGTGCATGGCAGGAAAGGGAAGGAACAACAAGAATAAAAAGAAGAAATTAAATTGTGGCATACCTTACACCTGCATCTGCGAGACATTAGGTCTCAGAGAGCTAAGGAAAAGGCAGTTTTGGAACTACATGAGTTTTGTCATACGCTTTTCAAATCCTGAAGGGAAGACTGGCAGATGCACAAGGAAGCCCCAGCCTAACTGCATGTTCCATTGGAAGGGAATTGCACTCACCACATCAAAAGAAAAATGCAAGCTCAAAAAGTAAATAAAACATGCAGTGTTTGGTTTGTATACTCAATGGAAACAGAATCAAAATTGTCATGGAAACTTCAAAGTGCATCTTTACTTACTGGCATAGGGTCACTTCTCGTGGCAATTTCTAGTAAAACAATGGCATAGCTGCAGAATAAAAGCAAATCAAAACTTAATGAAATAACATTTAATGGAATGAGTGATTTCTTTTTATCTGTGATTGTTTTTTCTTCCCCAGTTTATGACTGAAATACCACTATCTCCAAAGAGAGGGGATGGCAACAGTGGTGCTGTTACTAGTCTGTGTTTCCAGAGACCTGTCACTGATCATTTCAGAGGAGTCTCTTCTCACAGTTATCACCCTCAGAGATGAATCACTTGAGTCTGATGAACAGCAAAGCAATTTTCTCAGAAAGAATTAGTGGAATTCAGAGGGGATATGTGCAGGGACTTACATGATATCTAACAATTACATATAGAGGACGGGTTTGTGCTGTAACCAAGGGGCAGAAAGTTAATCAGGATCATCAGCTGGAGGAAAATCTCCATAAAGTCAATGATGAGAGAGTGTGTCCAAATCAGATTGTTTACGGCAAACATATTACCTCATTCTTTCTGAATTATTCTTTCATCATCATAATTTCCCTCAGATGAACCAAAATCACAGGACCACAGGATGCTAGGGGTTGGAAGAAACCCAGGGAGGTCATAGAATCCAACCCCCCTGCCAGAGCAGGACCACAATCTAGAGCAAGTCATGCAGGAACGTGTCCTTAGGGGTCTTGAAAGTCTCCAGGGAAGGAGACACAACACATTCATCAAGGGTGAAGAATGGAAAAGGTGGGGTAACAACTGGGTGCTCAATCTCTTTAATAAGCTCTCTAGGGATCTTTTAGAACATGTCCTCCAGACAGCAATCCTGATAAAGATGCTATTTTCTCTGCGTGTATGGAAACTATGTAATAATTAACTCCCCGCATCTACCTCTACTTGATAGCATTCATTTTTATGTGGAATATTAGTTTGCTAATGATCGCTCTGTGCTGTAAGGCATTGTAGCTGTATAATGGGGTGTATATATACCAATCTTTCAGTCCACTCTTGGACCACCACAGGTAAATAAAATAACACATATAAACCATGCCTGAACGATGTAGAAATTAATCTGATGAGACATTTTTGTTCATTTTGGGGTGATTTGGTAGTAGAAAGGAATACCAGTCTTGGTGAAAGAGTAATCTCAACCATATTTTCAAGGAGAGTAATTAGACACTGGGGACTCCAATAAAGCAGTATTGATTTCAAGCAGCTTCAGTCGCACTGCTCCAAAAGGTCTTAACATAGTGGAAAGTCACATGAAAATTACAAATCAAGAGGAGACAGCTGAAGAGAAACTGTGTCTGGAAATAGCCTCTTTAGCTCAAACAGGAGCTCCTTTCTTTCTCCTGTTCTCGTTTCCATTTTAGCTTTCCCATCTGACCAGCACATTCCCTGTAGAACTTTAAAAGCAAACGATTCATGTGTAAGAGCAAGCAAAATTATGAGTCCCAGTCCTGCAGTTTCTACTATATTTTTTTTAATTGTTGTTATTTTGGCCAAACCCTCAGGAATCTTAATGGAATATTTGCACAGATAAAAATGGAAGATTTAAAGACTGGGACCCTGCTCCTTGGCCAGTAAGCCACATCAGGAATGCTTAACACCTGCTCATATCATCAAAAGTGAACTGTGTCAAAATGCAGGTATTGAAGAACAGCTCAGTTACGAAGACCTTCCAAACCTTAGCATTCTGTGATTCCACTGCATCTAAAGTCCTCATATATCATTACTCCAAGTCTGCATTTACATAATGCCAGTGAATTCTATATTTGGTTATCTACCTTGAAAGAGAAAATTCTGTGGTATCTATGCTGCTCTGTACTTCCAGGAACAATCCTTTTCTAAAATATGATCAAACATATACCTGGAGTGACTACAGAATTATTTGAAGCCTAAATGTGATTAAAGAATCTTTGATGAGATTTTTAAGAGTGAAAAGCAGGAAGAGTTCACTACCTGTAGACATCTGCCATAGAATTGGGTTCAAAGTCTGAAAGGGAATGGATTTCAGGAGCTGTGTAAATCTGTATTAGATGCTGCTGGTATGAGCCTGACGCCTCAGGAGAATCTTCTTTTCGGTATGACTGCAAACCATAATCTAACAGGGAAGAAGATAGGAAACAAATTGTGCAGTGGGTACTTCTCTGAGTCATGTACATTAGTAGACAGTAACACAACTATTCTAAATTCTATTAATTTTCCCTATTTGAAATACCCACCTTAGTCTATCAATAGTATGTCTCTGTGTGTTAGCCTTGCTCCTCTAAACCAATAGCATATGTAGGATTTAGAGACCAAATATCTGTGTGAGATCATATGACAGCAAGGATGTGGAACTGCATGGCCCCTTCCAATAGCAATAATTTTATAGCTTTGTAAAACTATGTACAAAATATAGATTTACTACAATGCAAGAAGTTAGCATGAAAATGGAGGTCTCTGCTCTACTCATGCCCTGACCTTTATCTGTAGTAGCAGATTGCTAGAGTAATTACGGATTAGACAGATTAGAACTACTGAAAATCAGCTGATGGGCTTCACTTGCACACCACTGGCTTCAGAGCAACGGCAGCAAAAATGTGGAACATCTCTCTGCAGCTGTACTTTTAGCTTAACATGGAAGAGATTCTCAGCATGTGACTCAGCATTGGAGAGGAGAAAAAAGCCAGACAACTTCAGTTTTCTGAAGAGCACTCTGCTGAGTGTATAGGAAGACAGAATGCAGATGTCTGTCTTTGCCAGGAGTGACCTGTAATTAAGATGGTCCTAGAGCTTTATTCTTTACTTTAGAGGTCATTAGAGGTTTTTAAATATCTCTCACGTTGATTGTGCGTGAGATTTATTTAACATCACATCTAGATAAACCAAGAATATTTGACGTCTCTACAGTGGTACCAGGTAACTTCTGAACAATTTGAAGACAGCAGGATACTAAATGAGTTGGAGAAGCAGGCAAGGCCCTGTGTAGGAGTCCTAGTCATAGGATGACCCATTGGAATACAAAACTGTTGCTGTTGGTTTTAAGATGGCTGCAGGTTATAGGGAATGATAATTACTTTGGGAAGGAAACAGAAGAGATGATCTTGCTTTCATTCACTTTGGCAGCTGCAAGTTAAACTAAACCCTCCTGTCCCCCACAGGGGGTATTCCAGGATCAGATCCAACCTGTATCTCTGTCTCTACTAAAATACAATTCAGTTCTGTGTACAGCACTGAAAGCTCTAAGCTGCTTTTCTCCATGAAACTGCTTTGTGTCCATCAATAAGTCAGCATTATTACATGTCTTCACAACACTGTCCATGGCTCGGGTTTGCTTTCTGTAAGCAACACTGAGAACAAGACAGAGCTTCTGGGCAGAGTGATAGTGACAGAATCCGTAATTTGTGGGATTTGAAGTGTGCATCAGTAACACATGTTAAATGACTTGACATGATAGTGCAGCATGAAATCTGCCCCAGCATAGGGCACTTCTAGTGAAGGCTTGTGCAGTCATCATTTCCACAACCCATGTGAAGATACATGTGCCTGGGAGCAGTGCTGAGTGTGAAATCTTTATGTATGAGTAGGTTACCTTGACAGTTTTGGAATGTTCTTATCTTCCCTTTACCTGCAATTTTACAAACCCACCGGTCATCTATCACACAGTTACTTGACTTCAATCGACCATGATACATTTTGTGGTGGTGAAGATAGGCCATTCCTTTTGCGATATCAGTAGCAAAAGAAAACCTGAAAGATAAAAATAAGTGAAATAATATTTCCACTAAATTTTCACTTGGGAGTGGCTCCAAAGCCTGCTGAAGTTGACAGAAAGCCTCCCTAGGACTGTTGTAGCTTTCACTTACGCATCTGTGTCCTAATTTTTTCCAAAACACCTAAGGTGGGTTGCTGAAAGCCATTGATTCCCTGTCAGGTTTTTAAGCCCATAGGTCTTTGGCTTCTTTTAAGAAAGTTGAGCTTCTTATGGAAATTCTCAGTACCTTTGTTATCTTTGAAATCACTTTCAAATGTTTACAAGAGAAACAATTTTTTGCTAACTTTCTCACTTTATTTGGAGGGCTTCCTCCCTTGCAATCTTTTT
>VWZI01009746.1:109499-135818 GCA_013396835.1 Psilopogon haemacephalus
AGCTGCAGCACTTTTAGCAGACTAAGCAAAAGAGGGAAAAGTATTAAATGTGGTACATGCGCTTCGCTGGATACAAATACAGGTCGAGTAACATACAGTAACGTGTCCCAGATGGTGTTGCTGAACTGAAGTAAAGCATCATGACAAACCTGTCAGTGTCCTCTGTCCAGTTCCTTTATAAACACCTTTTTGGTTATTTTTCTTTTTTCTTTTATATTTTTTTAAATAGCATGCCCATTAGAGACTCTTTTGGCTCTCCATTTTCTGGTCTTTTTCCAGAGAAATGTCAGCAAAAAAGAGAAAGAAATGCCCTGTAAAGGAAGTAGTTCAAGAACAAGTCTTAGACCTCCCTGCTTGAGCCATGCTTTGGTGTTCATGGCTGTCCCATAGGTGATTCAGATTGCCTCTGGGGACATGGTTTGCTTAAACTTGGGTTGTACTGGTATTGCGAAGACAACTTGCTAAGCTGGGTTTCATATATAAAACAAAGCTTACCACCCTGAAGTGATGTGAATATATTGTTCTGGAAAACTCAGAAAAAAAAAAGTAACGAAAATAAATGGCCTTAAATTAGCAGCAGTGATGTCTCTGCACATAGCTGTAGTACTGAGATTTCTGTTAGCCGTCTGCAAAACAAATGCCTTCTGGTTTTACAATCTTTCAGCATGCTTGAATTTTACTGTCACATAGTCTCAGTTGTTACGTAACTTCAGAGATGTGATTAGTGTGAGTAATTCTAAATACAGAGGCATTTATTGCTCCTTGTATTGCTCTTGTGTTAATGTTTGACTGAACCACGTAACTTTATTTCAACTGTTTGGCACAGTGCTTGGCAGAGATAACTTGCACTGCAGCACTCTGAGGTGCCAGTATGTTCCCCCGTCCTGTTTGGTTGCACTGGAGAACACAGAAGTGACTCCAAGGATAGATTTGTTCCCTCCTGTGTGCTCCTGGCTTCTAGGAAACACAGGCTGCATAGTATCTGGGTTCTAAGAGAAGACAGTCAGGGTGAAGAAACACAACTAGAATGATGAGAAAGTGGGCTGGGATCCACAGAAAGTTTGTGCTGGACCACTCACTGTAAAGCATTTTCAGCCATACTGGCCCACAGATTTGATCACTGTCCAATTTATTAAAGTGGGGAACCGCTCATTCTCTCCACCTGACTTAGGGACGTGTAGGTGTGCCCCCATTGGGAAGACCTCAAGATAGTACCAGTCCTCTGAGCTCTTCCCTTGAATCTCCCCTCTGCATCTCCCAATGGACTGTCACTTCCCTGAAGAGCAGAGAGCACTGACTGGCAGTCAGTGAACGTGGTGAATCTATCTACCCAAGGTGATACTTGCATTTGGTATGTTGAATTGTTTCCAAGAAAAATGAAGGATTCTGTTTAGGGGTAGGGTGTGGAGGGGACAAAAGACAGGCTGAAGCAAGGCTGTGGCCATTGAGAGTCCTGGTACAGGGTCGCTGCTGTCACATCACTGAGTTCAGTTCCTTGTTGTCATAGTGGTTTCTGTGAAAGCAGATTTCATTCAATTACTTACCCCCCCACACTTCCCCAGCATGTAAAGCTTTCTTCTCCAGCTCGGTTTGTCTGCTACATCACTTAAGTACTCATTTCACAGTGAGCTTCTGAAACTGCTGTGGTTTCCTAAACAGCAGCCTTCTGAATTGTGGACTTACAAACTCCAGTAATAAAGCCAGGTTTCAACTAGTGAATCAGTAGGACCTGCCTTGATTGAAAAACAAGCAACAGAAGCAACTCATTCAATATTACAAAATCAGCAATATTTCTGGAAATCTGTATTAAAGAAATCACCATCCTTCAAAAGCAACCATGAGAAATTTGTAGAGTATTGGTTGAAAATACAAGATCTCAGATTTGCTTGCTTGAATTTATGGTCTGAAGGGAAAGCAAGCAAGCAAGCAAACAAGCAACCTTCACCAAGTTCTTAAGGATTAACTAAGTCTTAAAGTAGGTCACTCAAGCCTGAAAGGGTACATTGCAGGATTGCAATGCAGGTATTTGTCTGCATTTAAATTTGAGTAAGAGTATAGATAAAATGAAGATGTGCTTTGCTGTAACATGAATTAGAGCTAAAGGAATGGCATTTAAAAAAGAAAAAATATATAAAATAAACATGTGTTTTGCTTTTATCAGCAATTGTATGTCTTCTTTATGCATCACAGTACACGTTCTGGAGTTTTTCCGTGAGAGCAGGACTGATTCTTTCTGTATTGCTAATTGCTGTGAATATAACTGGAAATCTATACTAAAGTTAAATGAGAGCTTTCTCATTAAAAAAAACCCTAAACCCTAAGCCCTAAACCTTAAACTGCATGAATATCAGAGGCTTCAGAGATCATGGCATCACTTTAATAATTTTAATCCTACTTCTTGCTTCATGTAAAAGTGTAAGTGGCTCAATAAGTTTGAAAGTCCTCTGTTAAGTTCAGTTGTGCAACAGCTCTCCGTTCTGTTGGTCTTTGCCATGACAGTTGGACTCGATGATGTTAGAGGTCTTTCCCAACCAAAACAGTTCTATGATTCTAATTTACCTCAAGTACTGACGTTACAGCTATTAGTGGCCACTTCCCATGGCAACAGCAAGACCTGCTCTCTTGAAATGCTGTTTCCTTCAGTATTTGTGAAGACCTGAACCTTTCTGAATGTTTACAACACATATACAAATATAGAAGATAAAGCTGCATTTGATTGAATAAAGTGACAGTGGGATGGTGGAGTTTTCAATTCTTAGGGAAGGTAGGAGTGGGCTCAGGAGAACTACATGCCCTTGGACTTCCTGAGGGCAGATTTTGACATGTTCAGAAGACTGGTTGGTGGCATCTGTTGGGACATAGTCTTGAAGGACAGAGGAGTACAGGAACTCTGGACCCCATGTACCAGGAAACAAGGTGGTGGGGGAGAAAACCAACCTGACTGAACAGAGAGCTTTGGGTAGAACTCAGAAAGAAATGGAAAGAATGGTTGTGGAGGAAGGGGTAGTCTGCTCAAGAAGAGTATAAGCTTATTGCAGTGATATACAGGGAGAAAATTAGGAAGACAAAAGCTCAGCTAGCGCTTCTTCTGGCCAGTCATTGAAAGTAGTAAAAAATGTTTTTATAAATATGCTAACGATAAAAGAAGGGCAAGGGAGAATCTGCACCCTACCCTGGCTGGGAAAGGGAACATGGTGATCAAGCAGAAGTAAAAGGCTGAGCTGTTGAATGCCTATTTAGCATCAGTCTTTGTCAGCAATGCCAGTTACTGTATGAGAGTCCAGCTCCCTGAACTGGAAGACAGTGTTGGGGAGCAGAATGCAGCCCCCACAGTACAGGACAGAATGACCAGAGACCTGCTGTGCCACATAGATGTGCACAGATCTATGTGATCCACCTAAGGGTACTCAAGGAGCTGGCAGATGTACTCATCGAGCCACTCTCCATTATTTATTCTCCAGGGAGATTGTGGAGCACAGAATCACCCAATGTGATAACAGTCCTGGCTATGCAAGGAGGTTCCATCTGGCTGGAGGCTAACAAATGTGATGTACATCTACAAGAAAGGCTGGAAAGACGATCCAGGAAACTACAGGCCTGTCAGCCTGACCTTGGCACCAAAGAAGGTTGTGGAGCAGGTAAGTGCCATCACATGGCAAACACAAGACAAGCAGGTGATCAGGCCCAGTCAGCATGGGTTTATCAAATGAGGTCCTATCTGAGTGGCCCGATCTTCTACAACAATGTGACTCATCTAGTGGATGAGGAAAAGGCTGTGGGCATTGCCTACCTGGGCTTCAGTAAAGCCTTTTACACTATCTGCCAAGGCATTCTACTTCAGAAGCTCATGGCACAAGGCTTGGATAAGTGCACTGTGCAGGCTAAAAAGCTGTCTGGATGGCCAGACCCAAAGAGTAGTGGTGAATAGACCTAAATCTGCCAGATGTCTGGTCACAAATAGTGTTCTCTAAGGTTCAGTACTGGGGCTTGTCCTCTTTAATATCTTTATTATGAAGGGCCCAAGGGCACCTTCAGTATGTTTGCAGAATGACACCAGGCTGGGTGTCTGGGTTGATCTGCTAGAGGGTAGGGAAGCTTTGCAATCTGGACAGGTTAGTCTGATGGGCCAAGGGTAACTGTATGAGGTTCAACAAGTTCAAGTACCAGGTCCTGCTTTTGGGTCATAGTAACCCCATGGTAAGCTACAGAGTTGGGCATATGTGTCAGAAAGCTACAGCTTGGAAAGGGACCTGGAGTATTGGTTGATAGTTGACTAAATATGAGTCACAGTGTGCCCAGGTGAGAAAGCCAGTGGCATTCTGATTTGTGTTAGAAACACTGTGGCCAGCAGGAACAGGGAGGTGATCATCCCCCTATACTCAGCACTGGTGACGCCACACCTTGAGTATTGTGTTTGCTTCTGGGCCTCTCACTATAAGAAGGGCATGGAATTACTGGAGCATGTCCAGAGAAGGGCAGCAAGGCTCATAAATGGCCTAGAGCACATGGCCTGTGAGGAGCAGATGAGGGAACTGGGGTTGTTCAGTCTAGAGAAGAGGAGGTTGAGTGAAGACTTTCTCGCTCTCTACGACTACCTGAAAGGAGATTGGAGTGAGGGGTGGGACAGCCTTTGCTCTCCGTTGACAGGTGACAGGCCTAGTGGAAATGGATGCAAGCTGTAACAGGGAAGGTTCTGGCTGGATATTAGGAAATATTTCTCCACTGAAAGGGTTGTCAAACACTGGAATGGTCTGCTCAGGGCAGTGGTGGAGTCACCATCCCTGAGGGTATTTAAATGATGTGTGGACCTAGTGCTTAGGGACATGGCTTAGTGGTGACCATGCAGTGCTGAGTTGCAGGTTCGACTGAATGATCTTCAAGGTCTCTTCCATCCAAAGATACTCCATGATTCTGTGAATCTGAGAAACAAAATCTTACATTTGCATTATCACATACACTCAAACCATTAGGTACCTCCTGTTCAAATCTAATTTTATTAGTCCAATTTGTGTTTCTTTCCCTTCTACTCTAAGTTGGGTGTTTTTTTTTTGGTTTTTTTTTTTTTGCCTGCCAATGTTTTGTCATTTTGAATTCACTGCAAAGTTCACTGAGAGGAAGTAAGGAGGGGTAGTGAATCTGTGCTGTCATAGAAGGTCTGAAAACTCCTTTTGCGTGTGCTCGATCAGGCAATGAGATATCAATGCTCTAGGTTGCTCTGCTGAGAAACAACTAAAATGCCAGTGTTATCAACAAGGTAAATCCAGAACACAGCACTATACCAGCTACTAGGAAGAAAATTGACTCTGTCCCAATAGAAAACAGGATAATATCCACCCCTTATTCAATACCAGTGACGTCATACTCAGCTCCCACACTTCCCAGTACATCGTTTACCATTTTTCGTTGTATACACACAGACATAATCCCCTTAGTCTATAATCCATCTCTCTAACATGCCCATTGAGCTAATCTAGTCTATGACTTGGGGCTTCATCTGTTAAAGTAGTCAGAGCAGGAAAGACAGTGGATGGTGTTGGATTGTTCTGTGCTGAAACCAGTTCTGGTTCTGCCATTGCTGCACTCTGTTCAGTTTCATCAAAATTCATTAATCTGGATAATTGTTATTGTATTACTATTATGGTATGTAGCAACCATGGTAGTGGTGATATATTTTATGTGATATCATACAAGTCAAACCATTGGCTGTTCTCATCCAGAATCAAATCCATTTGAGGTACACATTGAACTTCCCCATCCTTCCACAAGTGCACCTTGATCCTTAAGCAAAAGCAATCTCATGGATAGGTTTACCTTTGCCCAAGACAGAAATAACCCAGAGTGTTTTCCCCAGTATATTTCCTGTGCTGCAGGAACTTTATCCCCTTCTGCAGTATATGGGAGTTTGTTTTAACAAGCCAGCTTGATTCATGTTCCTTGGTGTTGACTAACCAGGTGGCTGTTGCTAAATACATGTCCAAAAGTTTAAAGGTCCCACCCAGCATTGATTTCTGTGTAGTTTTTAGCAGTCTATTTTAGTGTTTGATTTTCCCAGAGGCTGGTTCATGGGCAGGGGATGTGATACACCCACGTGATGCCATGCTCTTTGGCCCAGGTGTCTATGAGATTGTTTTGGCAATAAGTCCCATTGTGTGACTCATTTCTTTCTGGGGTATTGTGTCACCATTAGACTTGCTTTTCAGGGCCCAGGATAGTGTTCCATGTGATGGCATGGGATTCAGAGTAGTTTTCCAGACATGTGATGGTTGCTTCCACCATTATACGCACCTGGTGCTTGCCTTGGTAGGTTTGTGGGAATGTGATACAGTCAACCTGCCAGGCTTCTCCATATTTATGTTTCAGCTGTTGCCCTCCACACTTCAGAGGCTTTAACTGCTTGGCTGACTTGCTTGCTTGCAGCCCATGGTTCACATTCATGGATAACCTCTGAAATAATGTCTATGATTAAGTCTACGCCTTGATCATGAGCCTATTTATGCTAATCCCTTTCTTGATGAAATGAAGTGTCCTGGGTCCAGTGAGCCATAATTCACCCTTACATTAATAATTCAGATCCCAGTGTCTGGGCGGGAAGAGAATGGAGTAAGGTATCTCACCCATAGAATGGCTCTCTGAGGAGAGAAAGTAAAAGGTGTAGATAGTAATTGATTCCAAGAGTCAATTCTTGAAGTATGGAGATGATGGCAGTGCTGAGTACAAACATCAGATTGATCTCAGATGAATAATTTTGTCATATCAGAAGCCAGTGTTACACAGTACAGCACAATAATAAAGTTGATCCAGGCCCCAGGGATGGTAACCAGCACAACAGGAAACCGTTACAGCAAGTGAGGTGTTGATTAATGCAGCTCTGAGAACAAGTGCAACAATTCTCAGAGCTGTGAACAGCTACTAAGAAAATAATGTAATGAACACTTATTCACGTTTTCCAAGACTCTGTTTTGGCAAGCTGTGTCCAAACAATGTGTTGTAAACATCTGTTTTTGTCTTTAAATGATGTTTGATACATTAGAATTTATAATTCTGAAACCTAGTCAAATGTGAAAAAAACCAAACCAACTGATCTTTATTCCATTATTTCTCTGGTTAATAAAAATGGCTCCTCTTTCCAAAGGGAGCACAACTGCTTGAGCAAAAGAAAAAAGGGAGAGATTATACACTGATGAAGATGGGCTTTATAATCTTGCCCAGTGGCAACTGTTGCAGAGGTCTGAGTTTAAGCTGTTCTTCTGCAGTCCACCTGGGGCTTATTGCATTCTTCCTTTTTTTAAATGGAAATAAATTGGAATACTGTACCTCTATGTAACTGAGTGGAATCAAAGGAGAGCCAGCATGCTAATGCTTTAAAGACTCTTGAGCAGATAGATAGAGGGGGGTGGTTCAAGCTCTAACAAGCCTCATCTTGTAAATTGCTCTCCCATCATTCTCTAACTTGGCAGAACCACCCAGTTTAACATTGTTTTGCCAAGCAGAATAAAGGGATAATTATGTCTGTCTTTTCTTTGCTTTGGTGTAAGGCCCGAGTATCTGAGGATTTGACAACTGCTGTGAAGGTAGGAAGATCAGAGAAGCTTAGAGTGCTTCTTTTTGTGATTTGTGCCATTTTATTTACGTTGCTGCTTCAGTAAATATTCCAGTTGAGCGAAGCATGTGTTTACATTTGTGAATAAGCTTAAATGCATTGAGGGATTAGAACTTTTAAACAATATGTTGTTTGCAGGTTTACTTTGAGACAGGCATAGGAAAATCGAGAATTTGTAGACAAAATTGTTAAGAAAATAAAAGAAATACATAGTAGGAGGCAATTGTACTTGCAATTGTTTGCAGAAGCTGTTGCAATCATGTTGATAGGTGGAGCTTGTCTTAGTTCTGTTGCAGTCGAAAGGTGATGCTCCTATCTAAAAACACAGGAGGTCTGTCCCTTCAGTTGCCCACTATACTGCACAGAGAGAAAGAATAACCTTGAATTAACTGCATTTCCACAGTCCTAGATCAGAGTAGCAGCAGGGACAACAGAGCAAGTTCAGTCTTCTGTGAATCATGTGTGTGCATGGCCAAGACCATTCAACTTATATTCGGTGTGGATCAAAGGAAAGCTCTTTTCACAGTTACTGTTGCTAACATAGTTTTTTTACGAAGAGCCTTTTCCTGTGCCCAATCCTTACATTATTCCACTGATTCCTGGATTTCCACTGCAAAGCCATGTGATTTGGCCAGTTGTATTCCCTCCTTAACAGTGAGAGTCTTTGCTATTGTTTAAGTCCTGCATAAACAAGGCTGTGACTGTTCATTTCTCTCCTCCACATGCCTGTTAGTTCCCTCACAAGGTCTGGTTTTCTTGTCCTTTTGACTGCTCCTTTATCTGAAGGGTGGTAAGCCTTGGATTGCTTCCTGAAAATGCAAATCATCTATTGCATGTGACTGTTTTCTTGTGTCTAAGTGCAGGTTTTTCAGGTGGTATTTACAGCTTCAGTGGGCTTCAAAGATGTGGAAAAGTGTTTGAATTTTTGGTCACCGTATCTACAAAATGGGTAAATGTGTGGAGCTTTCTCCATTGCTCTTCTCTAAATACCACCCTGGTACAGCTGTGCAGGTGGTGGTCCCTGAGTCTGTGGATTTTTTTTCTAAGAATGGTGAACAGCTTCCCTTTTATTTTCTAGCTTACCCTTGCTATGTAAATCTCTTTTTCACTTCATTTTACTGCTTACTTTATTTTCTGTGACCACATAGGTGTTTCTTCTATAAATCAGTTGCTGCAGATTAGGAAAATAGTACTACAAATAGTAGTCTAAAAGCATTTTTCCTACTCTGACTCACAGTCCAGAGCTTTCCTTAGAATATTAGTAGAACATAACCATAGTTTAAAGGTAATCCATTCCTCATAGCATAGCATCAGGAAAAAAGTTTAGGAGATTGTTGTTTTTGGTTGAATTTTTCCTTAGGTAAACAATAAAATGGGACATGGCATAGGGCTACCAGCACAACAAATCCTCTAACTCTGAGACAGATCACTGCAGGAAGCCACACCTGGTGTGGGAACCTAGACAGAATCAGAAGGGACTAATGGTGTCTGCTCTGCCTAGTTCTTGGATTGAAGAGCTGCAGCAAGCATTCATGAGTGCCACAACATTCAGGAAGAATTGAAACAAAGGTTTCTGCATTGTATTTTTAGAAATAAGTGACAGTCTTTACTCTGGTCTTCACTGACTGTGAGAGATGCATCAAGAATCTGTTTCAAAAGGAAATGCTGCTTTACAGAAAAACAAACCAAACCAAAAACCACCAAACCCAAACCAAACCCAACAAAACAACCCAAACCCAAACCAAACAAAAAACCTCCTAAACACCCCAAACCTTCTCTCTTTTAGAAACCACTGGGTGCCACTATTGTCTTACGGCAGGATTGTTTCTCTGCTATATAGATTGTTGCTATCTGCTCTTAGCAATTACAAGTTACTTCCTAATTGTGGTTTGTCCCTTGCATTTGAAAAGAACAGTATGTGTAATACTAAGGAGTAACTTTGTGTTTGCTGTATTGCTCTACTTGCAGGAGATCCCCTTTCTAATGCCACAGTTTCTTTGATGTTTTCTTAATAACTAGGTCTTGAACAGACTGCTATAATTCTGACGTCTCAGGCATTGCTTTCTCATGCTGTACGCTCTGGGGATTTCTCCAGCTAGGTAAAGTGAGGTGGTCAGAGTGGCCTCCTGCCCCTTTTGCAACCAGTTTCCAAGGCATAGTGCAGGCTGCACACAGGATGTCGTGAGGTACTTGAGAGGCAGTGTTGGGTTACTTGCTGTTCGCTTCTGTTTGTTTCTTCCTAATCTACCATAGCTTTTTTACTAAGTGCTTGTACTGCACAATGTTACTTAACCTTCTTATGGTTAAGAGGTGCATTTTTTTTTAAAACACAGGTGACAGAGTGGCAGTGAAATGGTACCACAACTGACGTTCTTGTGACATGAAGTTGATACTATTGGTGTGGCTCAGACTTGAAAATGGTGTGTTAAGGTTGTAGTATGTGATATTTTACCAAGTGCTGTCAGTATTGCCAGGAAGGAGCTCTAGTAGTCTGTTATCATAGAATCATAGAATCATTCTGTTTTGATTATTAATTTTAACTACTGTTAATAATTGCGGGGATTCCAGGAATAGTTCCCCTGGGTTCTTTGGATGTTCGGTTGGCAAGAATAACTCACACAAACTCACTTAAAACATCGAATTAAACAGTTTAAACAGTCAGAACATAGGAAACAGAGAGCCTAATAACAAAAGCAATCCTGCTCGCGGGTAAAAATATTCACGAACGCGCATGGATACAGAGCTTTCCCGAGAAAGAGGAAAGAAAGAGGATTTGTCCTGAGTAAAGAGAAAAGGAGGTTTGCCTTTGCCACCTTTGCAATATGCTGTGCTGCCGCTGCTTGCTGCAAAACATGTGGCCACTGCTGGATGGGGTGCGGAGGTGTCTGTTCCTCATGGCGGTGGTGGAGAGAGAGAGAAATGCTAATGACTGTTGCACCCCCTTAAATACCTCATTATGAAAGCATGGAATTGACCAATAGGTACTTAGCATCCATTGAAGGGCCAATCAGTTCAAAAGTCCTGCACCCAGGGGTCAGTCCTAACACCCCTGAGACAACACAGATCACCTGACTCATGCATGTGACCTGTCTGTGTGGCCCAAGACTTCTCTGGTTCCAGAACCACGCAGTCTGTCCCAGCGACCCTGCTCTGGACCTTACCACAGAGTGGGGAGGGAGCCCCAGGAAGTGAACCAGCTCTGGGCAGAAATTATGCCAATACCAGGACATACCTCCCTGTTGCCTTTTGGGCAGTTTCATGCATCAAAGCTGGGGATTTACACCCTAATACAGAAGATTTGATACAGACCCTAACTATAGTAAGGTCTGAGTCCAATCAGGTTTCATCCCACGCTGGTCATCTTCTCTGGTTGTCCTCAGCGCTGAGTCCCTGAAGACGTTGAGTGTCCTTCTTGGTGATGGTCCAATCTGGCTTCTTTGATGACTGTTCCGGTCTGTGACTGGTCCTTTTCCAGCTCGCATGAGGGTTCTGGTCCAGGTTATACCTGTGCAAGGGCAAACTGGCCTCGGTGCATAGTAACCGGGCGGCTGGACTAATGGTCAGGAATGACCCACTGCACACTGATGCGGTGTGTCTTTCCATGGGCATCTAGGGCTTCCCAGGCATACTGGCCTCGGTGCATAGTAACCGGGCGGCTGGACTAATGGTCAGGAATGACCCACTGCACACTGATGCGGTGTGTCTTTCCATGGGCATCTAGGGCTTCCCAGGCATGCAGCCCTCTGGGTTTTGCCAGTGTCATTGGAACTATTCCAGCTGACAGCAACTTTACTAATACAGGTTGCCCCACCTGCATTTTTAGCAGAGAGTGATATGGCTTGCTCTCTGATCTACCTGGCGAATGCATCCTGCTGAGCTGCCTCCGCTCCAGATCTGCCATCACCTCGGAGATGTCTTGTCTGGCTGTGGCTGGCAGGGGATACTGGTTCACACAGGTCAGGCTAGATTTGGGGAGAGCTGGAGCGACATGCAAAGCATTAACACAAACATTGCTTGACCCCTTTGCTCCCTCCTGCCCCACCCCGTAGAACCCAAAAGACCATAGGGTGCCATCAGAGAGATACCACCTTTTACCAGCCAGGACATCAAATCCTAAGATGTTTCCTGGACATGGGCTCAAGGCAAGCTCCACAATGGTGCAACGCTTATCACCTGGGAGCCACAGCTTCGCCTTGGCCAGATGGCAAACACTAGGGGTACCTGTGATACCACTGATTTTAATCTTCTTGTGGGATGGCAGGATTCCCAATTCTTTCACCTGCTGCACATTTAGTACACTAATCTGTGCACCAGTATCGATCAAAAACTTAACAGCAGCCAGGGTCAGTCCTGTAGGAGTAAAGACAAGAGGTTTATATTTGTCAGACCACTGCAACATGTGTATGAAGCGATGGGAGTGGTCTGAGGCTACCAGGGTCAGTCCTGTAGGAGTAAAGACAAGAGGTTTATATTTGTCAGACCACTGCAACATGTGTATGAAGCGATGGGAGTGGTCTGAGGCTACCGTCACCTTGCCTAGTGTTTTGGATTATCCTTGGATCACTTATCACAAGGAATGAAAGGATTATCCACTGCAGCAGGTGAGTCTGCTGCAGGAGGGCTCTTGCTACCCTCACTACTGTTACCATGGTTTCCCTTCTGCCACCCCCCATGCCCTTTCCAAGCCCCAAGCACCAGGGATTTTATTTGTCCTGTGTCCATGCACTCTAATAAGCGCTTTGGCATGCCCAATGCCACAGCTTCCTGGAACCAGTTCCTGGGCGGTGAAGCTTGCTTCCATCTTCGGCCCCGCTCCTGGTTCCCTCCAGAGTGACGTCTGGTTTGGTGGGGGCTGCTCGGTGGGCTGCTGCGTGGGCTTTGGCGTGGACTTGCTCGCAGTGATGTCTTTGCTTGTCACTCTTCCCATCTCTTGGTGTGGCTGGCGGTGGGGATGTCAGTGTGTTGTTTCCCCTTTGGAGGTCTCTGGTCTCCAAATCCAGTCATCTGTCCAAAGCCAGACAGTGTCCTTCCCAGCTACTTCCAGGTCATGACATGCTCCGGAGGGTTGTTCGAGCTCTGGTTCCACTCGATCACCTGCTGGATCTCGGTCATTAAGGAAAGAATGCGTACCTTAAAAGCTGCTCGGAGGCCTTGGACAAGGGGTTTTAACCTCTTTGGCTTGATCGGGGCGTCCATGGGGCAGGAGTAAAGTTCTTTGTCATGCATAGCCTGGGCACAAGCCAGCTGTCGGACCACCATGGAGAGTTCATAATTGTCTTTTACCCAGACCATAGTGGGTTCCCCTCTTTCAACCACCTCCTGCTGTCCAGCCCAGAAAACTACTCTGGCTGTCAGGGAGCAATTCCCGTCTGGCCCGGCATCCAGGAAAACATCAGGTCCCCAGTATACATCTGCTTCCTCGGCACTGAGGAAGACACGATCACCCCCAGAGGTTGATACCCTGTATACATAGTCCATGGGGGATTCACCTGGTTTGTGAGAGAAAGTCTCTTGAAAAGTCCTCAGCTGCTCCTCTGTGTAGGGGCAAACTTTCCTGACCATGGTGGAACTCTGGCCGCGGCCGCCAGCAGTGATGTCTTGTCGGATCATGGGGCAGACTGCCCTCTGTAGCAAGATGTCTTCTTCGTCACTTGTGTCGCTGTAGCTGCAGACCAGCAGAGGCTTTGCTGCCTTCAGGCTTGCAGCTCTTCTGCTGTCAGCGGGGGGCGTAGGCGTGCCCTGTCTGATTCTGCTGCAGCCTTGTGGTGCTGTATCGAGGCCAGCCTGAATTCATGCAGGCTGGTCGGGTGCTGGCGGAAAACACATGTCTGCTCTCAGCAGTGAGGCAGATTCTTGCGGCGAATAGCAGCTTTGCAGGCAGGCACCATGTGCAGCGAGTGGCAGAGCTTGCAGCGGCATAGGGGCAGACAGGTTTAGTGGCAAGACATTCGCATTAGCTGGTCACCAGGTAGCGAGGTTTAGCGGCGAGGGGTTTGTATCAGCTTCCTGAAAGGTGCAACCCGAGACAGGGATCGGTGCCATAAAACCCATCGGGAGCATCATGCTAGCGGCTGCGGTGTCGCAAAAAGTTCCACAGGGGCACCGCGACCCACGGAAATCGAAACCGGGCACGCAATTGGCAGTGTCACGGTGAGCAGCTGTGCGCACGGCTGGGAGATGTCAGGTGGTCCGAGATTGGCCGGGGGGTACCCGCACAGAATATCCCCACCTAGCAGGGGAATGCTGGGAGACGCAATGGGATCCGGACGCTCCCAGGAGCCAACTGCCCTGACAGTCCCGTTCCTGGAACCGATGCGGCCGCGCGGCGTATCTCCGACTGGCTCCGGCGCAGGCAGCCTTCCCTGTGCCAATGTCATGGCTCAGGAGAGCAGAAAACATGTGCAAACACCTGGCGTGTGGCCACGCGGCTCTGCAGAACCCACAGAAGACATGCCGCTCTTGGACGCAAAACCCATAAAGGCAGAAGGCGGCGGTGCACCATTCGCACGTGACACTTCTGCCTGAAGTGCCACTATCTCCCGCTCTGCACACGCAATCTCCCTTTCTACACAGACGATTTTCTCCCTGTTTTTATAAAATTCGGGAAGCCACTCTACCACACAAGCTGCCAAAATCGCAACTATATTACTCGGATTTTTCAATAAATTCCAGGCAATCTTTGCCAAATCTCTCCCGTGCTTCTCTGCCCACTCTAAGTCTGACACTGCTAATTCATGTCCATATTCGTGCAAAACCTGCACGATGGAATATCCCATCCTCATCGCCATTTTAATGTTGCGATTATTAATTTTAATTACTGTTAATAATCGCGGGGGTTCCGGGAATTGTTCCTCCGGGTTCTTTGGATGTTCGGTTGGCACAAATAACTACACAAACTCACTTGAAACATCGAATTAAACAGTTTAAATAGTCAGAATATAGGAAACAGAGAGCCTAATAACAAAAGCAATCCTGCCCGCGAGTAAAAATACTCACGAAAATGTGCTGGATACAGAGCTTTCCCGAGAAAGAGGAAAGAAGGAGGATTTGTCCTGAGTAAAGAGAAAAGAAGGAGGTTTGCCTTTGCCACCTTTGCAATATGCTGTGCTGCCGCTGCTCGCTGCAAAACACGTAGCTGCTGCTGGACGGGGTGTGGAGGCATCTGTTCCTCATGGCGGTGGTGAAGAGAGAGAGAAAGGCTAACGGCCGTTGCACCCCCTTAAATACCTCATTATGAAAGCATGGAATTGACCAATAGGTACTTAGCGTCATTGAATGGCCAATCGGTTCAAAAGTCCTGCGCCCAGGGGTCAGTCCTAACACCCCTGAGACAACACAGACCACCTGACTCATGCACATGACCTGTCCGTGTGGCCCAAGACTTCCTGGTTCCAGAACCACGCAGTCTGTCCCAGCGACCCTGCTCTGGACCTTACCACAGAGTGGGGAGGGAGCCCCAGGAAGTGAACCAACTCTGGGCAGACATTATGCCGATACCAGGACACATTCATCCTGGAAAAGATTCATGAGACCATCAAGTCCAACTATCAACCCTTTTCTACGAAGTTCACTACTAGACCATATTGACCCTACTCTACCATGTTCACCACTAAACCATATCACTAAGTACTACATCTAATTGACCTTTAAGAACATCCAGGGATGGTGACTCCACCAGGGCAACCTGTTCCAATGCTTGACTACTCCTTCCATGCAAATTATTTCCTGATATCTATCCTAAACCTACTCTGGTACAGGTTGACGCCATTCCCTCTTGTTTTGCCATTAATTACATGTAAGAAGATAGCAGCACCTCTGTATCTATATTGTCCTTTCTCGTAGTTGTAGAAGGCAATAAGGTCTCCTCTTACCCTTCTCTTCCTCAAAGTAAACAGTCCCAGTTCTCTCAGCTGCTCATCATAAGACATTCTGTAGGCCCTTCACATGCTTCATTGCTCTTCTTTGCACTTACTCCAGCACCTCAATATCTTTCTTGTACTGAGCTGCCCAAAACTGAATACAGTACTCAAGGTGTAGCATTACCAATGCCAAGTACAGGGCGATGGTCACCTGCCTACTGTGGCTCACACTATTTCTGATACAAGCCAGAATGCTGTTGGTTTTCTTTGGCACTGGGCACACTGCAGGCTCATATTCACATGCTTGTTGGTTAGAACCCCCAGGTCCTTTCTGCTGGATGACTTTCAAGCAATGCTTCCACAAGCCTTTAACCCATAACATTTATTGGGGTTGTTGTGGTCCAAGTGCAGAACCTGACATTTGGCCTTGTTGAAGCACATAACATTGACCTCAGCTCATTGATTCTGTCTGTCTAAGTCTCCCTGTAGAGTTTCCCTACCCCAAGCACTTCAGCACTCCCACATAACTTGATGTCATCTGCATATTTACTAATGGCGCACTCTGACTCTTCATTAAGGTTATTATAAAGATATTACATAGATGTGGTTCTAATACTAAGCCCTGAAGAACACAACTTGTGATGGGCTGCCATCTGGATTTAACTTCACTGACCACTACTATTTGGGTCTGGCCATCCAGCCAGTGTTTTATTCAGTGATGACACTTAAGATGATCTGTACCCTGGCTCTTAGGTCAGACTGACAGGTCTGTAGTTCCCTAGATCTTCCTAGACTTTTTTTTTTTGTAGATGTGTGTCACATTTGCTACTTTCTAGTTGAGATATCCAGGACTTCTGGTAGAGAATGGAAAGTTGCGTGGTGAAGTATATGAGAAGTGGATTCAGCTCTACTGCCTCACGGTTCAGCTGGTCTATGTGCCATTCTTTTGTCGAATTCTTGCATAACAATATTACTGATGTTGAGCATACTTTCAGTTTTGATGAAAGAAGTCCTACTGGAACTGCATACTTGTATTTGTATCTGGCAGTCAGTGGCAGCAAATTTAAGGGATCAATGACAGTTTTTTCTTATAAACAGCAATAAGTGACAGTAAGCAATGTGCTTGGTGAGTCCAGGAATATGAGATCGTTATTTATTGATATTCAAAAGATCAGGACCTTTGTGTCTAGACCTAACTAAATTTCCATTTCTTGCCAACACTCCAAGGTGTCAGATTTTTTTCTAGAACACCCTAAAAATAGACTGTTTAATTAAGATAGGCATTCTGCTGTGGTCTCATGCAATGCACAGTATGGAGCTTTCTTTTGCAAGAAAAGTTTATTTTATAATGACAGCTTTTCTTTTGGTAATTGCAAATAATTAATTCTTCCTCTTCTTCTGCTGAAGTCCTGTCTCACAAATATTTGCAGTATCATCCCCATGTAGAAATCTTACCTCATAAACTTTCCACTGTTACAGTTTACTATTTGGTATGCAGTTATAATCTTACTTCAGGGTAAAATTTAAACGAACCATTCCCATAGTGAATTAAGTCATGCCCTATGGAAGAAGGTTACTATATTTAGAAGGGAATTAGTAGTCTGTGAGCAGAGACATAAATGCATGTTGTAGCTCAAGTATGCTTAAGGATGCACTGGAGTAGTAGTGTGGTCTGCTACTATAAAGCAGTTCATAAAGAAATCTGTTGCATTTTAAAAAGCTTCTGGACAGACTATTAAGTCATTGCTGTACTTTGCGATTTACATATTCCCTCTGAAACTTTTCATTCATATATGTCTGTTATTATGGCTACTTTAAGAGATATTTTCCCACTTGTCCACACTGGTAGTCTCCTGTACACAACTAAAAGGATGGGAAATGTATTGGTTGGGATTTCTGCAGTGGAGGTGAACCACAGACTTTTGAGTGTTTATACTGAATCCACTCCCTCTTCTTTAGCCACCTCTTGGGTGTAATGTCCTGTCAGACTCAGACTCACATCTATGATAATTTTCTAGTGTGGTAGTAGTCTTGCTGCCCTTGTCCTGAAAGTCAGATTTGAAGCCATCTCATTGCTTGCTTGTGATCTGCTGCTAGTTGCATGTTACAAGGGAGTCTCATCTTCCCTCACCATTCATAGCTATATGTTTTAATCTCCTCCCTAGCAGCAGGCCTACGTGCCAAACGTATCTTCAGTGGTGGCTCCCTGCCCAGGGCCCCATATGGCAGAACACTTGCCTTCCAAGCTGTTGCCCAGCAGCACCTGCAGGAATAGTACAGCTTCTTTAAGTGGTGGTGAGGAGGCCTGGAAACCCAGCCACATGCTTGAGATGATCAGACTTGCTGGCTGCAATGCTCTTGCCAAGACCGTGGCTCTTCCTGTAGAAATGTGGCACCTGCTTCCAGCTCTGGCATGCTGCAGCCATGGCACAGGCTGACTTGTTATGTCAGAGGCATGAAAAATAACTCATCCAGCTGCTGCCATCCCATGCTGGGTAAGACAAAGAGGGGAGTCTCTGGGTTGTGTCAAATAGCTGCAGGGGAAGAGGCATCAGAGCCAGTCGAGTTGTTAGAGAACAGTCACCCCTAACAGTCATGGGGTTTTGCTGAAGTGTATCCAGAGAATGTTTGAAATTGAGCTTATGAGTGATGTTAAAAGCAAAACAGTAACATTGTCCCATCAAAGACCTGAAGACCAGTTTTGGACACCATTTAAAAAAGCCTCATCACCTGTTTGCAAGGACTGATGAGAATTGTTACATCCGGCTGCAGTGGTTGGTTTTGAAATGCAGAAGCACAAGCAGATGTGAAGCAAGGTCACTGAAACACGAAACAAAGATCAAAACTTTTTCCCCCCCTCCTGTGTAAATGGAAGAATTAGCAGCATAAAATTACTCTTGTGCAAATCTTAGCTATAGTAAAACCACTGTGGAAACTATGCAAATTTTAGTCTTGCTTTGTGACAAGAGAACACCTTGAGGTGTGAAATAGCAATCCTGTGGCCATCAGATGAGAAGACAGCAGAATTATGAGTGGCAAACAAAGGAAGGAAATCCCTTCCAGTTCCTACAGAAATACAGTGGTCTGTTTTCAAGCTGGTGAAGTTGATAATGGGAACAAATTCAGTAAAGAGTGTGATCTGGTGAAAAGTAGCACTGATGCAGACGTTAGTCAACCTTTTAAATGTTGTTGTTACTGATTACTGACACTATTTATTTCTCCTCTAAGATATATTCATTATGGTTAGTGCAAATGCCATGTGGTTAAGTTTTAAGTAGTGTTTTGCTTTTAATTTGCTTTACAGAAACATGTCAACTGAAAGAAGGAAAAAAATCTCCCAACCCCCATTATTTCTTATCTCACATGGCTGGCATGCTTAATGTCAATTCTAGCCTTTTCTGTAGTATAAAGTCCCTAACAGGCAACCATTCTTTCCTCTTCTTTTACCTCTATCCTTGAAATTTACTGTAAATATAAATTCTGCTGTGATCTGAAACTTGCACAGGCTTGTTGACCATTACGAGAGTAGAGGCACTTCTGTAGGTATAGCTAGACCTTTGAATATGTGCACATATTCATGGTACTTGGGGTCCTGTTGGTCTTCTTTGGGCTTCTGGAAATTCCGCACTACGGGTATTTTACAATGAACTGTCTGGATATCTTGCAGCTCCCAAAATTGTTCAAAACTGAGCTGCATGGTCTTTCAGATGTGTTGTGACAGGATTTCCTTTTGTCTCATAAAACTAACAAACTTTTGTAATTTTAGAATCAAAGCTACCAAGCAAAGAACTATACGTGCTTTAGACTGCTTCATTTATTAAACTGAATTTGTGTCAGTCTGTCTTAAGTGACACGCCTGATACAGCCATTATGGGTTATTCTGTTGGTAATCCATGGGTTCTGGCAATGTCTCACAGATGTAAGAACTTCGGTTTCAGTTCTTCTTTGCACATTATAGATTATAATTTCCTGTTTTCCTAGTACTTCCAAAATATATCCTTGACATTCTCCTTGAAATAATATAAAAGTAGGAAATTCAGGCTCAGAAAGAAGGTTGCAGTTAATTTACTTTCTGGCGCCTAAAGGCCAAAAAACAACATTACTTCACTGGGGAGACCATATGGGAAAATTCTTGGCTTGCCTCTTTAGCTTGTTACCACTCATTTAGAAGACTGCTATAAGTGACAGCTTAGTTCAGTGCTCTAAGATATACTCCAAGTTAAACTCAGCCCAAGAAACAAGGACGCATAGGAAGCTCAGTCTGGAATACTGGAAAAGACAGAAGAGCTTGACCTGTTCCAAGAGGGAAATGTGTTTGTTCTCAGCCATAGCACACACCTTGAGAAGAGGATAAAACAAGAAAATATGGCATAGAATCAGAGAATGTTAGGATTTGGAAGGAACCTCTAGAGAACATCCAGTACAAGCCCCCTTTCAAAGCAGGATCGCCTAGGGCAAGCCACACAGGAGTGCATCCAGGCAGGTTTTGAAAGTCTTCAGAAATGGAGACTCCATGACCTCTCTGGGCAGCCTGTTCCAATGCTCTGTCACCCTCACAATAAAGAAGCTTCTTCTCATGTTGAGGTGGAACTTCTTGTGTTCTAGCTTATACCTGTTGTTTCTTTTCCTATTACTGGGCACCACCAGAAGGACATTCTTGGTACCCATCCCTCAGGTATTTATAGACATTAATAAGTCTTGTTCTTGTTAAAAATCAGGAATCCATCTGCCACATCTCTCCTTGAGTACGTCTGCTGTGACCTTCAGAAAGAGGTTAACTTTTACAGAATGGATGCCTTAGCGACAAGGTAAACTTCCTTTCTGAAAGTCTGGTGGGTTTGTCCAGGCCCTAATACTCTTTCTTTAGCCATCCTAATAATTCTGTGCTCAACAGACTCTTAAGAACTGCAACTGCCACAGTACCCGAAGCTGTGCAAGTCACACTGAGGGAATTTCTTTTAGCTCCCAGTGATCGTGATACTGAGCCTAAGAGCTGCTTTGAATAACAAGACAACATAGCAGCTAAACATCTGTGTCTATGATGACTACTTAGGGCTAGATGCCTAAAGTGAGATACAGTGCTGAAAACCAATAATGACATTTGTTGAAGAAATCATAGACTCAAATATACAGTTATGAAGCAGAAACCATTATGATTAGTAAGTTTTGTACTGTATGGAGGTCAAATACCATGCAGTGGTGCTTGTTAACTTGTGCTCATGATTATGGAGAGAAATACTTTAAATGGACACCACAGCAAACTACTTTGAAAGAATATACAATAAAAGCTTGTTAGGTGGGATTGAGAGTATTGACTTGTTTGATTTTGTTGGAATTTATTGTCTGGTTACTTATTATGCTTGCACAGTGCTTGTCAGATGATTTTCTTTTATCCCATGCATTATGTTCAGGAGTAAATATATAATGAGGTCCTCTGTAGGTGACTTTCCATATCAGAGTTATTTTTGGATCTTACTTCTTGACCTTTGTGATTTTCTCACCTGCCTTTAGCCTTCCTGCTCTCTACGCATGAGAGGCAAATCCACATAAACTGATGTGCATATATGACAGTGCATGATTTCTCCTATCTCATATGGGGGGGTGGTGGAGCACAAGATGACAAAGGCATTTTTCCACTGTTCCACTGGTGTGCAGTGAGGCTGGGATGAAATTCCCTTTGTGAAACAGAGGCATATTCCAAGTGTGAAAAAAAACCAAGCAGACTTGTAAATGGACAATAAGCAATGGTGCAACTTTGAGGTTAAGGATCATACATAGCAAGGAACTCACCGTAAGTTGCATTGAACTAATAATTTTCAGCCTGTTTGCCAATCCATGTGGTCATGGTTCAGCCAACTGTTTAAGAAATTGCTTCATTTTATGTTTCTGAAGCATTTCTGAGATTCTTATGCTTAAAATTATTTTTTGCTTCCTTATAGCACCTTAAGCTGGAATTTTCACTCAAAAGGTTTGTGATATTTCCCACTTTCCCACAGATTCAAATTTTTGGCTATCAAATGAAAAACTGCCCTCTTTTTCTTTCTCTCATTATTCCATGCTTGGGAACTGGGATGAAGAATTGAACACCAAGGATGTAAATTTGTATTACTTGGAGATTAGCAGGAAAAATATCTACAAATAAATAAATACACTTCTTAAGTGGAAACAAAATCTGTAATACTCTGACATTCTTTAAACAACTGTCCATGAAGCAGTGTAGTACAGACCTTCTCTGTCCATGTCTTCATGACTGTATGCAGCACCTTTGCTATTTCTGTACATAAGGCAGATGGATTGCACCATCCTGCCTTTAACATTGTAGAGGGAGGCTTTATACTGTGCCATGTGGGTGATGCCAGCAAGGACACTGAGGTCCTGGAGCATGTCCAGAGAACAGCAACAAGGTTCATGAAGGGCCAGGAGCACAGTACCTACAAGAAGCATCTGAGGGAGATGGGGTTGCTCAGTCTGGAGAGGAGGAGGCTTAGGGGAGACCTCTACAATTATGTGAAGGGAGGTTGGAATGAGGAGGGGGGCAGACTATTCTGTTTGGTGGCAAGCAACACAAATAGAGAAAATAGTTTCAAGCTGTGCCAAGTGGGGTTTAGGCTGGATGTTAGGCAATATTTCTTCAATGAAAGGGTTGTTAAACATATGAATAGTCTGCCCAAGGCAGTGTTGGAGTCACCAGCTCAGGAGATGCTCAGGTGGTGTGTGCTTAGGGACATGGTTTAGCATTGACCCTTCAGTGCTGGGTTGAGCTTTGGACTGGATTGTTTTTGAGGTCTCTTACAAACAGATACAATCTGTGATTCTTTGAAGCTGAAAATGTGGTGTACTAATGACTGACCAACTCAAAAGTTGAAAGTCAAACTAGTTGAAAAAATTCTTCTTCATGAAAGACTTAAATGGAAGTATTTAACCAAAACTGCTTATTCTGCGGTGAGGAATTTGTACAAAGTGGCTAATCTGACTTTAGAATGAACTTTAGTCTATAAAGCATGTATGTGATTTTCTAGGAAAATAATATGATTTTAAGCCAGCTTTCTTTAAATGCAAATTAATATTGCTTATCCTACAAGGAGCAGCTGAAGTGGGTTTGTATAGTTTGGAGCACAGGAGACTGGGAGGTGATCTCATTGCTCTCTGTAGCTTCCTAGGGAATGGAAGCGGAGAGGGAGAGATGCTGATCTCTTCTCTCTGAGATCCTGTGGTATGATGTGTGGCAGTGGTTGAAAACTGTTCATATTGAACATTACGAAGCATTTCTTTACTGAGAGATTGGTCAAACTCTGGAAGTAGCTTCCTAGAGAGGTGGTCGAATATTTCATGTCTGCAGTATTTAAGAGGTATTTGCATAGTGCTCTTAACTTCATGCTTTAACTTGTGGTCAGCCCTGAAAGCGATCACACTCAATTTGAGCTATTCTATTTTACTCTATTCTATGGCTGAAAAAACCCATAATTACTCTTTTTGGATACTTATCCCTTATTTTTGCCCCTGAGGCTGATGGCAAATTTCCTGCTGATTCACTTTAGAACAATAACAGCTGAACTGTGCTTAAACAATTCTCAAAACTGATCAATATGATAAGGAATGTGAGAGAAGGAATGTGAGAGATTTCTTTTTTTCCAAATTATATACTCTGCAATAAGTTGTCCCTGCTCATTGTCCCACTTCCAGAAGCTGGCATCTCCAGAGTTTTCTGCATTTTACATAGCTTTAACATACTTACCCTTTGAACTCTGAATGCTTTCCTGGTTTTTAATACTTTTTTAAAATTACCATTGCAAAACTTCAAATTGATCCTTTTGGAGTTCTCAGTGGCTGCTACCTGAACTTGGTTTTGGCTTTTGTGGAGGTGTAATCCAACTTAAAAGTGAGTTTTCCAAGTCTGTTCTGGCTAATGGAATACACTGTATTGGATTTTCCCCTTCCAGTCAGATAAAGATACTTTTTGAGTACAAATGATTAAAAATACCAACAAACACTATTGTCCTTGTCATCTAAACAATAAGATTTATGTGGTTTTAAATAAGATGTATATTTTCCTTGCATGGATGGAAACGTCAGTTTTACTGCTTACTGAAATTAATTTTCAGTTAAGGGTTAAACACAGAGAACAGACGCTGAATAATGACTGTGGCGGAGCAGGGCACTGCCCCACCGGAGGTTTAAATGAGGTGTGAACTGTGGTGGGGCAGGGCGCTGCCCCACCGGAGGTTTGAATGGGATGTGAACTTTGGCAGGGGACACCCCAGTCCACTGCCCCACCAGAGGTGTGAATGGGGCAGGAAACGGACTTCCTGCCTCCCCACCTCTGTCACCGGAGGCTTAGTACAATAGGTGTCAAGTGCCTTCTCGCGCCCCCTGTGGGCTTGAACAGGGAGGCAACAAATCACCTCAGTATATATATGGCAGCTGGACAGATTGGAGCACGACTTGCTTGGACCTTCACTGAGACGTGCATGGACCTGCACTGGGACCTGCACTGGGACCTGCACGGACCTGAACACGGACCTGCAGACACGAACCTCGCACGGACTTTGAGACAGTGTCCCATTTGTAAGTAGGGCAAAGCTGTTTCATGCCCAAACCTTTCCATTTTTCCTGATTTTTCCTGAATTACAAGAAAAGGCATCCTCATGAAGACTTTTCCCAACCAAGTTAGAACCCAAACTTAAACTAATCTACACACAGATTGTGGGTGGGGCTTTTAGAAATTATAAAAGCTACATGACTTATAATTTCAGCCTCTTCAATCGCCCACAATCAATACCATGACCCTGACGAACCTCTCACTGGCTTAGAATGACCAGTTTTTATTTCTCAGTAAGGTTATTCTGAGAGACTGCACAAGTGAGAGGGCCTGTCTTCTCACCTGATGGAGTTACTGTTAATCAGAGCCAGCTGAACACTTTTCAGCCTTGGGAACAAAACTTTGCAAGGCAAAGATGAGAAGCAGTACTTTTTTTTTTTTTTCTTTCTGCCTCAGGGAGATAATGGAAGGATGAGTAAAGTCGGCATAAACAGGAGGCAGGGCAGATGTGTGAAAGGTGAGGCTTATGATTTTAAAAGTTTTTAGATTCTACAACAGATGCCTGGAAGTGAAAATTATCCCTTAGCTCAGGTCTCTAACATCAGCAAATCAGACAGTAAAGCCATGGCCTCTGTGGATTTTCCAGCTGGCTTAACCTGAACCTTGCTCTGCCTGTGATTAAAACTATAGTTATTAGGACCAGTTCAGCAGATGATGAAAGTGAAATGTTCTTTTGAAGTTCGAGCTGCTACCATGGCTTACCACAGATGAATATGACTCCATGTTTATGAGTTTGGGCCTAATAGATATTATTACATGGCATATAATGTTATCCTTAAAATTTAAGATTATCTAAGTAAGTGACAGCTCTGACTCTCCTCTGGTAGAGCTGACTCCATTAAAATCTAGATAAAACCCTCTTGTTTGGCTTTGCTTCAGAATTTCAAGTCATGAGAGTGCATGTAAAAACTAGGCAAAACTATCCTGTGGCATGAAGAATAATTGTTTATTGGTACCAGCAGTAACATAGTTATGGATACCAAGAGAACAATTTTTGTCAACAATGGCAGTACCATGCTTGCAAAATGAAAACACTGGTGGCTGGCATAATTTAATCCTTACTGTTAAAGTCAGAAGTGTTTTCCTGTTGATACCATTAGGTGCTGAAGGGCAGACTCTTCACAGAGATGCATATGAGATGATCAGGATTTTCTAACTGAGACACAGTTGTTACAAGAAGCAGGCATGTCTGGCTTCTTCTAGAAATGTGTCTGAGCCGTCTACCACAACAAACAGCCAAAGATGGTTTAAGCAACACATTTGGTCACTGAAGTAGACCTCAGAGTGAAGTGGCTTATGCAGTGTCCCATGGCTTAAGTGATAATGTGCTTAGGATCTTGACTGGGGGATGATATTGCATGTCTTTTCTCAAGATACTTAATTTATTCAACCTGCTGCCAGTACTGAGGCAGATTTAAAAGGCTTTACTTTCCTCATAATCCGTTTTCTGCTAACTCATCCAGAAAACAGCCTGAGGTCATGTTATAATTTATGTGTTATGAATTTGTTTTTTGCTGAAACTGCATTCTTCTTTCTGCTTCTCTTCATGGATGTGGCTAAGGAAGGTTCATAGATGGCTATAGAGAACTGCCTCACACGGTTGTTCATAAATTAGCTGTTTATAAAGCAAAGCAGACTTAGAAGAAAGGAGTGCATCTATGTTTATTTGACAGATAGGATGTCTGTCTCTCTTCTGCTAAAAGTAGAGAGGATTAGAAAGAGGGGAAGGCAGGAGAACAATATAGGGACAAGTATGAAGTGTGTATCCCTTTGAGAGAGGGATAAGTGCTGACACTTCTGTGTTTTCCTCTCCTTTTCACCATGCCTCTGGGTAGGCAGCTGTGTTGTTACAGAAGGATATTAATGATGGAAAACACTAGAGCTCTTCTTAATGTTTATGTTAATGATTGTGTACAACTATGTCCCTTTTTGGATGTTGAAAGCATTCAGCAGCAATGTCTAGTAGGAGGAAGGGGGAAATGCATATGCAAATTTATTCTTCTGTAAGAGTGCTTTATCAGTGCAAGTGGTTTTAAATCCCTTCTTAGTGCAGAGGTAGCAAACATTAGTTATAAGATCCACTGTGCTTTTTTTCAGTGTGAAAAATACTGGTCTGCTCTTCAAAATGCCAGAGGTAGTGTAGGCAAAGGGAAGAATTTTTGTTAAAATATGACATTTGTATAATAGTCTTTGTTCTTTTGTTTGGGAAGAGCACTGAGGTATGTTGGTTTTTTTTTTTTTTTTTTTCCCTGAAAATATGC
>VWZI01009746.1:144334-160599 GCA_013396835.1 Psilopogon haemacephalus
TGTAAACATTTATTAAATCCCTTCTCAGTCTTCTCTTCTCCAGACTAAAAAGCCCCAGGTCCCTCAGCCTCTCCTCATCAGGCAGTTCTCAAGTCCCCTACTCATCCTCATAGCCCTCTGCTGGACCCTGTCCAGCAGATCCCTGTCCCTCTTAAACTGGGGAGCCCAAAACTGAATGCAGTACTCAAGATGAGGTCTCACCAGGGTGGAGTAGAGGGGGAGGAGAACCTCCCTTGATTTGCTGGACACACTCTTCTTAATACACCCCAGGATCCCATTTGCCTTCTTGGCCACAAGGGCACATTGCTGTTGCAAGGATAACTTGTAATCCACCAGCGCTCCTAGGCCCTTCTCCACAGGGCTGCTCTCCAGCAGATCACCTCCCAGCCTGTACTGGTCCTCTACTAGTTACAGCTCTATAGCTGGACCTGGCACCATAGTGCAGGTTGTGGAGTCATCTCCTCTGGAGACTTTCAGGACCTGTCTGGATGCATTCCTGTGTGACCTGCACTAGATTCTATGGCTGTGCTCTGACAGTGGGGTTGGACTTGATGATCTCTGGATGTCTCTTCCAACCTCTAACATCCTGTGATCTTGTGATGCTGCTTCATCACACTTTCTCTCCTGTGACAATATTATGTCCTCTAATGGGATAATAATCTATCAACAAAATTCTAAGTCCCTCCTTTTGCTCAGGCTGTTGCATGGAGTCCTGAGGTTCAAAGTTAAGCATATTCAAGGAATTTGACCTGAAACTCTGCAGTCTGATGAGCAGATTGTCATCCCCAGAGCAAGGTGCTTTGTTTTCTTCAGTGATTTGGTTTAGACTTTAAATGTTAACCATGACCTGCAGGGATTACAGAATATTTAACCCCAAAGCAATAAAAGACTTTATTTCCTTCTGTCTCAAGCAGTGCATACCTATAAAGCCAGTGTAATTCAGCTGGTCATGTGGAGACTATCATAAAGTAGAACACTGCCTATTAACTGATTCTTTTGCTGATAGAGTATCCTTGTAGATAAGCCATGGCAGGCATTATATTATTGGTCTTTTCTTTGGCTTTCCATAATTGTGAAGATTTGCCAATTTCTAAACTTCCTAGAGGAAGTTCACCTTTTCTGGCCTCAAATTATCACTCAAGCAAAGCATGCAGTAATCTCAGTGCAATGCATTTCTGATTATTTTTCATCATCCTCTCAAAACTTTCATGGTAGAGTAAACTTCAAAGGGCTATTCCGGTCAGATGAAAGTGAAGCGTAGATTCTAAATAGCATCTGCCAATTTCTTTTCTTGGCCTAGACATTCAGCTTCAGAGGGTGTTTGCACCTGACAGCAGTTTGTTGCTCCCACAATTAAGTTTACAAAGTTCCTAGAAGATACTAAAATATGTTGCAAATAAATAAATAAATAACAATGATAACCATCTCTTGTTTTATAGGTGATTGTCTTGGATTTGGTTGGAATAAAGTTCATTTTCTTCCTAGTAGCTGATTGGGATTTAGAATGAGAGTTTACAGTTGATAACACACTGATATTTTAGCTGCTTCTGAGCACTGCTTACATTAAGACAAGGACTTTTCAACTTCTCCTGCTGCCCGGCCAGCAGGGAGGCTGGGGGTGTACAAGAAGTTGGGATAAGGGAACATAGCTGGGACAGGTGATCCCAACAGCCTGAGGGGATATTCTATACTATATGACATCATTCTTGCCATATATATTAGGGGGAGAGTTGGCAGAGGGGCTGCTGTTGGGAACTGTCTGGATATCCTTCAGTTGGTGGTGAGCAGCTGTTTTTCAGTTGCATCACTTGTGTTTCCTGGAGTTTATTTTTCTGTTGTTATTTTCCTTTCCATGACTGTTATTACTATTATGATTATTATATTTCAATTATTAAACTGTTTTTATTTCAACACTTTTACCCTTCTGATTCTCTTCCCCATTCCACTGTGGTGAAGTGTACAAGTGGCTGTGTAGAGCTCGGTTGTTATCTGGGGTTAAACTACAACACTGGCATCGGTTCATATAAATTATTCAGACCAGTGGTTCATCCTGTCTCATATCCTGCCCTTGGCACTAGCAGCTACTATCAGGAACGTTTGAGAAAACTTTTTATTGTAGTTACAAAATAGGTGAAGGTTATGATTGTAGTATGGTATATTGATGTTAATAATTAACACATTTAAGTACTAGAATTTAATTTTTCCAGATTTTGCATTATTTTACTGACGACTTGATTTCTGTGCTCTTTAATGTTTTTTGTTTGTTTGTTCATTAATTTGTTTACTTGTTTAGTTAGTTATTTTTAATTTGTATCTATGAATTTTAAATATGCTGCCAAAGTTCTCTGAAAGCTAAGCAAGTGAGACTGATTTTCTCCTCTGTAAATTAAACATCCCAGAAAGTCCATTATGTCAAACCAGTACTGTGATTTCCTCGTCTCCTATGTATCCATCTGGAAAAGCTTCCATGAAATTTTCTACCTCTCTGAATTCCTACAGAAGGAACAGATGGAAAAATAACTATTTGAGAACTTAGTAGAAATAGATCTTCCCTTTATTTGCTTCACCTTAAGTGAAATAAGGGAAGGTTCTTATGCAGGGGTGTACTGCTCTATGTAAGACTAGGTAGTTAATCCTACTTGGCAGCGGGGATTTTGCTTCCCAGTTTATTTTCTCCACTAAATAAATAAAACATGGTAAATAGGTTTTCATCTGAATGCAGCTGGGAAGGAAAAAAGAATTGTGGCACCCATAAAACAAGTATCATTGTTTGAAATATGTAAACAAAGGGTACTACAGGTATCAAGAGTCAAACAAACAAAACCCAAACAAAACAAAATGAAAACAGAAACAAACAAAAGAAATAAAATCATGCTGCTGTAGGGTTTTAGGAATGCTTTAAACACTTTCTGTTGTGTTAGGCATCATTCAGGGTTTAATGAATTCTATAACTTTCTCATGTTCACTTTAAGACCACAGCTATTAATAGCAAAATCATTTCTCATGGCTGGTGAGTGTGAGCAGGACACTGGCTTTCAAAGTTAAACTTTTCTCTTTTTGTCCCATCCTTTCCTCCTTCCTATTCCTCCAGTCCTTGATATGGATGTTTTCACTGAGATAATTGCAATTCATTTTTTAAATTAGTCTTTACTCTCAATACCTCATGAATACCTGCAAGATTTGGTATAAATTCAAAACAAAACCACCTAAAATATCAAACCACTTGTTGACATGCCTGCAAATAGAGAAGCTTGAAGTGATAGTTGTTCAAATACTATGCTCAGAAATAATTACCTCACAAGTGAGTACAACACAAATTAAGCACTCCTAAACAAAATTCATTCCCCTATGAAAAGAAGTGGGGAGAATTATAAGGAAGAGCCTGAAAAACTGCAGACAGGCTCTGAGTTTCATTTAAGGATGAAATCACACTGTTTACCAGCCTGTTGCTAGTCAGAGATGAGAGTCTCCCTGCCTGTGGTTGCCAAACAGGAGGTACAGTGGGCCCTAAAGCTACCAGGAGAGCTCTGGGTTGGTCATTTACAGAGAGAAATCCTACGAAGAGGATGTTATGGGCACCTAGGATCATCAAATTACCTCTCCCAGTAACCAGTGTAGGTGTCTTGGTGAAGTAGACAGACTGTTGTGTGTATTACTGAATTATCTTCGGAAAGGAATTATAAGCTACTCTTTTGTGCCTCCCTGGTCAAGCCTAGGAAGCGCACTTTTGACTGTAGTCAAATTCCAGGAGGAAAACTGTGTTGTTTGAAAAGATAGGCTTTCATCCCCCCATCTCTGGAATTGTGTGGAAATAAACTAGCAAGAGGGAGAAAAGCAAAGCTACTTACTGTGTGAGACTATTTAGCCAGGCTACAAGACAAAGAAGCCTTCCAAATTCTATGTTGGGCCTGGGCTCATGACTGAGACACCTGATCCCATACTGAGAAGGAAAACCAAGTTATAATGTCTGTCACCCGCCACTTGTAGCCAGGTTCTTAATTCTCCCGCACAACAGAATTTTGGCAATGGTCAAAACATAAAGGACATCTCTGATGCCTAGAGCTTCTCTGAAAGACATTGAACAAGAACTATCTTACAAAATTCTGAATTTGTTTCTTCTGGAGGTGGCAGGAGTCTTCGCACTTGTACCTGGGAGTGCTGGTGGACAACAAACTATCTGTGGACAGCAATGTGCCCTTTGTGGGTACAATGGGATCCTGGGGTGCATTAAGAAAAGTTCAGCAGATTGAGGGAGGTTCTCCTCCCTCTCTACTCTTCCCTAGTGAGGCCCCACCTAGAATATTGTGTCCAGTTCTGGGCTCTCCCATTCAAGAGGGACAGGGATCTACTTGTTGCCCTTGTAACAACAGAGGGCTACAAGGATGATTAAGGGCCTGGACCACTGTCTTGTGAGGAAAGGCTGAGAGAGGTGGGGCTGTTTAGTCTGGAGAGAAGACTGAGAGGGGATATAATAAATGTATATAAATATATGTCAAGAAGGAAGGCATAGTCTCTTCTCACTTTTACCCTGTGACAGGACAAGGGGCAATGGATGTAAACTACAGCACAGGAAGTTCCACATCAACATGAGGAAGAACTTCTTTACTGTAACAGTCACAGAGCACTGGAATAGGCTTCCCAGACAGGTCGTGGAGACTTTCAAGACCCGTCTGCATGCATTCCTGTACAACCTGCACTAGATTTTATCATCCTACTTTGGTGTTGGACTCAATGATCTCTGGAGCTCCCTTCCAGCCCTTAACATCCTGTGATCCTGTGGTCCTGTGAATCTAATGGAGTTTAAAATCTATTCCATTTTACACATTTACCATGTTAGTCATGATGCAGAGGCATACTCTTGTCCAAGGTTTGTCACTTAAGTTGTGTTAGCTATTGCCTTTCAGGACTGAAAACTACAAGTTATGATGAAGTGGTTGAAAGTGGAGTTGTTCTAGTGTGTGGTAGACAGCATGGAAGGCACATGGTTTTGCAATCTTTAACAAATGGTTGTAACTGTTTATCATCTTTATACCACCTGACTGTTTTCTGCTGCAGTTGCACACAGTACATGCTGGGTTAGAAGCCCAGAGGCATTGCCACAGTATGCATATATGAAAGGACACTGGTGCTTGTGAGGTTTGCTAATGCCAATATTAAGTTTCTCAGGAACCTCAGTGATCTGCTTGGCCTTACTCCATTTGTCAAGGTAGAAATAGCAGGGAAAGTTGTTTCAAAGGTAAGGGGTGAGGAATAATTGCCTTCTTCTGCAGTGTGGCCCACAGATCAGTATCAAGGCATGTTCACCTTCCTAATTCTGTATTCCTGCTGGGTTTAAAGGTTCTTGTTCTTGCTTTGGTCCTCTTAGTACTGTATGATTTGAGGCTTTTGGTTCTCTGTTGCTGTCTTCTGTCTATTCTGGGAAAATGTGAATTGTGACTTGTTAATATGAAGGCTGTATGGGCAAATTCTCGTGCACCTCTTTCCAGGAGGAACATCTATCACACAGTTTCTTGTTGGTTGCGTGAAATGAAATTGGTCCAAGTAGGCAAGTCCTTTCATGCCTGTATGTCTGTAGTACCTACAACATCTAGCAGTAGAAGGTTCCTCCTAATTTGTTCTGAAATTCTTGTGAAGGAGAATGGTTTCTTTCTGTCTTGATGACTTCTGCAGGTCATTCTGATGAAAAGAGGGGGTTTGAAAGGTAGTTATACCTAAAACATTGTATAATTGCAAATGACGTGCTCCAACTGTGGTGGAGTGGCAGAAACAACTCCACAAAGGTGTCAGTTATGCCCCATAGGCCGAGGAAATACTCCACCTGAATTCAGAGTGTTCTTTAGGCTGGAACATTAAGTGTTTGGATGTTGGGTTTTTCTCCCCTTTGAAATTCAATTAATTTGATTTTGTAATTGTCCAACAGAATAAGTACTTGTTCAGCTAGTTGTGAAGTTCAGTTAGGATTATCACAGAGGTGCTGTAGTATTATAGCACTGAGTTAGAAAGAAGAAAAACACACCAAATTTGGGTGAAGGAAAAGGGTTTATTTGAAATAAAGGAAGCTCATTAAACCTCTGTGCTTTAACTGCACATTTGTTATTGTACATGACCAGCCTCCCAGGAAGGTCCAATGTGTAATGTTCCTTCAATCCATCAGGTTTACATCTCCTCCTGTGAAAATATAGCTGGGCACTAGTCTGCTCCTTGTGACCTTTGGATACCCTTCCTGTGTAACAGTGATTTGGTAGGGCCCAGCACAAGTGAGCTATTGTCCTCGCTTGCTGGATTAGTCCTTCCCGTCAGAGCATGGCGCGGTGCTTTACTGACTGCCAAAATTCCCTTTCCCCCCACACACCTCCTTCTCCCCTGTTTAAAAATAAAAAGCACTGGGATTCAATATTTTCCTAACTTTTGGGACCTCTTGCTTGAAGAGGAAGGGGGAGGGAGGAGGTTTGCAAAGCAGCCACAGCAAGTGTGTTCGTGCCTCTCTATTCATCCCTTGGAGCTTCCTTCACAGCCGTGCAAAATTTCTCTGGTAGAAGTGTCTCCTTTGCTCTGTGTGGCAGACATGAAAGCAGCCAGGGTCAGGGTGAGTGGGTGAGGTTGCCAGAAGACTGCCAAGGTCACAGACTGTCTGGGAAGCAAGCAAGTCTGGTGCTCACTTTTTCACATTTTTAGTGTTCAAAGACTGAAAACCCAGGGGATCCTACACTTCCTGGTCCTTTCAATTTGCAGATCAGTGGGGATACTGTGTGAAATATTAGCTCCTTTCTAATTTCAGCATTTTCGTTTGTTATGAATGAGTAGAACCAAGGAAATGGTTCTGATTTTATGACTATTAAAAGAATGTTAATTGCTTGACTTAGCATACTTTCTAAATTTGTAAAAGTACCACAGAAGAGTATTTTCTTGTCCTCCTTGGCCAAGCTAGCTCACATCAGCCTGCAGTGATCTGCTGCTGTAGCCAACAAATAGTATGCACTTGCAATATTTTTCATGTCCCAATGAATTGCTGTTTCTTTTCTAAAGGTTTATTTCAGTTTTCACACTACATAATTATTGTTATTCCTCTCCTGATACTTCACAAAATTAAGTGAATAGTCTCTTTACAACACCACAGCCAAGACATGTTCTATGTGATTTCCCACAATGCATACAGAGATATATCATATTTAGAATAATTGGTACATGGAATCGTCCACTTTGTAGGAAAACAACAACTTCATATACAAGAATTAGCTGTATAAATAGTCCATCTGTAGTGTATCAACTAGCCTTCTGTTAAACACAAGCTATATTTATAATTTTATGAGTTTCTGCTTCTATGATGAAGTCACAGCAGCAGTGGACAAGGGAAGGGCAACTGATGTCATCTACCTGAACCCAAGTAAGGTGTTTGACTCTGTCCCACATGACATCCTGGTCACCAAACTGGAAAAACACAAACTTAATGGATGGAGCACTACTGGGTAAGGAACTGTCTGAATGGTGGCACACAGAGAGTGGTGATCAAGGGCACAATGTCCACCTGGACAAGTGGTGTCCCTCAGGGGTCAGTGCTGGGACCAGTGCTGGTTAACATCTTTGTCAGTAACATGGACAGAGGAATTGAGTGCACCCTCAGCAAGTTTGCAGATGACACCAAGCTGTGTGGCACAGTTGACTTGCTAGAGGGCAGGGATCCATCCAGAGGAACCTGGACAGGCTGGAGAGGTGGGCCCAGGCCAACCTCATGAAATTCAACAAGGCCAAGTGTAAGGTCCTGCACCTGGGTTTGTGCAATCCCAAGCACAGCTCCAGGCTGGGTGGTGAATGGCTGGGAGCAGCCCTGAGGAAAAGGACCTGGGGGTCTGGGTAAATAAGAAGCTCAACAGAGCCAACAGTGTGCACACACAGCCCAGACAGCAACTGAGTGCTGGGCTGCATCAAGAGCAGCATGGCCAGTAGGGCAAGAGAGGGGATTCTTCTCCTTTACTCTGCTCTCCTCAGACCCCTCCTGGAGTACTGTGTGCAGTTCTGGAGCCCCCAACACAAGAAGGACAGGGAACTGTTGGAGCAAGTCCAGAGGAGGGCCATGAAGGTGACCAGAGGGCTGGAGCAGCTCTGCTTTGAGGACAGGCTGAAGGAGTTGGGGCTTTTCAGCCTGGAGAAGAGAAGGCTTTGAGGAAACCTTATAGTAGCCTTCCAGTATCTGAAGGGGGGCTACAGCAGGGCTAAGGAGGGACTGTTCACAAGGTCTTGTAATGGCAGGTCGAGGGGGAATGGGTTTAAACTGGCAGAGGGGAGATTTAAATGGGATGTTAGGAGGAAGTTCTTCACAGTGAGGGTGGTGAGACACTGGAATGGATTGCCCAGGGAGGTTGTGGCTGCTCCTTCCTGGAAGTGTTGAAGGCCAGGCTGGATGAGGCCTTGAGTGACCTGTTCTAGTGGGAGGTGTCCCTGCCTGTGGTAGCAGGTTGGAACTGGATGATCTTTGAGGTTCCTTCTAACCTAAACCAGTCTATGATTCTATGATTCTCTTGAATTGTTACTGGAGAGTGTCCTTGATTTTATGTGGTCCCAAGAAACAGGAAGCAGGTCCCATTGAGAACACTTCTATGTTTCTAGAATGAATGTTTCTATTGGAAACAGAGAATCTAACCATAGGGTTTAAGTAAAAACATTGACATACCAAGTGCCATGAATGCAGTCATTATCTTTGAGTGAATATAACTTTGGGGGTTTTTTTATATCACAAGAGCAAGTGAGTAGCTAGCAGTGGTATTAATCTATTTATTCCCTGTGTTGCAGGCTGTGTTACATCAGGTGTTTGCAGGGGAAAAAAAAAAAACCAAAAAGGAAGTGTCCTGGGTTAACACAGCCTGCTCATGCAAGCCTCTCTCCACCAACACAGAAGTGAGTGAAACCAAGTTTTAGGTTGAGATAAAGAGCTTTCTTGGAACGGAAAGAATACAGTGCAGAATTACCTTCATCTTTATGCAGAATAGCACAGGAAAATGCAGAAGCAGAAGCCAGTGATCTATTCCCCACCCCCATCCTGCAGCCAGCACAGCAGAAAAGACCAACACTGCAAACCCGGAAACCAATGCAGCAAACAGAACAGGAAGCCTCTGATGTTACAATCTAAATTTCAAGCCCCATGATACTTTACTACAGCCAGGACTTTCATTTTGAAGCTGTCATGATGACAGCATGGTATTGGATGTCGGCAGCAGATTCAACTCAACCCATGACAAGAAGCGATGGCATACTGCAAAAAGAGAAAATTAAGATGATCAGGAGGCTGAAATACCTCTCCTACAAGGACAGACCAAAGGAGCTGGAGTTGCTGGAGGAGAGAAGGCTCCTAGGAGACATAATAGCAGTTTTTCAGTACCCGAAGAGGACCTGCTAGAAGGCTGGAGAGGGACTGCTTTCAAAGTCCTGTAGTGATAGGATAAGGGGAAATGGGTTTAAAGTAGAGAAGAGTAGATTTAAGCTGGACATTGGAAGGAAGTTCTTTACCATGAGGGTAGTGGAACACTGGAACACATTGCCCAGGAAGGTAGGTGAAGTCCAATCCTTGGAGATATTCAATGTCAGGCTTGACAAGGCTATGAGCAACTTGATCTAATGGTAGGATGTTCCTACTTACTGCAGCAAGGCTGGACTAGATGACCTTCAGAAGTCCTTTCCATCCCAAACTGCTCTATAATTCTATGGGTCTATGTTATAACTTAGCAAGGGGAATTTTTGTGAGTTTGTTCTGCAACCAGAGTTTTACCTAAGCATTGGGAAATCCACAAATTTTGTGCTTGGTTTCCCTAGTGCAAATACAGATAATCGTGTATGGACAATGCATTAAAATACATTATTTGTAACCACCAGTGTTAGCCTTTGAATCTTGCTTCAACCGGCGTGACTATGTGTACAAGCACCACAGATCCAATAAGTATCTGCTATTACCATGAAGAAAGGAGGCATCCATCATCATGCAAAATGGAGCAAGAACTGCATGATAGCATTCTTTATGCCTGAGAGTGCAAATTCTTACATGTGCCACGGGTTAAGAAAACTGCCAGTGAGGGCAAGGTATCTCACAGTGTTAGAAGAATTATGTCCCTTGGGAATGTCTGGCGGAGTCACTGCAAGGTCCCAGACCAAAGGAATACTGCTCTGATAAGGACTCTGATAGTCCTATGCTTGACAAGACTGCTTTTTCTCATTCTCCTAACAGCTTGATTTTAATGCTTGCCCAATATTCCAGGCTCTTGATACTGTGTCTATGAGCTGAAGGAACGGTTTGGTCTGCAGACAGATGTGCTTTCAGAGTTCTTTGAGAGTCTCAAGCAGTAGTTTTTGCAGCTGTCAAGGAATGGACTCGAACTTGAATGCGGACTTTTTTTCTGTCCTGAAGCTTTAGCTGAGACTGTCCCTCAGCAAAGTCAGCCATGGCAGGTCTGACTCACTGGTTGTGATAGTGTGGCCTTTATTCCCCAGGAATATTGCATGAAAGTCTACTCTGAAAAGCAGAGACTTTAGATTGACTTTTTTCTTTCCCTCTCTTCCCTACCACCTCCTCTCATATTTTAAGACTTCCAGTTGATGAACTTTTCTGTTAAAAAAATGCATTTGCCAACATTGTAATGAGTCCTGACCCACTCAGTCTTGAGACAGGATGTTGAGGGGAGAGAAAAAGTGCTGAAGAGCATAATTTCTAGTGCTTCAGGCCTTTGAGCATGTTCCATGTTTGCTATTCCATATTTCCCTCCTCTTTCCTCTCCCTAGTGCAGACTCACATCTGTCCGCCCTCTGGCTCACCTCTCCTGCTTGCCTGCTGTCCAGGAGGAGAAGTGATGATCTCACTTGGAGCATAGCAATTAGTGAACTGCAGAGGCTGTTACTGCAGGACTTCAGTGCCTAAAGTTTATATTCCTGCAGGGCTTAAAAATCCAAATTTATTTTCTGATTTTTTTTTTCTTTTTCTTCTTCAACCCCCGCCCCTGTTTTTAAAGGCTTACTTTGTCAGATAAATTCCTGACACAGAGAAATTTGCTTTAATCATGAAGTACAAATGTGTGCAGTTAAAATAGAACCTGAATATATGCAATATGATATTCAATAGTTCATTTCTATCTCTGTAGAAAGTCAGATCCATGGTTGTCACAAAATCTCATGTCTGATGTCCATGTGCAATAGCTGACTCTTCCCTCCAGGTCTTGCTTTATTACTTAGGGTACTGTGCAGGCAGAAAAAGGTTTGTGTGTGTTGCTTTGCCATTTTAAAATTACTTTTTCATTCAGTTTCCCAGTACAAAGCAGAGAAATCTGCAGGTTCATGCAGAGGATACCACGATTACCTCTCTTGTTCTAACCATTGGCAGACCAGTGATTCCTTCTTTGAGGTTGAAGTACTAGTGATACACCAAAATACTACTGTGAGGTTTGGGGTTTTTTTTCAGTGGTAAGCCAGCAAATGGACTAATTTGGTTTGCTTTTGTGAGCCTGCAGAATTAGTATTCAAACTCAGAAGCACTGAAATATCAGTGGCCAGTATTAGGGATGTCACTTGTCTGTGGCCAAGTCATTGTGTTCCTAGGAAAGAGTCTTAGCCCTGTTGCTTAGTGAATACCACCTTTTAAAGACAAAATGTTGCCATGCTAAAATACGTCTCTATAGCATGTGTTTTCAACGTCCATGGTGATAATTTCTGGCTCCAAATTTTTGGAACATAGAACCTGGCTCTCTACAGAATAAAATCTGATTTGTTTTCCTCCTAAGATGTAGTTGAAATGATGTATTTGTAAGAGAGAATACATTCCTAGAACAGAGCTTCCCAGCCTGAGAAGTGCTGCAGCTGCTTCATTCTGGCTTTGCTCTATGAATTGTCTATGGACAGAGATATGTCTAAATCCAGTTGTGATGACATTGACATTTGTTGTTGTTGGCTCACAGCAGTAGCATAGAATTTATGTAGGAAGAAGTAGCAAAGATAAGACCATGATGGGGACCTGATCACTGAGTCACTTTTCTAGATATGTGATTTTAGGTTTGTTTTAGTTTGGGGTTTTTTTCCCTTATTTTAAATTTTTTTCTTTAACTGGTGGATGACTCCAATCAAATGTTTCCAGACATGCATCGTTTAGGGTGTTTCTGTCAGCTCACTGGGCAAATGTGGTGGCAGTGGAGGGCCAGATGGCATTGTTCAGAGTCCATGTTGTCTTGAAAGCAGATCCTCTGAGAGCCATGATGAAATACAGGCCCGATTTCATCCAATGGATGAAGTGGACATATGGATGTTCACCTCCTCTGGAAGCCTGGTTGCTAAAAGCAGATAGAAGTACTATCCCGAGGTGCTAAGGCAGGATCTCTGTGTCAGTCAGTCCCTATCTTGAGTAGCCTATAATGAATGTGAGATTTTGACATTTAAAAGGCATGACAGACTGCACAGGCTGCACCCCAAAACTTCTGTTTGTTTATAAAGCCCAGCCAAAGCAGAGTTCAGTGCATTATCAGAACCTGGAGGAGTCAGCAATATAACTTAGGATTCTCTAAAATTTTGGTCTGCTATCACCTTTTCCTTGTGATTATGCCAAGTGTAATGGAAAATACCCCTTTGCTCCCTCCTTAGTTCACATCCCAGAAGCACCAAATTCCTAAAATCTTAGCCTTTTAACTATCTTCACACTGCTTGCTGACTCACTATTATGGCATATTTCTCTAAAAGCTACTTTTCTCTCTGTGTGATATGGTGAGGCATTAGAAGCAGGAGTGACCAGAAACTACAGGTTTGCTGTATTGTTTTAATTTAGCATTCTTTTAATAAAGAATGAGAAAACGGTGAAATTGATAAGATTGCATAGGAATAAAGATTCCCTCTATGTATGGAAATTACTGCAACAGAATGGAATTTCATCAGTCTTAGGAAACAAATTATTAAGCCGGTCTAAAATATTCCCTCTAATAGCCTTTTATTAAATTAGACTGTTGAATTCTATCAGGTTTTTTATCCTTTCATAATATTACAAGGTTTTCTGAGAGAGGGGGCTGGTCTTGTATTTTGCTTTCCCCCTTCCACAACTGTGTCTTACAGCTCCAGTGAATATTCAGAAATGCAGTGTTATTCCCTCCTGCCATGACTCTACAACTACCTGAAGGTAGGTTGGAGCGAGGAGGGAGTCAGCCTCTTCTCCTTGGAGCCAGGTGACAGGACCAGAGGAAATGGTTTCAAGCCATGCCAGGGGAGGTTCAGACTGGATGTTAGAAAATATTTCTTTCCAGAGAGGGTTATCAAACACTGGAATGGTCTGCCCAGGGCAGTGGTGGAATCACCATTTCAGGAGATGTTCAAGAGGTGTGTGGACCTGGTGCTCAGGGACATGGTTCAGTACTGGGTTGAGGGCTGTACTGGATTATATTTGAGGTCTCTTTCAACTGTATGTTTTCTGTGATTCTGTGACTGAAAACATCTTGGAAGAAATCTTTTACAATGGAAAACAGCTCTGATCAAAACGTTTTGAAGAAAATATTTGAAGTGAGAGTGATGACTGTGAATGTCTCCTTGATCTTTTGGCAAAATGATGTTTTTATTCTCTACTTGTCTTGGAGGCTTGGCATATCTGGCCAGCAACTAGTGCCTTTTGTGTGCCCCTGTAAAAGGGACCTGTCTGCTGCATCTGGATTATAATCATCTTGATTTTTTTTTTTTGTTTTTTCCTCCCCAAAGCACAAATGAACTTCTATAAACAATTTAATGTTTTCTCAAGTGGTCTTTCACTTATGCCCTGTACGTGTCCCACTCCAGGCTGCCTGTAACAGCAGGCACTGAGCCATATCTTGAAAATAGAAGAAGGTCAAGGGATGCTAATGTGACATTTAACAGGGTACATTACTGACAAGAGACATTTTATTGGTGGAGGTCTCAGAAAAAGAGCAGTTTAACAAAAACAGTAAGAACACAGGTAAAAAAAAAATATTGCACTTCCATTTTGTGATAGTTTCTTGTCAGTTAATTCTGCAGAGATTGCAGTTACAAATTCTTTTGTGGCAGTCATACAGATGAAGGTGAAAGGAAGCAAAAACGTACTCCAGCTTTCTTAAAGACTTCTGCAATTCTGAAATTTAGAACTAGTTCTGTCTGGCGTAATAAATGTTTTATCGTTCAGTCATGGTGTAAAATTAGTTTGATTAATAAAAGGGAAAGTGGTCAGCCAGTGGTGTTACTTTAGTTTTTAAGCAGTAGCCTGTTAGGCTTGGAAGAGATTTATGTTTTCGATGGAACCTAATGTAGTGCTGCAGGAGACTTCAAGAACCTTATGCCATTGCCAAGTCTGATTTGTGTCATTGTTGAAATGGCCTGAATTCCCTTGCACACACTCACCTCAGATATAAGTGGAAGACTTCTATGAATAAATGATTGTTACTCTCACTTTCAAGACATGATGGCCCACCTAAGGGGAAAAAAATAAAAAAGGCAGTGTTAAAAACCTTCATAAATGGGACGCAGGATGATGTTCTTGCCTTTCCTTTTAAGCATCTCTCTGAGGAAGGCTGATTTGCTGACGTGTTTTTGATGCATGGTATTCATCAAATGACACCATTCTAGCAGGCAGAGCAGCTACACTCCAGATGAACATGGAGGTGGGGTACGGTGGTAGCAGAAGGAACGATCACAACAGACACATTGTCAAAGGAGAAATCACATGACCCATCCCTTTGAGAGAACCTTATGCATGTCAAATTCAACCACAGGCAAAAACATCAGGAAGATGCCAATTAAAAAAAAAATCTAATTTACTCAGGAGGCACTTGTTTTCAGGAAGGATTAGGAGGGAATAAATGCAGAGGAAATGAGAATCACCCTTGTCAAGGTCAGATGTAAAGCAGAAGGGCTTTACTGGTTTCATATCAGAGCATGGGGGAGGCCCTAGAAAATGGTATCACTTTCTAATCATGCTTGTTACCCCCCAAACCACAGCCCACAATCAGGGAGGGAAAGAAACTGCCAGGCAAATCAACCTCATTAAAAAGTCAACATGTGACAGCAAGACACCCACAGATGGTAGGTTATTAGAGGGGTTTTGTTTGCTTTAGGGTTGGGGTTTTCTTAAATTTCTCTTAAAAGTTGGAAGCCATGGGCGTCTTTCAGCAGGTGACAGGAGATACAGCCTGTCTGTTCAGTAAAACATACTGTTTTCACTTGGTTGTGTGCTGTCCCTCCAAGCAATCCTCTTAATTGTGCACGTTCCAGGGAATTTCTTTCTGCCTTCAGTGTTCCTGCTATAACACCACCACTACCATTTTAACTGTTTGTCCTGCAGATGCCCCAAAAGCTCCATGTCCAGTTCCTTAATAATGTCAATCAAATGCCAACAGGACCTAAGAAGGAGTAGAGAGCTGTGTCAGTTCCAGAAAGATGGTTGTAGTAGAGGGAGGTAGGCAGAAAACACATCCTACCAGCAGACATGCATCTTCAAGGGTGCAGATGCAGGGATACATTTAATAATTAGTTGAGACTTCGAAAGCTAGGGAAGCAGAGGACAAGGAGTTACTTTGTTTTACAGAAAATACAGGAAGAGAAGACAGAAAGCTGAAGAAACATTCTTGTGTTGACAACCTGTTTAGGGAGAAATTTTTGTGCAGAGCTGCCACAGGAGGCTTGGGTCTTACATTGATGGTGGACTTAGGGGACTGGAGGTCTTTGGAAAGATCAATGTGAGCTGCTCATAGTTAGAGTTGAATTTCTCTCTGTCCAGTTCATTGTTCTGTGCAACGAACATGGAGAGTGGCTAATAGTACTTGATGGCTGGGGTTAGCCAGGGGCTGCTCACAGAATTTAATGATTCCTAGGTCTTTCATTGGATTTTCTGATTGGAGTGATCTTTGTGGTCTGGGAGTTCAAAAGTATTTTGTTGTGGAAATTTGTATTCTTGTATAATGAGGTTAACTGGTGCTAGGGAAAAATATTAGTAGAGGCTAAAGTTTGCTTTGTGATTGGTGTTTTTTTTTTCACAATGAATAGTGGATTCTAGTCTCAGAAATTATGTGGGAATGTATGAATTGTGCACTACTGAAAAGCTGTATGAATTGTACACTACTGAAAAGCTATATTTGTGTACATGGCAGGATGGGAAAAGACTTTAGACTTATAAAAAATGTAATAACTCTTGTCTTAGTGTAGTGGCAATTATGGAAAACAAAAGGCAGACAGGTATATCTACCTAATAAATCAAGGTAAAGCCACTTGATGGACACTTCAGGTAGGAGGAATTCAGTAGACAAAGTCCTTTT
>VWZI01009746.1:160720-177267 GCA_013396835.1 Psilopogon haemacephalus
ATAATAATAGTTGTCATCACAATCTTACTTGCTTTTTGAATCACTGGACTGCAGAAGATGGATTGTGTTTTCCAGATTGAGGTGGACACTCATATATGCACCAAGGGTAAGGTTGAATATTTTGTTATTGCTTTAGTCCACTCACTTGGGCTATAAGTAACTATAATAAGCCTCCACTGGGCTTTACACCTGTATAATCAATTAGTCCTGAAATAATTTCTCACTAATGCCCTTGTTTATGGTGGTATTGCACACCTCAATAGCAGATTGTTTACCTTTATATGCATGCAAATATACATTACAGTTGCATTCTTGTTGGAAAATAATAATAATAAAAGCTGAACAAGAGAGCAATGACAAAAATTTACTCCTCCTTTGGTTTCCCAAGGTGTTACTTTTGTTTTTCTTGCCTAAATCCTCATCTGCAAAATCCATTTAAAATACTGCATATTCTAAGAGCACAGTAGAAATCTATATGCAAGCCAAATAGCTGCTCATTCTATGTCAAATAATGCCATCTAGTCTAAATTTAAGACGCTTTATTTTCTTTACTTTAAAAAAAAAAACAAAAACAAGCATGAGATTTCAAAAATGGTGTTTTCAAAAAATAAAAGTTTGAGACACTTGTTTTTGGTGATACTGCTATAAAATTTACTCGATTATTTTTCAAATGCTGACTTAATAAACCCCCAGTTTTCAGGAAGAAAATGCAGTTGTCCTGAATTTGTGCTAAATCCAGTTCCATAAGATACTGTGTATGCAAAAGATGCATAGCAAAAGATAAGGAAAGGAAAGGGTGGTCTTTAGTGTTGATACTTGTTTTTTCTTGAGTGGTCATGTCCTGGCCCTGGTTTTATAAAAGACCTTGCATATATAAATGCAAGCACACTGCTGAGGAATCTGTATGTGCCATTTATGAGAACAACACTCCAGATTCCTGCACCTAAGAAATCACGATTTTCATGCTAATAACCCTTTAGTGGATCCTTTTGCCTGCCCACCAGTTGATGGAACAAGGCAGTGGCTCTACTTTGTGGAACCTATTTCTAGCTTAGTCAGCCTAACCCCATGCTAAAACATTCACACCCAACGTGGTGCATTAAGAAGTGTTGTTTGGAAGAGATGGAGAATCCTGGTTAAAATAAAAAGAGAAGTGCTGTCCAATCCATGTCTTGCTTGCAGGTATAGTGAAGGATTTCCCTGACTTCATCCCTCGCTACTCCTACCACACTGAGTTAAGTATGATCCATTGTCAGAAACTATGGTTTGATTAAAAATTTCTGCTAGCGTCACCTAATACTTTTATGCTGCAACATGAACTTAAAGAGAGTATAAAACGTTTCCTGGGGCACATTTCAAGGATTAGGTTACATGCCAATGGAAAAAAAAAGTACAGTCTAAACAAAGTAAAATCTGTTGGGCTGTGACTTGGCTTTATGCTTTCACTTACACAGGAGAAACCTCTGAAAACTAAGTTGACACTGTTTTATGACTTAATCTTTAGCAACTTGCTCTCCATATGGAAAAGCTTTAGAATTTGACTGGAAAATTTAACCCTTTTAAAAGACCTTAATTTAACTAAGCTGCCTCTATTTATATAAGAATATGACCTGGAAAGATTTGGAAGTGGCTACTATATGTAAAATTCCACTAGTTTTATCCCTGTCAGTTGCTAATGGGTTTGCCTCAGATACTGGCTGGCTTATTTCTTGTTGTGGTATCTACAAGCCTTTCTGCACAGAGTTTAATTTTTAATTTTGCTTCCAGAGGAAATAAAATTTGGGCAATTCTGTTCATCATCTGTTTTGGGAAGAGGATGAAAGCAGAAAGGCAGACAAGGAGTGTTTGAGCTTGGAGGCTGATTTAAGCCAGACTTGCAAGGCGGCTGACTGAAGAGATGCTCCAGTGAGATAGGCAGGTAAAAAGTATTTGGCAGCAACTGGGGCTGGCACTGAGCACACGTGCAGAGGACAATGAAGCGGCAGGCATGGTGCTCCAAGTCAGGCAAAGTGCAGGCTGCACTGAGTGCTACAAAGGATGTTGTGCGAAGTGCTGTGGGTGAAGGGACTTCAGAGGAATGTGAAAACTGAAATTTTAAGTTTCTCCTGCCAGTGGAAAACCTTGCACTGTTTGCTTGGTTTTATTTGTGTTTTCTTTTTTATCTTGTTGTTTGTGTTTTTGTTTTTTTTTAAATTTTGAGAAAATTAAGCACTTTTGAATAAGTAGTGAATAAGGTTTGTTCCTGTATGTCACAGACCCCATACCTTCTTACTGTTTCTTTTGAAAACCAAGGAAGGACCAAGCTAAACAAAAAATTATTCAAACATATTTGGTCTTCTACTCTTACAAGCCACAGATTTCTTACTTCAGTCTACTATTAAAAAAAAGCAAACAAAAAAGTTTAAAAAAATTGTAACGAGGAAACCTTTGGCAGTCTTTTGAACGAGATGAAATTCATGCCTGAATGGCTTCTGAGCCTTCTCAGCTTTTGTTAGTTTACACTGATCTGTTTTGAATGATGTATTTTCTTAAATGTTTTCAGGCCATTATATCACTCTCTGCACATTATTCCATTCACTGCTAAATCTGTTCCAATCAACCCAAGTACATACGTCCAAAGAAAACACATTGTTAAAGACAGAATATGGCAGTGATCCTATTCAGATACATACTTTGGTTTCCAAACACAAGTAGTCCCACTGAGTTTGAGGCTTTTGAAAAATTAATTAGTGCCAATAAAAGAGGGACCTCTGGACTCACAGCTCTGTCTTATGCCCTATAGGTGGCTTTCAGCAAGTTGCTTCACCTCTGTTGTCTTCAGTTTCTGAATGTTAAAGTATCAGCTACTTACCATGCCTGATAATAGCAACATGAAAATTGCTAGCATTATTCTAGTGCCTGAAAGCAGAGCAGTCCACACTGCACTGAGAAAAGGTTGCAAGTGTGCATGGATGTTGTAACTGAGAAAATGCAGGGAAGGGAGACAGCCTCAAGTGAGAGCATAAACCCAGGAGAACAGGAAAACTGAGAGGAAGATGTTGAAAAGGGCAAGTAATGTTGTATGTGTCAAACAGGGAAACAATGAAAGCAAAGGATAACAGAAAGTCTATGCCCCTTGTTAAGACAGGCTTCTGAAAACCTAAATTGGAATGACTTTATGTGGTATTAGAACCCTTTATTTCCTTCCATATACAAGTTTTGTTAATTTCTAATATTTTGTCATTCCTATAAAATGATGTGAACAGGAAAACCTGTTTGCACAATTACTAACAGCAGAATTACTACCTTTTTTTTTTTTTTTTCCCCGTCAGATATTCAACTGTTAATTTAGGAAAAAAAAGATCTTTTGGGGGGAGCTGCAATACAATTTCTCCTTGTACTTAAATATTAGCCAGCCAAGTCCTGTCATACTCATGTTTTGGACAGTGACCGATTCATAAAGCAGAAAATAGTAATATATTTACTTGAAATATTAGCCCCAAGTTTTTAATACCTCACCCCAGTGGAGTTCTACCTTCTACTGCCTCTCTGGACAGTCTGTTCTGATGCTCCACACACCCTCAAAGTGCAGGTGTTTCTTAAGAGAAGTTAAACTTCACAGGGAGTGTCAGAGGAAGTGCCAGACCCTTTTTACAGTAAAGCAGAGGCACTACAACTAACCTGCTCTTCCATTTGAATGGGGAGAGAGAGCCCACGTTTCTGTAACATGCACCAGTCAAAAAGAGATGTAGGTAAACGTTAAGAACAGTTTAAAATTAAGTGAATATTGCTGTAACTGTCCTTACACATACGTAATTTCATCTGTCTCTTTTTAAAAGTCTGATAATTGAATTGATCTGAACTTGAGCAGGATGGATTGATGGGCCAAGGTCAGTTGTATGAGGTTCAACAAGGCCAAATGAAAGGTTGAGCACTTGGGTCACAACAACCCCACGCAATGCTAGAGGCTTGGGACAGGGTGGCTGGAAAGCTGCCCAGCAGAAAAGGGCCTGGGGGTATTGGTTGACAGGTGGCTGAACATGAGCCATCAGTGTGCTCAGGTGGCCAAGAAGGTCAACAGCATCCTGGTCTGTGTCAGGAATGGTGTGGCAAGCAGGAATAGGGAAGTGATTGTGCCCAGGTCCTTAGCACTGATGAGGCTGTACCTTGAGTACTGTGTTCAGTTTTGTGGCCCTTACTACAAGAAGGACACCAGATTACTGGAGCATATCTAGAGAAGGGCAATACAGCTGGTGAAGATTCTGGAGAACAAGTCTTAGGGAGAGTGGCTGAAGTTTCTTCTCCCCAGTAACAAGTGATAGATGAGAAGAAACGGCTTCAAGTTGCACCAGTGGAGGTGGTCAGGCTCTGGAACAGGTTTCCCAGTGAGGTGGTGGAGCCACTGCTCCTGGAGGTGTTAAAAAACTGCGTAGACATAGCACTTCAGGACATGGTTTAATGGCCATGGTGGTGTTAGGTTAATGGTTGAACTTGATGATCTTAGAGGTCTTTTTCAACCAAAACAGTTCTGTGACACTGTGATTCTATGAATAAATACATTTGAGACTTTATGAGTTTATTGGGTCAAACTGTGTGTAAGAATGTAAATGGATAAGGAGCTACTTCTGTGACTAATCTCTGGAAATGAGTCGATCTTTTCTGATAAACATTTGCACTTCCAGTGAAATAAAGTGTAAAATAGGAGACAAGTTAGTGGAAGTGGAAGGGAAATCCCTGAGTCTGTCCTGAGTTTGAAGTCTGGACTGTCTCAAGGGTATGGTTTTCCCAGAATTGGAGCAAGGTCAACAGAGCTACTTCAAGGCACAATGTGCTCACCTTATCAGTGCTTACTGCAGGCATTTGGATTGGAACTATTTGGAAATGATCTTATGAACTTCTTAAGAGAGAAAGTTCCCATGAAGGAGAATTCATTAGATTTCTGCTTCTCTGGCCTTAATAATTCCAGGAGAGCAGAAGAAGACATGTAAATATGGACCAAATATCTCCAGTGCTTCCACATTAAGGAAATAATTTTCTCAGCTGTAAAGGACATGATTCTTTTCCTGCTCTTGATGCCTGTTTCATGGAAGACTAAGCCTCCTGACACTCTCCATCTGTAGACTCTGGAAAATCTGTGGCGTTACAGAAGCTTCTGAAAGCTGTGGTTCTTAGGAAAAAAGTTAAAACAGAGACAAAGACAAATGAATCATCCTTGCCAAATGATTAACGCTCCCAAAATATATATATATGTGTGTGTGTGAGAGAAGAGGGAAGCCTAAAGATGAAACCAAAATTTATTGAAAAATATTCACCTTACAGTGAGATTTCTACCATATATTTTCCTTTGTGTCATCTGATACATATTATGGCTTAAAGGTACAATACCTCAGTATCCTGGATTTACTCCTAGGTTAAAATCTTGTGCTGAGTGTCTGTGCCAAAGTAGTTTTAGACTACCTATGAAAACTTGAACACCACCTTAAAACAGGGTTCTGTGACCAAGTGTCTGTACAATAAATTAATAACATAGGTTTAGGATTAATGGAGGCTGGTCTGGCAACTAATTTTCCTACTGGGGAAAAAACCCCTAAAATCTAAAAAAACCCCAACCCCCCCAAAAAAAACCCTAATGTACTTCTTTTGCCCAAAAGAGTTGATGTTAAATCCTTTCAGAGATGATCTTTAAAAACTCAACATATTTTCTCTGTATATGTGTCCATAAATGTATGCTTGAACAGCAGAAAGACAGGGGTACATCTTTTCAGTCAACAGAGAAAAAAAAGGGGCTAAAATGGCAAGGACTTGACTTGACAATGAGGAGGTAGCTGAAAACCGTGCTTCCTCCTCTTCAAACAAGTGTTGCAAAACAGCTGCCCAAAATTCCAGATGTTCCAGTCCCTTGCCCTCCCAAGCTTCAATGAAACTTGGTGGCTAAACAATACAGTAGACTCTACAGAAATAAAATAGGTGATGAATGTTCAAGTGTGTGACTGAAGAGTTTTATTAGGGCATAAGAGGGATGGATAGAACATCCCTGACAAAGTTCCTGTTCCTTTCCCTTTCCTCCCTCTCTTGCCTGCTAATTTGTATTTCATAGCATGATCACTTTGAGGAGGTTGTGAACCAGCACAATGTGCCCTTACCTCATAGCCCTGTGAGAAGGCTGAGAGCAAATGCTATGTGCCTAATTCCCCAAGTACAGTCTGGGTCATAACCTGTTATTGTTGTTTGGTTGTAGCAGTGCCAGAACAGACATTTTTCTTGTCTGAATTCCAGTAATATATCTCACAGCTTGCTCTTTTACTTGGCTAGTCTGTCTTCTCAGTTTGCATTTTCCCCAGCACTGTTGATCCGTCTGTTGGCTACTAGGCTGCTGAAATCTGTTGCAGTCATTCCCTTCATGATGATGTGGGACAATATAACCCTGTAGCTGGGGAATTACTGTACATGAATAGTAGAGGTGAAAAATGACATATGCTTTGTGCAAGGCTGACCGCTGGCTTGCACACCAATGCTCTTGCTCCAGAACTTTTACCTTGCTATCCCTGCACAATCCTGGCAAGGGAAAANAAAAAAAAAAAAAAAAGGAGAAGTAAGGCAGAACTTTCCAGAATTCTTTAATGATGAGATTGCACATCTGAGTGGAAAAGCAGGAGGGTGGGAGAGCAGCTCCATCTGCAGACTGATCAAATATGAGGGCTCATCCCTGCTTTGTTGCTGTGGTAGAGTTAAGACCTATTCTAGTCATCCTCACAGTCCAGGTTAAGTTTCTGAAGAGAAACTTAGAACGTATTTTTGCAGGCAGTTACATATCTGTTAACCTATCAGGTATGGTGTTCAGTGTATGCTGCTAGGAAGAAACATGGTGAAGAGATATGAAACACAGTTACTTTCTCCTAGTATTTGGACATTCTGCTGGTTTTGTGCTATGGGTTAAGACAATTAGGTTTTTGCACACAATGCCAAATTTTAATCTGGAAAAAAAATGAGGAAAAAACTGGGTCCCTTTTTAAGAAAGGCCTGCTCTGTAGAGATGTTACTGACTTTTTTTTTAGAGGATTAGAACTCACTTTCAGGGTATCAAAAAAGTTTGCAATGTCTGAGTTTGGTCAAGTCTTACCAGATGCATGGATTCCAGTCTAGTAGAAGTAAGCTGCACCACAATTGTAAGTATGGCACGAAACAGAACGGACTGCCTCTTCAACAAGACAAAAATGAAGTCATGTGTTGAAACACAGTTTTATTTACTTTTGAAACATGGCCTTTGCCTTTTGGGGTAGCAGATGAAGTTTCCAGTAGCTGGTCACAGATATTATAATTCTTTGTTTCTTTATATCTCATCAAGGACAATAAGAACTGTTTCTATAAATACATTAACAACAAAAAGAGGAGTAGGGAAAATCTCCATCCTTTATTGGATGCAGAGGGAAACATAGTGACTAAGGATGAGAAAAAGGCTGAGGTGCTTAATGCCTACTTTGCCTCAGTCTTTATCACTTGATCCAGCAGTTCCCTGGACACCAAGCCTCATGAACTAGGAGTCAGGGAGGAGAATCAGAGCACAATAAATGAGGCAGTGGCGAGAGGTCTGTTAAGCCACTTAGATCCACACAAGTCTATGGGGCCAGATAGACTACACCCAAGGGTGCTACAGGAGCTGGCAGATGTGCTCACCAAGCTGCTCTCCATTATTTAACTCAAGTCCTGGCTAACTGGGGAGGTGCCAATGGGCCGGAGGGTAGCAAATGTGACACCTGTCTATAAGAAAGGAAGAAAGGAGGATCCAGGAAACTACAGACCTGTCAGTCTGACCTCAGTATCAGGGAAGGTCATGGAGCAGGTCATGGAGCAGGTCATCTCAAGGGCTACTACACACCATATAGAGAACAAGCAGGGGATCAGGCCCAGTCAGCATGGGTTTATGAAGGGCAGGTTCTGCCTGATGAACCTGATCTCCTTCTATGACAAGATGACCTGGCTACTGGATGAGGGAAAGGCTGTGGATGTTGTCTACCTAGACTTTTGAAAAGCTTTTGCCACTGTTCCCCACAGAATTCTCATGGACAAACTGACTGCTCATGGCTTGGCCAAGCACAGCTCTGCTGGATACAGCTCTGCTGGATGAAAGGGCCCAGAGGGTGGTGGTCAATGGAGTTAAATCCAGCTGGTCACAAGTGGTGTTCCTCAAGGCTCAGTGCTGGGAACACTTCTGTTTAACATCTTTATCGGTGGCCTTGCTGAAGACATAGAGTCATCAGTAAGGTCACAGAGGACACCAAGTTAGGTGTCATCATGAGCATAGGGAGGCTCTACAGAGAGACTTGGATAGATTGTATTGATGTTAACAGGATGAGCTTCAACAAGGCCAAGTGCCAGATCCTATGCTTGAGTGACAACCCCAGGCAATGCTACAGACTTGAGGAAGTATGGCTGGAAAGCTGCCTGGCTAAAGGGACCTGAGGGTTGTAACAGACACATGACTGAACAGAAGCAGTACAGCCAATGGCATCCTGCCTTGTATCAGGAATGGGGGTTCTAATCAACAAGTAACTCAATACAAGCAGGCAGTATGCCCAAGTGGCCAATGTTCCAATGTCATCCTGGCTTGTATTAGAAATGCTGTGTCCAGCAGGAGTAGGGAGGTGATTGTCTCCTTGTACTGTGCTCTGGTGAGGCCACACCTCAAGTATTGTCTTCAGTTTTGGGCACCTCATTACAATAAAGTGCTGAAGCATGCAGAGGAGGGCAATGAAGCTGGTGAAGGGTCTGGAGGATAAATCTTATGAGGAGCGACTGAAGGAGCTGGGGGTGGTTAGTTTGAAAAAGAGGAGGCTGAGTGGACACCTCATTGCTGTCTACAGCTACCTGAAAGGACATTGTGAGGGGCTGCTTCTGGTCTCAGAGGTAGTGATAGAACAGGAGGGAATGGCCTCAAGCTGTGACTGGGTATGTTTAGACTCGGCATTAGGAAAAAAGTTTACACAGAAAGTGATCAGGCATTGGAATGGGCTGCCTATGGAGGTGGTTGAGTCACTAACTCTGGATTTGTTTAAAAGCCGTTTGGATGTGGTGCTTGGGGATGTGATTTAAGGGTGTAGCTTGTAGAGTAGGATTATTGGTTGGACTTGGTGATCCTGAGGGTCTTTTATAACCTGAATGCTTCTGTGAGTCTGTGATCAGGAAAAAACTTTACTGTGAGAGTGGTAAGGTATTGGAACAGGCTGCCCACGGGTGTGGTGGGATCATCATGGATGTGTTCAATAGCATGTAGATAACATACTGTCAGGACCTGGTTTTGTGGTCATGGTAGTTGGGTTATGGTTGGACTCAAGGATCTTAAAGGTATTTTCCAGCCTTAATGTTTCTGTGACTTAGCACTCTTTGTAAATACTTAAAATGTTTTGACTTTGGAGAAAAGATTGAACAGTAAGACAGATATACTACAGGGATTCAACGTCTAGACTATTTTAAAAGATCTTAAGTGGTGGCAGTGTGAGGCTGAAGGAGTATCACAGCCTGAATGTAGTGTTTGCCCTCTAAGCTCTCAGGCATAAGAAGAGAACAGGTCTAAATGGAAGTAACTGTTCCGCAACAGCCTTGGGGAACTCCGAGGGAGACACCATCAGTGGGTTTGTCAGTGCAGGGGGAAGAATTGTGGCACTGGGCTTCCCGAAGGAGTGGAGTGAAAGAAGGAGAGGTTGTGAGGAGAGTGACACTGTTGCTTATTCCACATCAAAGCAGCACCATGTTTGCTAACTAAGTTTGTGTAGTAACACCTGTACTTGAGCCTAGGGGACAAATGCAAACACGATATAGATTTTAAAAGGAAAACATGAAAATTCAACCGATATTAGCACCAACATTGCCACAAACTGAGTTGCTAATGGAACACCTCAGAACTACCTGCCTGTGTATTTTCTTCTGACCTAATTTGAAGACAAACAAAATTTAACAGATGTTACCAGAGCTTAAAATATCTTAAAATAGCATTATTTATGGATAAGAATGATTTACACTGATGTGAAGGACACAGTGTAGAATATTCTGGCCTGAATATTAATTTCTGGGAAATCTAGAAAAATAAAGACGCCAAGTAGTATCACATCCAATTTGTATTTTTTTATTTTATAAACAGGTTTTTGACATATTTAAGCCAAGATATGAAAAAGCGCTGCACAGACAAAGCTCCTGTCCAGGAAAGTTAAAATCTGGATAACCAAGGCATTGTAGATGCCCAATGGAGCAGGAATTTGGCTAAGAATAAGGTAGATCAGTAGGAGCCTTCAGAGGAGAAAATCAGGTGTCCTAGCTGCCTTATGTAAAAGATAACACTGACTCCTTTGCTCTAAGGTCACAATTTCCGTATTTTCATCTTGTCTCTGTCACATCATTGGAAGAGTCTAGGGAAGGATACTGATCATTCAGAAAGAGATTTGAGGAGGCCAGTGAGAAGAAACTGGAAAATGTAGCTGATGAGAGCACTGCACTAACAGTTAGTCTGCAACACAGATAGTAAAGGGTGAGTAGGGAAACAGTCTAATGTATGAAAAGCCTGATACAAGGAGGAGGGGGATTAACTGTAGTCCCTCCTACTACAGGTGCTGACAGGAATGAGGACAAAGTAAGACTCAAGTTGAGCATGAGAAAGGAAGTTTTCATAGTAAGGATGGAGACTGGAACTAGGGACTGACTGGACTGGGAGCCACGCTGTCTCTGCCCACTGGAAATATTTAAGAATTCCTTATGCTCTCAGGAATGATGGGAATAGTTTTTCCCTTGATGCAGCTGAACACATTAGTTGGCTCCTTAAGGTCTCTCCCATCTCACAGTCTCTCAGCCACTCTGGCTGAGGAAACTGTTTAGTGTGGAGGAAAAACAGGCTGAAGGGTGACTTTATTGCTCTCTGCAACTCAGTGAAAGAATGTTGTAGTGAGGTGGGTACTCTTCTACCTACTAACAGGTGACAGAATGAGAGGATCACATTGAATATAAGAAGAAATGCCTTCACTGTAGTGGTTCTCAAACACTGGAACAGGATGCCCATGGATGTGGTTGAATGACCATCCCTGGAGGTGTTTAAAAGATGCATAGATGTGAGCATGATTTAGAATCAGACTTGGCAGAGTTTAGGTAATGGTTGGGCTTGATGATCTTAAAGGTCTTTTCCAACAGAAATTATCCTGTGATTCCATTGTGTACTGAAACTCTTAATAACAACAGTTTTGTGTGTTATATTTTAAAGCCCTTTGCGATTCCTAGATTATGCTTCATGGTAGTGGCTCTGTAAGTATGAGCATGATGGTGATTATTACCCTGTCTGTACCTGTGCATACATAATATTATGTGTATGTATGACCAGAAGATGGGAAAGTGATCTTGGCAGGGAACAGTCAGCATACCTTGAACTGTCTTGCAGCAAAAACATTTCTTAGCAAGTATGTGAAACTTTGATGCTTGGTAACAACGCATTTTCCCCACTGGGTAATTCTTGCTTTCATGTGTAGGTGTCAGTGGCCAGTGTTCCCTAGTGTCTTCCTCTCAACACTGCTGTATTTCCATCCTCTGCAAAGGCATGCTGTAATTTATTCTTTGTTTCTAGTTGTGTATTTGGCTTAAGTGTCAACAGAAGCTATCAAGAGTTCACGCTTGCTGTTTCAGTTGGCTGTGTGGGTGCTCGTTCATTACAATCAGTCTGTATTGGTTATGTCTTTTGGTCCACATAGAGTGCACTGCAGTGCTCTGCACTGAATAGAAAGAATTACAAAGAGTTCTCTGCTTTTTCCAGAAGGGAGAATCAGAGAACAAGCTTGTACTTCTAGTCAGTACTCCCTGCTTCCTCATTTCTGTGATTGTGTGACAGCTTTTATCTTTAACTCCCCAGGTTGCATAAGACTGCAGAGATAGAGCTTCACATCAATTTCCACGCCTTCTTTCACCAAAGGGTCATGAACCTGGGAAAAATCAAAGGCTAATACCAAGGACATTTCCAAAACACCACAGGGACAGATGGTGAAGTAAGAGAGGCTAACAGGGGAAGGCAATGTTTAGTGAGGGCTTGTATCCCATTACTGAAAACTAAGTTTGTTTATTCCTCTGCTGTGGAACATGCTCGTTAAAACAGATTCATTATTCCTTGTGGACAGATATTCTGCCTTGCTCCATTCACTTCAAAAGAGTTACAATGAGCTATGCACATAAGAGATATGCCACAAAAAATGCTGAGAATGACAACGTAGTATCATCTGATGCAGAAGACTTCATGGTGAAAAAGGCATTTCAATCTGTAAATGACCTGAACTCAAGCTTCACAGCAAGTATGGCAGTAAATAAGGGGAATGTTGCTGCAGGTGTCCAGAACATAGAATAAATAAAAATTTGCACTCCATGTTGTGTGAATAAAGCTTGTGAAATATTACACGACATAGGAGAGATTTGCCTGCTTTGATTCATTAATTTCCCTCTAAGGTGCTTCATTTCCCCTCCCCATTGTCTGTCAGTTATTTTTTTACCACAACGCCCCTTGAAGTGTGGAAGTGCTTCAGCTCTGGGTCTGGCTCTTGCCCTCTCTTCTCCTCTGTCTGTGACCTTAGGACTTCAACACTATTTTCTTTCCTGAGTCAGGAAGAAGGGGGCAGCTGGTTAGGACCTTGCACTCATCACTGTTTTTCCACCTACAATATGTTTGCTTTTTTTTTCCAGCTGCATTTTTATCTTGCCCCCTTCAGTCACTCATTCTTTGCCATGTGTATTGTGGGCTCAGTTCTTCACTTACTTAGCATGTGCACAACATTGTTTGCTTCAAAATGGTTTATAGTTTTAAAAAAAAGAACATATTGATTAGATTCTTATGCTTGTGGAAACACTTTCTGCCAGCCTCAGAGAGTGAGTTGCCACAGGTAATGAAAATCCTGTAGAAATGTAAGAAGATTGCTGATGTCATCTTTAAATGATATTAGAAAGTAAAACCAACTAACCAAAAAACCGAAACCAAACCAAACCAACAAAAAAACAACAACCCTCAAACAACCCCAATAAAACAAAAACAGCACACCCCCCCCCAGAAAAAAAAAAAAAAATCAGGCTGGACCAATCTGTCAGCATGGTTGCTGAAAGGAAGAAGGGAGGGGGGGACAACCATGATAATTTTTCTTTGCATTGTAAGCAGGCTGTGACACTATAATTCTTTTATCACTTCTTATTGTATAGTTTTTTCCCTCATCTTCCTGAAGCTGGATTTAGATTCCTGGCTGGCCACACAATAGCTAGGCCTGATGAAATCTAGGTATGATTTGTGGATAATGACAAGGCTTTCTAAAATGAGTAAGAAGGTCCTGCTGTGTGATGGGCTGGTTTTCTTTATTCAGTACTCTAGTTCAGAGGCAGATCAGGTAGGTGAATAGGAGCTTGCCATTCATCAGTTCCCATCCATAGATACAAAGATGTAGTTTTGCTAATTTAGAATTTCTTCATGAACTAGAACATAGAAAGGTACTTCTATATGTCAGAGAATAGACTGCACTTTCAGATAGGTCTCCATTGTGGACTGTTGTTTTCAGATGAAAGCACTTAAATTCCTGTAGAAGTCTACCCTGCAAGTTGCTATGCACTCTGACCCTTGTCCAGTAAAGCACTTAAACACATGCTTAACTCAGATATGTTGATCTTACTGTGTTTCCTCGCATGCTTAATATGAAGCACATGCTTAATAGCTTTGCTGGAGCAGGCTCAGGGTGCTTTGCAGCTTGCACAATGGGACCCATCACTCAGATAATCATAAGGGTTTGAAACAGCTAATAACTATTGTTTCTCTTGAAACTAAAGAAAAAAAAGTCCTCTTTGTAAGGTCACTTGTTTTGGCTCTGGCTTGTCAAAATGTTCACTGTTGACCTCTGTCTAAAATAGATAATGTTAGTCAGTGGCATAGCAAGGCCATTAAAGAGATCTCCACATGGACAGCTAACAGGGTCATTTTTACTGTGGGTTGCGTAGGCTGACCTGTCTGGAACTGCTTTGTGGTTTACAATCCAGTATCCAGATGGTATTCCTGGGCTTGTAAAAGTTATTAATGTAAAATTAGCAAGGATCTGCAGAGGAGCTTCCACGAGTCTAACTGAACTGTGTTCCCAGAACTGCTGCTCTCCTCCCTGTCTCCACAAGCACACACAGACAGATGCATAATTAGGCACGTGATTATTTTTACTTAATAACCAGAAAAGGGATGTGTGCATCTAGCTGGGATCAACACATCTGAACACGTTGGCCTTCTGGCATATATTGTATGATGGAATCTGCTGCTGCTGTTTTGGTTGCTCTGCTCCCTAGTCAAATGCATTGCTAAATGCAGAAAGAACTATTGTAGAAATTTTTGGCTGGTCTCAGGGTAAAGTGAGAGTAAGCTTCATTTAGTAACATTGAACTGAAGCCCTGGCTTTAATCTGCTGACCTATCCTTTTTCCATAGAACCTAGATTACTTAAAAATGCATTTCATAATCCAGACATTGGTTTGACATATTTTTTATGTGATTGAGCTTCTTCTGCCATCACACCATATCCATTGAATGCTCTGATTATGCATTACCTGGAATTTTCCAGAATTTATTTGGGTCTTTTTTTGTCGCTATCCATGAAGTCTTTGGCTCACTGTCAGAAACTGACACTGGCTAGACATAGATTAGTTCAACAGAAATTCTGGATGGCCGTGGCAGCTGGAACACTTGTGTGTTCAGCTCTTCAAGTACATGTTTTAATTGCATTCTGTATTGATTGGGGGCGATTGAAGAGGCTGAAATTATAAGTTATGTAGCTTTTATAATTTCTAAAAGCCCCACCCACAATCTGTGTGTAGATTAGTTTAAGTCTGGGTTCTAATTTGGTCGGGAAGTCTTCACGAGGATGCCTTTTCTTGTAATTCAGGAAAAATCAGGAAAAATGGAAAGGTTTGGGCATGAAACAGCTTTGCCCTACTTACAAATGGGACACTGTCTCAAAGTCCATGCGAGATTCGTGTCTGCAGGTCCATGTTCAGGTCTGTGCAGGTCCCAGTGCAGGCCCGTGCAAGTCCCAGGGAAGGTCGAAGCAAGTCCTGCTCCAATCTGTCCAGCTGCCATACATATACTGAGGTGATTTGTTGCCTCCCTGTTCAAGCCCACAGAAGGTGGGAGAAGGCACTTGACACTTATTGTACTAAGCCTCAGGTGACAGAGGTGGGGAGGGAGGAAGACCGTTTCCTGCCCCATTCACATCTCTGGTGGGGCAGTGGACTGGGGTGTGCCCTGCCAAAGTTCATACCTCATTCAAACCTCTGGTGGGGCAGTGCCCTGCCCTGTCACAGTTCGCACCTCATTTAAACCTCTGGTGGGTCAGTGCCCTGCCTTGCCACACATTCATATTATATATATATAAATTTGTAGAGAACAAAGAGAAGTAAATCTGCAAGACTAGAGGTGGAAAACTGCAATATTAAGCCATTATTCCTGCACTTACAATACATTTTGAGAATCAAAATCTACATGATTTTTAGTACTAAGTCTGTACCTGTGCTGGAATTTCACTGTGTTAAGCAAGGGGATGCAGAAGAGTTTCTGCCAGGAAGAGCAGGTTCTGGAGCATTTCAGTACATGATAGAGGGCTGGGTCATGGGAAAAGTGTCTTCACCTCCCTCTGCTTGGACCTTGGAGACAGGCAGGAAGCCATTGATGGGGCACTTGGAGCTTGCATCTGGAAACAACATGTTTCAAAGGGCTTATAAATCTTGTGCTCAGCAACAAAAATAGGGGGAGGAGAGGGGATGGAGGGAAAGGGAGGGAGTGACTGCAGGAGACCAAGGCGGCAAAGGGTAACACAAAAGAAGACAAGAGATAGTTTGTCTGTGCGATGCTCTGCAGGCCCTTGCTTGTTATGAAGAAGAAAGCTGTACCATGTAGGACATCAACAAGTAATTCCATCCCACTCCACACAGCTGATTTGAATCTCATGTATAGCTGCACTGCCAGCAAGGATCCTTTACTCAATAGGTAACCCTGCAGCAGCCAGCCATGTGCTTTTGCTTTGAGTGTTTGCCTGTTTGAAGCTCCCGATGTAGAGATTTCTGCCTCCCATGCAGGAGATCTTTCATTCATACTGGGTTCACAGCCAGAAGTTATTAGACAAGAAAAGGGATGGCAGTGTTATCACCAAGCAGTTGCATTGTAGAATTCAGTGAAGGTACCCAGCACCTTGCAGTGATGTTGAATGCACAACAAAAAGTCCCTCCCCAGCTTTCCTGAAGGCACCCTTCAGATACTGGAAGGCCACAGTAAGTTCCCCTTGGAGCCTTCTCCTCTCCAGACTGAATAATCCCAACTCTCAGTCTGTCTCCATAGGAGAGGTGCTCCAGCCCTCTGATCATCCTTGTGGCCCTTTTCTGGACATGCTGCTGCATGTTGATATCTTTTGTGTAATAGGGCCTCCAGAACTGGACACAGTACTCAAGGTACTCTTTTATATAAAAGGAGCAGACTCTCAGTGTCTCTAACAACTGTCGTAGCTGTAGGAAGGGAGAGACATGACCAACTGTGTGCCCCCTCCC
>VWZI01009754.1:0-13240 GCA_013396835.1 Psilopogon haemacephalus
ATAGTATTCTATGAGGACATAACTGAATGGGTAGATTCAGGGAGATAAGATTGGGAAGGGGAGAAGGTGGTAGAGTAGTTGGACCCCCTCTTAGGGGTGTTAATGTATGTAGCTTTCTGGAAATCTACATATACTAGATTTAAAATGCTATAAAAGGATATAGCACTGAAAAATGTATTATGATGTACAATGCAGATCCCTTTTTATTTGCATTCCTACTTTTCCTTCATTTCTATAGCAATCTAAGATTTTCCAACATGCAATTAAAAATGATTCAGAATTTCCAGGTTTTTTAATCTAGCCATCAATAAAGACCTTCTTTAAGAACACACCCTTACATATGTTCAGCAAAATTTCAATGTAACTGAGCTGCAATGAACAATAGGTTAATACAGCTAAATTAAATTTTAGAAGTGCTCATAATGCTACAGATGTTTTTGCTTTCATTTCTAAATGAATAATTATCTAAAATCTCAGCTGTCAAACTCTTTCTACATAGTTTGACTGTCAATGCTTGAAAAAGTTACTATCATCACATCTAAATGGCTTATTAGGTAGCTTAAACTAGCATGTGGTTTCGATTCATATTCTTCACTTAAATCTGCCAAAACACACCACTTAAAAAACATGGTCCTTTAAAGCCATCTTCTTTTAAAATAAAAATAATTTTTAAAAAATCTATATGGTACTGGTTCTACTTTTCAAAAGTGGAAAGCAGATAAAAGCAGATTAATTTTCTACTACAACTTCTGAATCTTGTGTACCTTTAAAAGTTACATTAATTTATTTATGCATTATAAAATTAAAAGCAAGTACCTTAAAACTCAAAACGTTTGCTCTAATGGAATGTTTATCACTTATGACCAACACTTAGAACAGGAACTATATACTTTCACTAGTTGGAGCTGCCTGTTATAACCTTGTTGAGGACTGCAGCATACTAGAAAATTCTGCCTTATCAAACTCTTCTTTTATTCCCTTTCAGTGAGAGCAATCTGTCTGCAACAGATACTTGACCCTGTTCTTTGTTCTTTTGCTAAATAAAATCACTTAAATTTTATTTGCATAAGTAGTTTTTTTCATTATTCTTTCATTGTCTCACTTGAAATTGGATAAAAGAAAACTGTAGAGGACAGATCTTTTGAAGATCATAAAATACTTTCAGAATACGAACATAAACTGTATAAAATAAACAAAATTCAGGGGTTCTTGAAATACTTTGAAATACAGTTCATGTAAAAATGTAATGATAACTTTGTTTAATGGAAAAAAAATGCCTTATTTTTTTTTCTATATACCTTGGTAAAAAAAAAAAACATTTGACAGCATTTTAAGCAGATCTCTAAAGCAGAGATCAAATACAAGTAGTACATCATCAGTTTAAAGACTTCTTTGCCACAAAGTGCACTGCTGAGTGCAGAATACCTTTGTTTCATTTTAAAAATCATGCAGCAATTCATAAAACATGAGAAGGTGACAGTTCTTTCTGTTTCTATTAAACAATATCACTGCCTAGTAGAACAGCCATGCAACATCAAACCAAGAACAAAGGAGTTAATGGATAAAGCTGAAACAAACATCATATACTCTGTCTTCACCTAATAGCAACAACTTAAGATTTCTCCATAGTTACTGATTACAGGGCCTCATCTCTAAAGCTAAGTGTGTGACTTCTGCAGGGCAGACACAACACCTCACTGGGCTCAAGCACAGCTTCATGTACAAACTTAAATGCAATGCAAGGAGATGAAGCTTTCTGTTAATTGTAAAGTTGCATCAAGTCAAGGCATGCATGGAGTTTCCATAGCATCTCTACTGCACAGTGCCTTGATGTTTATAATGTTAGTTTTGTTTGTAATTCTCTGGCTCACATTTGTGAGCCTGTAACTTTTCACCTACACTCTGACAGGCTGCTGTGTCACTGCTTTGACTCTGGTAACACAATTGCTCTTGTCTCACCTGGCACTGCTAAATTCAGAAACATTGTCATGAAGGGTTTCTCCCAGAAAATGTCTGCTATTGATTTTTAGATCATTTTGTTCTTACCACACTTCTCACAAATTTTCTTGTAGCTTTTAGCCTACAACTACACTAAGATCATATCACTCAAAGTCTAGTGGCTTTTAGCCTGTAACTTCATACTGAAATAGAGCCAAGTACATAGATAGCAGACAATCATTTAATACACAATAAATATTACACAATGATACACGTGCATAAAAAGCTTGCCTACTATTTAGTCTGCAGCACCCACACATGTCCTATCAGTGCTAATAGCACCATAAGTTACCAGTGAGGAACCTGAGAAAGTCTGCATGAAAAATTAGGTAGAAAACATAAAGAAATTAGTTTTTTTTGTCATTAGTATCATACCCATTGTCACCATTACTTTTATGGGAGAGATATTTGTCTAGGTACTCTCTCCTTCTTCCCAGCTGGCATATAAGGAGGGATTTCTCCTTTTTTATTTTCTCTTTTCCTCTTTTTTCCCTCTTTATTTGCTTCTTTAAGACAGATTAAGTCAAATTAGGTCATCAATTATGGACTGCACTAATAAATAATGTGCATGTAAGCCTCTCTCAACATTCTTTAAGCAACACCAGTATGACAACGATATTAGAACACTTCATTGAAACGCTTTGCTGAAAACAAACATTTTGCATTTCCTGGTACCACTTCCTTGCAAAGAGAAGAGTAGTAGCAAAAGAAGGACTAAGTAGCAGGTAAACCCTTTTCTGACTTTCACTTAATTAGTTTTCAATCCATATGCCACTGACAAAGAACACTACTCACAATCTTAAAACAAATCCTATAATATTATTTGGCCTAAAGAGATTATTAGCATATTTCAAAGTGAGGCTTTTTTTGGTTTGGTTTGGTTGGTCGGAGTTTATTTTTGTGAGATTTTTGCCTCCTCTTTCCAGGATCATCTGATAATAAGCTATGAAGATAACATCCCTATATAATTTAATTTATCAAGAAAACATATTTTGTGTATGCAACTTTAAAATATGGAAGGAAGGCAAAATGGTGACCTGAGACAATTGTTATTCTTTTTGCTTATGAAAGATGCAAATTTCATATCAGTTCTCACATTTAGGTGATTACGGTCTGGTAGAAATCACTACTCTTTCTGTTTTGAAAAATCGTCAGACTGCACACAATGCACCAGCTGAAATCTGCTAATGCCTCCTGAACGGTAAAGTCTCAGTTTTTAAATAGAGACATCTCAAACCTATAACTGCTATATTGCACCTTAATTTTTCAAACACCAATTTCAAAATATCTTCAGTTTTCTGACAAACTGACAAAAAATGAGGATTTAACAAAGCAAGGCTGAAAATCCCATCTTTTAATTATGTACATATATTTAAAGTTTTAAAAATTAGAAATTATTTTGAAATCTAGTAATAACTATTAAATACTCTTCATGAAATATAAAACAACCTACCACTGTACCCATTTAAATTTGACAGAACTTACAATTCTGAAATGAAGTGGATTCTGGACACATGCATGTCCTTATTACTGTCTGAAGTTTCAGAGTCTCGGGAACTGATGTTATATAATTTTGTTTGCTCATGAGCCACTCTCAGATGAGAGCTCTCTCTGCTTAAACACTAGCTAAAAATAAACACAAAGGTGAACTCAAATTCAAATGTTATGCTATAGACAATTTAAAGAAAAAAATGGATGCCAGATAACAAGGGTCTTACAGAAATCTTCACTGCTATTCAGGTTAACAATGTTCCCACTTCTGTTTCAATCTCAGTGGAAATTAACTCAATGCCATAACATGACAAAATGCATTAATTATAATTGATGATTTTGCAATGAATACTAACTGAACTATTAAAAAGAAGTAGCTTATTAAAGACTGTCAGCAATTTATTGTAGCACCCTATCATTAATTATTCATGCAGTATTTATTATAACAACTGAATATGATAAATTAATGTGATACTAATGTGAATACCAGTGAACAATAACTCAGTGAAGATTTTACTCAAATAATGTGTTAATGCTCCATTAAAAATCAAGTGCCATGTAAAATTTAATAAAGGAGCAACAGCACTAAAATATGAAATTAAAACATTAAGTAGGTCTTTCTTTTCAGCTTTATCATTTACATTTTTTACAGTCAGCTTTAGGATCACTCCATGCAGATGAAATGACTAATGGGGAACAGGAAAGTAATGCAGGCTAAAACCCTAATTCAACAAACAAACAAACAAAAAACCCCCAAACCTAGCACTCTAAACTTAGTTTATTGTATTACTGTCTTATGCCTGAACTTCACACAAGGCCAGCATGAACTGAATATAGTGTGGACTATATTTTTATGATATATCCTTATAAGAGTGGACTGAGGGAGCTGTGTCTCTTTAGTTTGGAAGAGACTGAGAGGTAACATCATTAATGTTTATACATATGTAAAGGGTGAGTGCCAAGAGAATAGGATCAGGCTCTTCTCAATGATGACCGATGACAGGACAAGGGGCAATAGTTTGAAGCTGAGGCATAGGAAGTTCCATCGAAATGTGAGGAAAGTTTTTCTCACTCTGAGGGGACAGAACACTGAAACAGGCTGTCCAGGGGAGTTGTGGCATCTCTCTCTCTGGAGGTATTCAAGACCTGCCTGGATGTGTTCTATGTGATCCTGATCTGGCAAGGGGGTTGGACTAGATGATTTTTGGTGATCCCTTCCAGCCCCTAATATTCTGTGATTTTTGTGATCCTAAGTAAAATTTATCACAGCTTCTTAAAAAGACAGTGATCAGGGAAAATCCAGACAAATAAACACACACAGCATGTAAATCAGGTAGCAAAATAAAAATCTAAGCTACAATCTCAGAAAAGAGAGATGAAGAACTAACTCAAACTTTACTTCCCATTACCATGTGATGTCTCAAAGCCTAAGTCCTGAAAGGGGTTATCAAAGTGTTTAGTTGCATGTCCTTGTGAACAGAGGAAAACAAGCACCTCTAATAACAAACATAGCTCTTCAGCCCCAATGCTGATGGAGAGGCTGGGTAATAACCACTCATGTTAGCCAAAAAAATTAGCAAGTTAAAAGAAAATAATTGTATTATAATATTACCATTGCTTTAAATTTTCAATTAATGTCACAGAATATCATGTCAAATTAAATGTATTATTTAATATTTAAACCTTTTTTATCGCAGTCATATAAACAGGCATTTATTGTACTGTACCTCTCAGAGATTAAAAAATCCATCAGAGTGAAGCAACAATTTCTGAAATGTCTTTTAAAAGAGAAGATACCTGCACTTAGAATCATAGAATCAGTCAGGGTTGGAAGGGACTGCAATGATCATCTAATTCCAACCTCCCCAACTTGGGCACTCTACCTTGCAGTTTCCCTCAGGTTTCCACACATTGCCTGCAATAACCAGTGAACAGCACATCACTGGCTAATAGGAAGGAAAGAAATGGAATATCTCCCCTCTTTCAGATTTTCATTAGCATATCAAAATGCAACATGAAAGAATACCAAAATTTAAAGTCTCATCACTTTGAGGATAACTGTAAATGACAGCCACATTTCAAAGAGTACTTAAGAGGTGATTTAGGTGTACATCAGATGTATGAGTTTGACACTGCGATCTAAACTCCTGCTTTCTTTCAGCCTCAACTTATCAGCCACCTATTTCTGGCAATGCAAATACTTACCAGGAATCTTATTTGATATCACATTTCTGTTTTGGCATGTACTGGACTTCCCACTAATTCTGAGAAGATATTTCACAATGGCATTTGAAAAAAAAAAAAAAAAAAAAAGAGCAAAACATCATCTAACTTCTCTTGGCACTGACAATTGCCTTTGGAAAAGGTTGCATAGAGAAGTGGTTGAGTCACCATCCCTGAAGGTATTTAAAGAATTGGTAGATGTGACACGTAGTGACATAGTTTAGTGCTAGACTTGGTTGGATTTGACCTTAAAGGTCTTTTCAAATGATTTCTATGTTATATTTCTATTTCATTTCCTAAATGATTTTATGACAAAGCCATACAAGCGTGCAGAAGGGTATATGAAATTTATGAGGTCAAGGGTAGCATTCTGCAGTGCAGCATGACAGTGAAATCATCAGAGTATGGCACTGAGATAAGAATTGTGTAGAGGGAGAGCATTTTCTGGATCTGTGTGATCACAATGTTAGTTTATTGAATTGTTACATTCAATTTAAAAAGAAAAACAATTATAGGAATGCTGCTTCTCTTAACTATGAGTCTTCTAATTATCATTTTTTAAGTAGCAGAAACTCAACATAGAGTAGTAGAAAGCTCCTGAGTAGCTTGACTTAAACTGGAAGATGTAAATATATGATTTGAAGCATAGCCCTGATTTGCTAGATGAGATCTAGGAAATCTGCCTTTAGTAACAAACTGTATCATTCCTTTTCAGAAAAGGAAAGAACTTTGTTATGACAGGCTCCTTTAGGTGGATATTAGCCTAAGGATCAGGGACTTCTACAGAATAAGGAGTTGTTCCACATCATTTGTGGACTACAGTATTCAACAAGCTTCTGAGATACAGTTTTGGGGATGTGCAGAACTGTATGACAGCCTAGGGGCTTTATTCTTGGATCTGTACTCTAGAGAGACCAACTCACTAAAAGCCAAGCTTTGTCCTCAGGAAAAAGTATTTGGCTGTGAAATGTAAATGAAACTGTAATAGAATTGTGTAATTATAGGTAGAGAAAAAAAAGAGCTATTGCTGGAAGGAAAAAGTGAGAATAATACATATCCACGCTCTGGGGCAATTTTGTTCACATGGCCATGAAATAGATATAAATTTGCCACTATGTAAAAGTAAGAGACACAATGAGAATAAATTATATATGTGGGAGTAGTGTCAGCAACCCATCATAACCACAATTAGCAACTAAATGCATGTTTTTGAAACAAAAATTCTGGAAAACACTAGAGTAATAATTGGAGCAATAATAGCAAAACAATGAATGTTGTTAAAGAATTAAAGGGATTTTTTTTTCTGTTTTCAAATCTTAGCTAGACAAAAGACAATCAGAAGAAGCTTGTCTATGCTCCAGTAGCTTGGGTTTTACCCAACAAACTCAAATTTAGTAATTTTAAATGATAATTAGATTATTCAGAATTAATTTTGTGAAATTAAACCTATAACATACAAACATGCCAATTACAGTAATGTGCCAGATGACAATGTTAACAACCTTGCAAGGCTACAAGCTGTTTCAGAACAGTAGAAAACAGATGTCTATATCAGTACCCTCAAATTTAAAGATATGGGTTATTTTAGTGACATTTCTTCCTCAAGAAACTGTGCACATCCATTTTCCAGGTAGCCCTGTGCCAGGATTGCTAGGAGGGCATTTTTTACCTTGACATTATTTATAGAAATGTGCCCCTAATTCCATTAACTCTGTGCATCACACAGTAGAGCATAGCAGACTGTTACTCTAAGGTCTCCTCAGTTTTGCATTCCTCTGAATTACAGCAAATTTGGAGGGGAGGAAAGAAAGAGGACACTATGAATGTACATTTTGACACCATATCTCAATGAATAATTACATAAAAATAGGCAGCCATGGTTTTTTTCCCTTCCTTTCCCTTCCTTTCCTTCCTTTTCCTAGAAGACTATCGCCTTTATCTCTGCAGGTAACTGCAGAAAATCTTTGCTGTGGGCTACTTGCTGGAGTGAGTCGCCAGTTAGGTAGTTTGCAAAATCTCTGATGATACTGCATAACCCCCTTGAGGTGCATGACAAAGATAAACCTAAAAATACTTTCAATTGAAAAAAGTAAGAGTGCATGGAGTTGACACAGATAAATAAGATTTGCAAGGACACCTGTTTATGTCTATCTGATTTTACAGATAGACATGATGGTATCTTTTTTTTTTTTTGCTCTGGAAAGCAGAGTCCTTACTGAAGAAGAGATTCTGCCTTATTCTTAGAGCCAACCAATTTCCAGGCACTCAGATAAAGGCTTCTGAAGTTCAGGGAAAGATCATCTACCTTCACAGCATGGAGAATAACTGATGATAATGCATGCCCTATGGGACTTGAAGCCTTGGACTAAAAATGCCAGGGTCATGATGGTAAGCTAAATGTATTCGCTAAGGTCTACTTTCACCTTATCTGAAAAATAACTCTCTGAAGGAGCAGAAATGGTGGAAAGGCACAAATTATTCCCTGACTGTGAAAATTTTATAACATTTTGGAGAACCCTGAAGGAAGAACTTATTTACTTGGATGGAGAAGGGTGAACAGCAATGCTTTTGGAAATCCTGTTGGTTTCTGGATTTATTTTTTTTTTCACCAAGAGATGAAACTGAGTAAAATGATTTTGTGATACAATTCATCATATGTTTGTGTGAATGTTTAGTTTGTAAAATAAATGCAATTAAATTGGAAGGACTTTCATCCTGAATCTGTTTAATAGAATCATGTAAGTATATATATTACCATGTCCTAGAGGGTCCAAAAAATCCTTGTTGATATATTTAAAGATTAGTGTGTATTTATTATGCAGATTACCTTGGTCAATGAGGAAGAAATAATCAAAGAGCCATTGAACACAGTAACATACTTAGGAGTTTTTGTCAGCAAGTTGAAACCAGATTTAATTTCTGAACACACACTCTAAAGCTAGCAGATTTCAGGACAAGCAGTTTCTTTTCACTCTTTTGAGAAACTAGTGTTTGTCTGAACTTCTTTTCAAGATAAGAAGGTATCTCCATCCCTAATGTCTTAGATGCCAAAGCAACAAGAAATGGGGCCTCTGTAAACATCCTTTGTGCTAAGAATCATGTGAAAGTAGCTTGAACTGAAGGGCACAGAATTACTTTTCCCCTCAGTTTCACTCAACTGCTTAGAAGAGTTTATTTGCTTATATCTGCATTAGTTGTACTATAGATAACCTTCAGTATGCTATATTTTCAGAGACCAGAGACTTAGTTAAAAGAGTTATTTAGATACACTGTTTAGGTACGTGCCAGTTGTTTGTGCACAATTTATAAAAGCTTTTCTTAATCAATAAAGAAGAAGAGTCTTGTACATATCTTAGAACTATTCTATAAATTTATCCAAAACTGAATATAATAAAAAGAAAAAGGAAACAAGAAGTTCTCAGGAAATAAATGTCCTTAATATATGAATTAGAGATTTACTACTTACACATATGATTGTTTACGGGTATCTAAATTATGCTTGAAAGAACACACAGGTATATCCATGTCTTGCACAAAAAGTGGTTACAGGCTAAAATTTAAACCTAGAATTTTCAAATGAATGGCAAACACTGTATGATTTTTGCTGCCCTTTATCTGTTACTTTTTTTCAAACATGGGTTAAATAACCCCAGGGTTTTAAAACAAAATCAGAAATAGTTTACTTTTATCCATAAAAAACTATATAGGTGTATCTTACATGTATGTAAATTATAGTTGATTCAGATATATACCTTTAAAACAAAAGAAAAAAACTGAAGCTGGGTTTCTCCCTTAATGAAATTTAAAACAAGTCATCTATGGGAAACCTATTTAGAGGTTTGTGTAACTATTTGATATTTTAGATGCATTGTGTCAATAGCAGTTCACCAGATTCCCTTGACATGACAGCAATAAAACCATCTCACAAATCAAATACAATAACTGCACAAATTCAGTCCCAGAGCTTTTCACAGAAAATAACTGTTCTCTCAGTTTGAGATTATAAATGACTGAATTTTTACAACTTTAATTAAAATAAAAATACTTTTTACAGTTCTGCAAACTGTAACCCCCCCAGCATTTTAGAGTTACAATATGAAAAAAAAAAAGACCCTTAAAACCAGCTATAGGACTAAAAAAAAAATAAATTCTGTTTTCATCTGAGAGCTCTAAATATTGTTCCTTTACACTGAAAGGCAAAATATGAAATGTGTATTTCAATTATGGCAAACATACAATTCAATAATTAAGATTAATATTTTATCTCATAAGACATATTTATCTTATTTTCTATCACAGTTCTAACTATTCCTCTTTCTTTAGTTTTCTCTGCAAGTCAAAGACATGCATTACTTAGATCTTTCACTGACTTCTAAGTTTCTACTGCTTGGGGATCAAGTCTTTTGACCGAAGTTCTTCTCTGCCCAGTATTCTGACACACGCCATGTGCTATTAACGATGAATGAAATGAAAGCATGTGACCACCTACCCACACACCTTGGCAGAGGTGCACTCCACACATGCCGACCACCTCCCAGGCAGGTAAGTTTATTAGCACCTTCCAAGCGATATCCAGGGAAACAAGAAAAGATCAAGGAATCTCCAACACCAAAATGAAAACCAATTCGCCTGCTGAAGGCAGGAACACCAGGATCATCACATGGTTCCAAATCATATTCTGTAGACAATAGAACATAGTACATAAATAAATGGAAATGTCCACAAAGAAAAAACAAAACTGAAAACATTAGTTTTATTCTACCTTTATGAAACACTTAGAAAACCTGTATTGCAAAGCCACGTTCCATATTAAAACCCAGTACAGTTTCTATGTGTGTTTTACTGCTCTATGTACAGTAATTCTGTATCTATTGTCTCCCATCTACACTACCTGTATTTTCTTAATATCAGGGGACAAAAACAGCATGTACTATAAGTGGTTTATTATCAATTTGCTTACTTACACTTTGCACATAATTCTTGGTTCATTTCATTTGAATGTCTAAACGCTTTAGAATTGAAACTTAAAGTTAAAAAAAAAAACTAATGCAGAAAATCTAACAAAACATGATATTTTGTGTATTTTTCTATAAGTCATCTAGCATTCAACCATTTTGATTTATTTATAAATAAGCTATGAGAGATATTATTTAATAATTGCATTTGAATTCCAAATTTGCAAACTCTTGACTTTGGTTAGTCCAAAGAATTGAGAAAAAATGTATTTGAGTATTTTATAGCAGTAAATCCAACACTATTGTTCTAATCAGTGAAGTGCCTTACTTTTTTTTTTTCTTTAATAAAGCAGGCTAAATGACATACAGTCTTCATAAATAACATGTTCATTTGTAAACATTGCCAGAGGTCACTAAAATGAATTCACTGTTTTTCAGTTCCTGAAAAATTATGTAAGAGTTGGGCATGAGATCTTTATGCACTGCTACCCCTGAATATTCATGTGCATGTGCATCTCAACAAGCAATTAATTCAGTCATATACATATCTGCAAATATTCTACATTCCAGTCATAGGGATAGGCAAGGAAAACTATTGAGAAATGTAATTTATATGTCATCTAATTTTAGCAGACTGTAAATAAGGAGTAATTTTTTCCCCAATTATATTAAAAAGGAATTTGTATATAATTATCAGAACTACTTCATATACCAAGAGCTAAGAAAGTTTTTTTTTATAGATATGTTACCTATTTCAAAATCAGTCTTCAAATTAGACTCCTCTGTGACTCTAATATTGCTTTTGTTTTACCATTTGTATACATCTTTTAGTTAAATGGCACCACTTTCTTTTGAAGCAGAACCTTCTAGCTTTCCCCCACTAATTTTCCTCCAGACTTTTTCACACTGATGATGGTGCACTGAAAATATAGAAAACTTTTCCTTAAAACAGTCACATCGACAACATCCTTCTAGATTTGTTATACACTTTCATAATCCTGAAACAGTTTCCTACAATAATGACTATACAATTTATATTGATGTTTTGGGCTTTTTGTGGATTCTTTTGGGATTTTTTTTTTCTCTTTACTGGTACTTCATAACTTCTGCTTTTTCCATCTAAAAATATTACCTGGTAGCTGTGTCTAGATACATAGAAGAATGGAATTTCTTACCTGAAAATGTTATGTTGAAGCCTTCATAAGAAATTGAAAAATCAGATATAAATCGAAGCTGTGCAGTAAAATTTCCAAAGAGGCCAGCTTTAATTGTAGGGGGTAAGACTGATCCAGTCAACCTAGCTACTGGTTCTGAGAAGCTGCCATCCTCAGTGATGAGCAAATAGTCATGAGAGCTCTCAAGGTGAAAAGTATGAAAAACCATTTGAACACCTTTAGAAATATTAAAAGGGAGGGAAAGAAAAGCATTTAATAGTTGTTTTTTTCCCTTTACACATAGATGACAAGGTAAATCTTACAATATATGGAAAGATTTTAGTCACACATGGAATCAAAACCTGAAATTTAGAAAATAAAAACTGCAGAGAGTACATGAGTGAACATTAGTTCAGCTCACTGCAAATCAATACCTCCCAAAAGAGAACTGATATGATTCAGTGCTATTTGTATACAGCACTTTGAAAACCTACATTTGAATTGTAAAGATTTTCTTGAAGTTCCTGTATGTCTTTCTGATTCATGATCTCATTATCAAACTATGAGATATAATTTAACAATTAAAAAATGGACTTGATGGGTGGACAACTCGATGGATAAGGAATTGGCTGGATGGTCGCACACAAAGAGTATTGATCAATGGCACAATGTCCACCTGGAGACCAGTGACAAGTGGCATCCCTCAGGGGTCAGTGCTGGGACCAGTCAGTGACATGGACAGAGGAATCGAGTGCACTCTCAGCAAGTTTGCAGATGACACCAAGCTGTGTGGCACAGTCGACTTGCTGGAGGGCAGGGATGCCATCCAGAGGGAGCTGGACAGGCTGGAGAGGTGGGCCCAGGCGAACCACATGAAATTCAACAAGGCCAAGTGTAAGGTCCTGCACCTGCGTTGCTGCAATCCCAAGCACAAATACAGGCTGGCCGGCATGTGGCTGGAGAGCAGCTCTGAGGAGAAGGACCTGGGGGTCTGGGTGGATGAGAAGCTCAACATGATCCAATAGTGTGCACACGTGTCTCAGCCAGCCAGCTGTGTCCTGGGCTGCATTAAGAGAAGCGTTCCCAGCAGGGCAAGGGAGATGATTCTCCCCCTTTACTCAGCTCTCATCAGACCCCACCTGGAGTACTGTGTACAGTTCTGGAGCCCCGAGCACAAGAAGGACATGGAACTGCTGGAGAGGGTCCAGAGGAGGGCCATGAAGATGATCAGAGGGCTGGAACACCTCTGCTATGAGGACAGGCTGAAAGAATTGGGGCTTTTCAGCCTGGAGAAGACAAGGCTTCGAGGAGACCTTATAGCAACCTTCCAGTATCGGAAGGGGGTCTACAGGAAGGCTGGGGAGGGACTATTCACAACGTCTTGTAATGACAGGATGAGGGGGAATGGGTTCAAATTGG
>VWZI01009754.1:20318-38265 GCA_013396835.1 Psilopogon haemacephalus
CAAGCAACAACAAAATTAAAAAAAAAATCTGCTCACAAAGGGACAAGAAGTATGCATGTGTGGGAGAGAACCATGCAAAATCCTTTAATGTTTGTTCTTAGGCAATTATTTTGATCTCCTTTATTTTGAAAATTTATCTGTTGTTTAAATAATACTGGGATTTTGAGTTTAGAATCCTTTGTTAGCTTTTAGGATGCAATCAAGACACATTTACCACAAAGCTCTGCCATGCATTTCATGTACTTAAGTAAATGAATTCACATGAATTTCAGCATTTTAGTTCTGGGTTAAAAGAATGTTGAAAATTAGCATGCTTTCATATGGGTGATGGCATCATTGAAAGATGCTGTGAGAGCCCTGAGCAAGATTTGTTCTCCTGACATTTATCATAGAATCACAGAAAGGTTTAGATTGGAAGGTACCTCAAAGATCGTCTAGTTCAAACCCCCTGCCATAGGCAGGGCCACCTGCCACTACAAAAGGACACTCAAGGTCTCATCCAACCCAGCCTTGAACACCTCCAGGGAGGGAGCAGCCGCAACCTCCCTGGGCAACTCATTCCAGTGTTTCACCACCCTCACTGCAAAGAACTTCCTCCTAACATCCTGCTTAAATCCTCCTTTCCAGTTTAAACCCATTACCCCTTGTCCTGTCACTAAAACACTATGTAAATAGTGCCTCCCCAGCCTTTCTGTAGGCTCCCTTCAGATACTGGAAGGCTACTATAAGGTCCCCTTGAAGCCTTCTCTTCTTCAGGCTGAAGAGCCCCAACTCTTGTAGCCTGTCCTCATGGCAGAGGTGCTCCAGCCCTCTGATCAGTCCCTCCTCTGGACTTGCTCCAACAGTTCCACATCCTTCTTGTGGTGGGGTCTCCACAACTGTACACAGTAGTCCAGGTAGGGTCTGAAGGGAGCAAAGGAGGAGAATCCCCTCCCTTCCTGTACTGGCCACACTTCTCTTAATGCAGCCCAGGATATTGCTGCTGTCTGGGCCGCGTGTGTACACTATCAGATCATGTTGAGCTTTTTCTTAAACCGGACCCCCAGGTACTTTTCCTCAGGCCTACTCTCCAGCCACTCACTGCCCAGCCTGTATTTGTGCTTGGGATTGCACCAATGCACGTGCAAGGCTTTACACTTGGCCTTGTTGAATTTCATGTGGTTAGCCTGGGCCCACCTCTCCAGCCTGTCCAGCTCCCTCTGGATGGCATCCCTCCCCTCCAGCAAGTTGACTGTGCCACACAGCTTGGTGTCATCTGCAAACTTGCTGAGAGTGCACTCAATTCCTCTGTCCATGTCACTGACAAAGATGTTAAACAGCACTGGTCCCAGCACTGACCCCTGAGGGACGCCACTTGTCACTGGTTTCCAGGTGGACATTGTGCCATTGATCACCACTCTCTGTGTGCAACCACTCAGCCAATTCCTTATCGAGCACCCATCAAGTCCATGTTTTTCCAGCTTGGTGACCAGGATGTCATGTGGCACAGAGTCAAAGGCCTTTCTTAGATCCAGGTAGATGACATCAGTTGCCCTTCCCTTGTCCACTGCTGCTGTGACTTTATCATAGAAAGCCACCAAATTTGTTAGGCATGATTTGCCCTTGGTGAAGCCATGCTGGTTGGCATCAGGCACCTCTGCTTTGTTCTCCATCTGCCTTAGCAGAGCCTTGAGGAGGATCTGCTCCATGATCTTGTGAGGCACAGAGGTGAGACTGACTGGTCTGTAGTTCCCAGGGTCGTCCTTTATTCCCTTCTTGAAGATGGGTGTTATATTTGCCCTTTTCCAGTCAGCAGGAACTTCATCAGTCTGCCATGACCTTTCAAATACAATGGACAACGGTTTGGCAACTTCATCTGCCAGTTCCCTCAGGACCCGTGGGTGGATCTCATCAGGCCCCCTGGACTTGTGCATGTTCAGGTTCTTTAGGTGCTCACGAACATGATTTTCAATTACAATGGGCAGGTTTTCACTCCCCCAGACCTTACTTTTGCCCTCTGGAATTTGGACATCGTGGCTGGAGCACTTGCTGCTGAAGACTGAGGCGAAGAAGTCACTGAGCACCTGTGTTGGTTTGAGCTAATTGGAGAATTTGAGTGAGAAATTAGACTATTGGCTGAGAGAAAGTTAAACATACAGTGTCACTTCACCGAGTTTCACTGAGGCAGAAAAAAAGTTGTTCTGAGAAATGTTCTGAAAACATCTAGATAGCCAGTGTGCTTGCAGAGGGCCAGTCTGGCTTGGGTCTATGCTGGCTCCGGCAGCTTTTTCTTTTGTCCCTCGGTCTTGCTGGCTAAATTCAGAGTTAAATCACTAAACCTACTAACCTTTTCTCCTATCACTAAATCTCTCCGATCTTCAGCTTATCTGCAGCATCAAGAGGTGGTGAGATAAAGCTGGGGGAAGCGGGGAAAGGTGGTAGGGGGGTTTGGTTATCCTCTTTTGGGGATTTTGGTCTCCGGGAGGGGTGTGGTGTGTATTACCCTTTTTACTGTATATTTCTGTAAATATCTGTTATATCTTGTAAATATTTGCTTGCACAAAGTACATTGTTTGAGTTTTTTTAAGGGGACCAAAAGCTGTAGCAATCCCATTAGCTTCCAAGTTTCTGACTGAAACAGTGCTGCTGAATAACTGAAAAATCAGGCCAAGCAAGAGAGCTTTATTTCCAGAGGAAAATAATCAGTATGTAAAGTTTAGCCATTAGAAACATAGCTGAAAATAATAATAATAATAAATCTTCTGTGCTTCTTTAGACAAAGATTTAGGCTTTTTTCTTCATAGAAGAAAAGCTTAATGGGCAATACTCAGAGTCCTGACTACCAAAAGACAATATCAAACAATATATGAGAAATTCTGGCACCATAGTGACAAATGTTTGCCTCATTGTTGTAAAGAGTTGATTTAATAGTATTTATAACAATTGGCTAAATAAATATAAGATTAAGGTCTCAGTGAAAACCACGTATTCAACTCTACATAGTGAGTGCAGCATTTCTCAAGAACAGGATGCTCAGCAGTTCCCTCCAAAACTGTTCCCTTAAGTCCACATAGAAATAGGAATTAGATAAGAAGGTAACACTCCCCTATTCAAAGGAATATGATACACAATTAAAAGCAAACAGCAAACATACCAAAAAAAGATTTTGTTTGTCATTGAATTATTGAAAAATACAGATATGGACAGTCATCCTCAAAAACTTGTCAGTATTGACATTTAATCAATCGTAATTCACCTTAAATATTTTAATCTAGATCAAATTTCCACATTTTCTGCTGAGGACTCATAAAAGACTCAAAAACATCTACAGAGAGCTGTTTCCTTCCCTCTCTCATCCTAAATGCACAAAACTAGTTAACTTGTCAAGAAACAAATTAGGATGGCTTGACATAATGTGTTCTTATCAGATACAAATAATTTGTTCTTTATCACCTTGTTAATCAGCTTGAAACTCGATTTTTAAAGACTGAAGATAAAGCTTATGCCCTTGATCTTTCTGGTCCTCAGCTATCTCTATTCCTCTCTTCCCCTCCTCCCACTTCTTTGAAGGATGTGTGCCCTTCTGAAATTGATTGAAACTTCCCTACAATTTTTAATTTCTCCAGAGAGTTTTAAGTGGAGTAGACACTGGTGGCAATTTACATACAGCACACAGAATTTCAGCAATCTGCAATAAATAAAATGTATTTAATTACCTCAATATTGTGCAGTACTGGTTTTCCATATGCTGTATTCTTGCCTTGTAAATGATCATTTAATTAAGCATATGATCAAATTCAAGATTTTCTGCAAATGTTGCAAAACGGCAGTGTCTTCCTGTGTCCTCTGTGAAAGCTGACAGTTTCTGAAGCTTTTATTTATGTTTATATTTTACTCTTATTTTTAATATATTCATAAATATTTTTGTTACTATATTTCTGTCTCTAGTTCCTGTGAATAAATATGTTAATTAGATTTTCTGATTTTATCCTAAGAAATCTGTGGGAGTTTTGGATGGTCATCTATAGCAATGTTTCAATATATCCAGCACTTACATGATTGTAAATCATTAAAAGGCATTCATAAATACCTACAGGATCAGTATTTTTTTCCTTTCTCTAAAAACAAAACAAACAAAAAAAACCCCTCAAAAACTCTGCATCAGTTTCCTGTTGGGTTTTAATATAATCTCTTTTATAAATTAATTTCAGAATCCATTTCTATGGATACTCACCTACCAATTTCTCAAGTTTGGTGAAACTCAGAATTCTAAAAAACATTGACTCTGTAACAATTGTGTTGACTTCCTCATTTACTTTTTAAGAATCATAAGCTATTATTCATGGGCACTTTCATAAAAAACACCAATTTTATCCATATTTTCTATTAATTTTTATCAGAGTAAAATCAACTGCTGAAACAAAAAGTTCTTCCCCAATATTCTTAAAAACATTTTCTAGCTACCTTTTAAAATGTTACTTCTGGATAGGAAAACACTTTGTTCAGAGAGTCAATCTCCTCAGAAAGCCTGTGAGATTAATGTATTAGCTTTTGTTATTACTTTAAAAAATGGAAATATAAATATATAAGATATTCTATTTATATATAAAAGGCTTTTTTAATATATATGCTATGCATGGGAACGATATGTAAAAGATGAAGATTACTTTGTAGCTATCTCTCATTTATACTTGTTAAAGTATAAATGAGAGATAGCTACAAGTGCTTAAAATGCACTAATCTAACCTAAATCTGACATTTTATCAGGGTACCTAGAGAAAAAACACTAAAAAACTAGTGTCATATGTGAGAACTAACCTTTTCAGTAAAGATGAAAGAGCCCATATACGAATCTTGTTTTAAATAATTTCATAAATAGACTTTGCTAATTATGAATGGGTAGGGCACATATTTTACTACTGATGTTTTAATTTTTAACAGAACAAAAGACATATGAGGGCTTAAAGTAAAACACAAATTATAAATATTTATGGACTGTCTTAAGAAATGCAACATTTAGATCCAATACAAGCAGGGAAAATCAGCCTCTGCAGGTATCTCATGCAGAAATCTACCTACTGTTCTTAGGTATGATATGACTTAGCAGCCTTGCAATTTGTCATACTATTACCTATTCAGCTGTCACTACCCTGTCTGAGCCAAAGCTAAGAGACACTATGCAAACTTTCCAAGTTTCAATATAGCTATGACACATAGGTATGGGCACTTATTCTAGATTCAATATCACAGCAAATTTACTGCAGGCAGATAAATTTGCAGATAAGAACAATTGGCAATGATTAGAACACTACCAGTGTGACTTTAAATCTTTTAATATATGCCATTTTATGCATCTAATTTAAAAGTAAATGCAATTATAATGATTTGGCAGTTTACAGGGGGATATTATTATTTGTGTTTTAGAATCAGCACAAACAAGGACCAATCCTGTTGAGAACTGCTAAAGTGTATTAAAATCAGAGGAAAAGAAAATAAACTGCGATGAAGCAGAACAAAAGCAAATAAGCAAAAAAAAAAAAAGGATATTTCTTTAGCCATAGGACAAGTTTCTAAATTTACTTTCCCATTGGTTAAAAAACTATATCCATAAGTATTCTAAGTAACACATAGGATTTATGATGAAAAAAAAATTCCTAAATTAATTGTTTCAGAGTGATCTGTCAGTACAACATAGAGTATACATAATTTGTTTTTATGCAAATATAATTAGTGAAGTTTATTTGTTCACATACATTTGATCATTTTCAAATTGAATGTTATTTCCAAAATCAAATGAAAATTTACCAGAGAAACATCAGACTTACTCTCATAGTGAATTAGGAAACCAATGCTGGAACGACTATTGTCCGTAGTAAACAGGAGATACATGTAATTTCCAGTACTGATAAGGAACTGGGGTGCTTGTGTTCCATGATATTCTCCAATCAATGGTGATGAGTTGGTTGGCCCATCTCTGACTTCCAGAGTATCATAATTAACTTCAGTCTGAAATCTGAAAAGGAATATGCAAGTCAACTAGTAGAGAGAAAAATATTGTTACTTTCTTCAATTGTTAGAAATTTAAACTACGTGAAACTTATAAAAAATACAAACACCTATAAATTTGCATATCTACAGATCAATTTGTGCATTACTAGGGATAACTGAGGAAGGTTTTGCACATTTTTCCTTGCGTTGCTGTGTTAGTTATAATTTAAAATTCATAAGGGATGTAACAACTTTCAGATCAGGCATAGGACTGGGCTTCAGAAAGGCATTTAGTGAGGAATCTGGATACAAATGCAAATTGTCTCAAAGAGAACTGCACTATGCAGATCCAAGAGACTTCTCACCCTCAGACTAACTAGCAGTTGCACATCCTAGTAACATCTTCAATATTATTTTATTATTTATTTATTTAACCTCAATCATTTCATTATTTGCCATTTGGCAAAAGCTGCTTTACAAAGTCAGGTGCCCACTTTTTTTATCCAGAGATTTTTTTTTCCAACATAATTTGCTACTTTACTTTTATATAAGTACTTTTGTCTTATGAAGTAAAGCTAAATTAAGACCCAATTTTGAAATTTGTTACAAGCAGAGTTCCTTAGTTTAAATCAGTGTGCCAATGAAACAAATAATAAAGGGAAGAAATGGAGAGAGGAGACTAACAATTTTGTTGATTTACAAAAATACATAACTGTAAAATCAACAACAGAATCAATGTCTGTCCTAATCACTAAATCACATCACTCTTCTTCATTTCACAGAGGATGTCTACATATGCAGTGTGCTGGTTTGAACTAATTGGAGGATTTGAATGAGAAATTAGACTATAGGCTGAGAAAGGAAAACAAAGTTTGATTCTACTTCACTGATAGGTTACTGAAAAATTTATAAAAGTTAGGACCGAAAAAAAAGATAAGACAGACTGCTTTGTGACACAGCTGCTGCTGCATCTCTCTCCCTGACTTCTTAGCTGGATCTGAATAATTTCACTAACTTCTTTCCTGCTGCTAATCCCTGTGGCCAATCTACTTTTCCTTACCTGGTGCATAAAACAGATGGTGAGATAAGATTGGGAAGGGGAGAAGGTGGTAGGGTAGTTAGAAACTCCTCTTGGGGATTTTTGATCTCTGGGAGTGGTGTGGTGTTTCTGTATTATCTTTTTTACTGTATATATCTGTAAATATCTGCTTGTATATTGCGCAAAACTTAACTTCCATCTGTCTGAGTCTAGCCTGGGTTATTTCTAAGCGTGGGGTGGGGCGGGTAACTGCTGAACCACTACATGCAGTCATCCACTACTAGTTGTTCTTAAGTCAAACAGATCAAATCTGTTCTTCAGACAAAACTTTGTCATTTTTCACATCAGATACTTCTCAAGGCAGTTTTGTTTGCATCAGATACTATTGCAAACTGCAGCATGTAAACCACGTACACATCAATTTTCCTGTCAATAAACTTTGACAGATATCTCTACTGGTCTAAATATATTTGCCAGCAAATACATTATTCTTATTTTCATGAGATATGAATCTTTTCAAAATGCCTGTGTTCTAAGATTTTCTCTTCTTTTCCCATAAGGCTTATTAGTTCAACTTCAGAGAGCTACAAACCATGTCCCTACACGATACAACACTTATTTCAAAGTGAATGCCTTTAAGCTGCCTTGCCAATATGAGACACATGTAGTGGGTCTGGAGATAAGAAACTGCATTCTTGTAATTAAAGAAAAATGTAAATTATTAAACATTGGGAAAAGGGAAAATACATTGTACATTCCTTTAAACTGCAAATTAACTTTTTACTTGACAGAATGAACTAGCTCCCCAGTCAGGGCATTATATTTTACAGGTCAGTAGGCACTGGTCATGTAAAATCATCTTCACACACACATTAGTATGGGTAACAGCAAGTTCTGAATCAGCAAATATTTAGTAGTCTCTGTGGCTCTTCTCTCATGAGACTGAAAACAGCAGCATATTCAGAAATTGGAAAGAATTTGCTTGTTTAATAGAGCTAATGACTGCTTGGAAACTGATTTAGGCCCTTTATGTTGTTTCTTCCTCTTCAGATGGAAAACTCTAGATTTATAGTGCATTCAACCAAGCCACCTACTCTAATTGGATATGCTGTTTCAAACCCAGATGATGGTACTTACTGCTATCTATTCACTCTGACAGTAGAATACAGGGCTTGCAGGATTGATAATACATTTAGCATATCAGAATCATACAATTGTCAGGGCTGGAAGGAACATCCCCCCCTGCCATGGTAAGGGACACCTCACACTAGATGAGGTTGCTCAGAGTCCCATCCAGCCTGGCCTTAAAAACTTCCAGGGATGGGGCTTCTACCGCTTCCCTGGGCAACCTATTCTAATGCCTCACTACCCTTATGGTGACAAACTTCTTCCTAACATCCAATCTGAATGTACCCACTTCTACTTTTGTTCCATTCCTCCGAGTCCTATCAGTCCCCAACATCCTAAAAATTCCCTTACCAATTTTCTTGTAGGCCCCTTTCAGATACTGGAAGGCCACAATAAGGTCTCCTTGAAGCCTTCTCCTTTCCAGACCAAACAGCCCCAACTTCCTCAGTCTGCTTCCACAGGAGAGGTGCTTCAGCCCTCCGATCATCCTTGTGGTCCTTTTCTGGACACATTCTAGCACATCCATATGCTTCTTTTAATAGGGGCTCCAGAACTGGACATGGTACTCAAGGTGGAGTCTCATCAGAGCAGAGTTGAAGGGAAGCATCACCTTGCTCAATCTGCTGTCCATGCTTCTCTTGATGCAGCCCAGGTTGCAGTTGGCTCTTTGGGCTGCAAGTGCACACATGGGCTCATGTTGAGCTTCTCATCTACCACTACTCCCAACTCCCTTTCCTCAGGACTGCTCTCAAGCCACACTGCCCAGACTATGTTGGTGCTTGAGATTGCACTGACCCAGGTGCAGGACCTTACATGTGGTCTTGTTAAACTTCATAGGGTTGGTTTGGGCCCACCTGTCCAGCCTGTCAAGGTCCCTTTGGATGGCATCCCTTCCCTCCATCATGTCAGCCACACCAGACAGCTTGGTGTCACTGGCATACCTGCTGAGGGTGCACTTAATGCCACTGTCTAGATCACAGATGATAAGTTTCTCTCAGTGAAGTCAGCTAGCATGGAACAGACTATATCCCTTCTATAAATATTTTAGAAAGTTTGACAGGGATATATAACTTTCCTACTATGAGAGGTTGTCTGTCCACACTAACTCCTGGGCATGCTTGATAATTATTTGGTAGAATACTAGTTTTCAAGTTCAAGTAGTATGCTAAACAGAGTTTCAAAAATTTAACTGTACAAACAAATGCGTTGTTCTGCTTGGGAAGGTTCTCTGCTTCCAGTTAATTTACCAAAACAGTCCCAAAAGTCATTACTAACATACTTGATAGTTTTCAGTATCTTTTAATGATTTCAGAAGGAGGAAAACAGACAGATACTGTTAGCCTGGTTTATATACTTTATCTGTACCCATAATAAATGGATTCAAGATCAAAACTTGAATAGTCTGAATCCTTTGAAAGTTATGTCTGTAGGGGATGCTAATCAGAAACAAAGTCCTCTCATCCAGTAATTTCAGTTTTCATAGCAGGGCAGTATGACAACAATGGGTTGCATATCCTGGCTGGAGAGTGAAAATTGTCACAAGAATTGGCACCCATTGCAATGATCTTTATTTCCGATAGGTTCTTAGGTTCTTCAACTCAGAAATTTATTTCTAGTTTGCTTGTCTGGTTGCTAGGGGTTTTTCAGAGTGAGGGTGGGGGGTTTTTTTGGGTTGGGGTGGGGTTTTTTTCAAGTTGTGGACTGTCAATGAAATTATCAAATAAGATAATTACTAGATGTTCCTCATCCATACTGAAAGTACTTAATTAACAGTTACTTTTTGGATATTTTATTTTCCTGTTTATTAGCATACTGTGTTAGTAAAAGATACGACATTCTCTAAATATTCACAGAGAATTTTTAAGTCTTTGGTAATGCTATGCTTTATATGTAGCTAGGTTAGTTTTGAATAAGATCTGTTTTATACACTGTTCAATGAACTTTTATCAATGTACCAGTCAGTAGTCATCCTTGTAGTCTCTTACCTTATGGCTAGAAAAAAATAGATTTTACATTATTTTGTTACCTTTTCAGGCATTATTCGTGATCTGAAAGGCAAAATATCTTAAATATAAAATATCTTAAATGTAAAATGTTCATAGCGTTACTCGGTCATTTGCTGCTATTTCTGGAAAGTTCCAAGTTTCTAAAGTTTTGATGTGGTGAGGTGCATTGTCTAGAAATATTAAAGCTTCATTAGCTTGAGAGTAAGGTAATTTACATTATGAATACCAAACTCATACAAACTTTCATTCTGGGAGCTCTATTATACTTTCCTATGACTTGCCATCACAGTTAGAGTTCTGTTTTCCCCAAGCTAGCCAAAATACTTGACAAAAAAAAGTATTTGTCAATTGAAAAAAATCAATTAATTGATCTCTTTTATTTATTTGGCAGTGATTTTGTTTACTGAGGTGTGATTTGCTAATGTTATATCAGACAGTCAAGTTAGTTTCTTATACGAAAAAAAAAAAAAAAGCCTTCACATTANNAGAAATAGAAAATATCTTTATTGCAAAAGGGAGTGTATTATACCAACAAACTTCCCAAAGCATAATGTTTTTAATGAAATTTATAATGTCATGTAGTAAAGCTATAAAATTTTCTAAACCTCCCAGGAAAGCTCCATAAATCTTCAAAGCAAGCAAGGAGAGGTTTCTTATCTATTGAAATCAGTATATTGTTTTGTATTTGAAACATTCCATGAATGGAGACAGCATCTTTCCTCACATAATGCTGAGAAAAAAATGAAGTTGATTAATTGACTTCCTGCTGTATTTTAAAAAATATACACAATCATAATTTTTTTTAAATCAGACTAAGCTCTAAATTCTTGTTTAATTTTATTGCAGTGCAATTTTGTTAATGGAATTTGTGTGCACCTATCTAAAATTCAGTACCTTTATTTCTTAAACTGAACCTTATGTTACTGAAGTCCATTAACTTCCTCACAAACATAGTGGCCATATTGTTAAGATAATAGTCTTCCAAACATCTACAACTGCAGGCAATGTATCACCTTTTATAAAATTTAAATGCTTACAATTAATATGGCTGTTTGCTTCCACTGAATTTGGGAAGTCATACCTGAACCTCAGGCTTCAGATGGTTAATTTTAAAAGCTGGTAAATAAATAGAAGCTTATAATCAATATATTATGTCCTTAATGAGAAGAGGAAAAAAAAAAAGTCACCAACTGGAAATTCTGGAACTTATGCTGAATGCAGTGAAAACAAGAAATCTTTTGTTATCATAAATTACCATGTCACTTCTTATGACAATTGTTTAAACAGTTTCCATTCTTCTCTGGTATTAGTCATTCTCTCTTTTGACCTTGACCTTAACGATACAGTAAGAAAACTAAACAGGATTGGAAAAAGGATATTGTGAAGTAAATGTGCAAGCTGTCTAATCTTCTCCTCTACATTACATTTCATGCCTCTTACCTCTTACAAAAATCTTCTATGCATGTACTGGTTTTCATTCATATTTCTTGACAGAGAGTTACCAGAGTTTTAGCAGCTCAGTGACCAATTTAAGTTCAAAATTTGTAATTTTATATGTCAAGGTAGGGTTCTTTTTCTTACATGAAAGCCAGAGACGGACCTTTTTTAAAGGCTTGTAGTGATAAGACATGGGGCAACGGTTTTAAACTAGAGCAAGGTCAGTTTAGATTGGACATCAGGAGAGGTTCTATACTGCAAGGGTGGTGAGACACTGGAACAGGTTCTCAGCGAAGTTATGGATGCCTCATCCTTCGAAATATTTAAGATTGGAGTGTGTGAGGCTTTGAGCAACTTTGTCTACTAAGAGACGTCCCTGTTCACGGCAAGTGCACATGATGATGTTTAAGGTCCCTTCAACTCAAGCCATTTTACAATTTTATAATTCACTATTCATTTAATTAACCTGCTTGCAATTTTGTTCCCTAGACATCCAGTCTTGTAAGAATATTCAGTTCTTCAGTCATCCCTTTTTATTAATATCTTCATAATTTAGTATTATCAGTCTAATTTTCTCCTTTTAAAGATAATTTCTGAAAATGCTGAACATAATACAGATCTCTGCAGAGCACCCAGAATTCCACTGTGAGAGTTTTGCTGTCTCTTAATGAAGTTTTCATTTATGTAATATTCTTCCTTGTATTAAAATTATGCCTGGCTTTTTAATAGTCCTGTGCAAGGTGGGGTGAAAAAATACAAAACTTGCAAATTCAAAACTCAGGTAAACTATGCCTAACATATTTCTATGCTTTCTGTTACCATTAAAGAATCCAGGCTACCAGCCCAATACAGCCACATTACTGTACTTCTTTGAGCCTGACCCAACTGCCAATTGCTCACTCAAAGTATTATGAAGATGTTTAGCTATGTAATGTATGTTCCATCAGAATAATGGAGGGGAATAAAGGAAAAAAACAACACAAAACAAACACAACAAAATAATATATCCAAACCAAATAAATTTTATTATTTTTTCCCCCCTAGGAAAATTATTCTCTTTTACAACAAGATTTGGTCATTAGCAGAGACAACATATAGTTATATCTGAACAAATGTCATCAGAAGTCCAAATTGTATCCCTAACTGTGTGCTAGAAGGTATATATCTACAACAAATTGTTTAAAAAATAATAAAGGCATCTTTAATTGTCTGATTAAGAAATAGTATTATGACTGATGCATAGCAATTTCTTTTCCCAGTTTGGGTTTTTAAGGAATATTATTCTTCTTCAGTGTTTAAACAAATATTTGTGTCTGCACATTATTTATCTGACTTCATGATTCTCACCTGTCAAAAGTAATCTTAACAGAATGTCCTGGTCTTGCTTCAATCACCCATTCACAGTTAAGTGAGTCCTTATAATATCCTGGCCACCCTGGTGGTAAGATAACACCACTTGATGCTGTCAAATGTCCACCACATGGTGCTGAAAGAAAAAAAAAAAATATTTGTATACTGTATTTCTAATATATGATTACTCGTTCAAAGAACAACAACCAAAACCAAAAAATACCCAAGCAAAGAAAAAACATGTACAATAATAGAAAACTACATTTAATGTTATGAGTACTTAGTTTTCTTCACAGTAAGCTCTGCAATGCACCTTACATAGCTTACTACTCTACATATCTTAAAACACAGAGTATGACATCGGATTCTGTCAGTCTTTTTTCCATTAAAAAGTAATTATATAATGAAAAAATAACAGATCATGCAGTTTTAGTTCTAGTATTACTCCACACTGATGTGTCTAATACTTTAGTCTTTTGGGCTTTTTTTTTTTTTTTGGTTTGGATTGGTTTGGTTTGGTTTTTTTTACTGTGTCATCTAGTACCTTCTTTAGCAACCATTTGGCTCAGTGGAATAGACTGTTGAAAATATTTCACCAAGTCATAGAATGGCTGAAATTTTGTCACCATCACAGTGAATTAATTTCTCCTTATGTTTAAATGAAACTTACTATGCCTCAGCTTCCAACCACTGCCCCTTGTCCTGTCATTGGGCATCACTGAGAAGAGCCTGACTCCATCCTCCTGGGACTCACCCTTTACATATTTATAAACACTGATGAGATGACCTCCCAATCTCCTCCTGTCCAAGCTAAAGAGCCTCAGCTCCCTCAGTTTCTCTTCGTGTTCCATTCCCTTAATCATCTTTGTGGCTCTTCACTGGACTCTCTCTAGCAGTTCTGTGTCCCTCTTGAACTGGAGGGCCCAGAACTGGACACAGGACTCCAGATGTGGCCTCACTAGGGCAGAGCAGAGGGGCAGGAGAATCTTTCTTGACCTACTACCTACACTCCTTCTAAATACACCCCCGAATAGTACTGGCCTTCCTGGCCACGAGAGTACATTGCTGGCTTATGGTCAACTTCCCATCAACTAGGACCCCCAGATACTTTTCCCCTTCAATGCCTTCCAACAAGTCAGTCCCCAACTTATAGTGATACCTTGGGATGTTCTTTCTCAAGTGCAAGATTCTACAGTGCCCTTGACAAATTTCATTAAATTTCTCCTTGCCCAACCCTCTAGCCTGTCCAAGACTCACTGAATATCAGCACAGTTTTCTGATGTGTCAGCCACTCCAACCAGTTTGGTGTCATCAGCAAACTTGCTGACAGTGTACTCCATGCTCTCATCTAGGTCATTGGTGAATATATTGAACAGAACTGGTCCCAGTGGGACTCCACTAGTTACAGGCCTTCAACTAGATTCCAACCCATTGACCACAACTCTCTGGCTTCTTTCCTTCAACCAGTTCCCAATCCACCTCACCAGCTGGTCATCCAGACCACACTGCCTCAGTTTAGCTAGAAGGATGCTGTGGGAAAGAGTGTCAGATACTTTACTGAAATCAAGATAAACCACATCCACTGCCCTACCATCATCAATCCACCTGGTTATGTTCTCATAAAAGGTTATCAGGTTGGTAAAAAACTACTTCCCCTTGGTAAGACCATGTTGACTGCTCCCAATGGCACCATGATTGATATGCTCAAGGACAGCAATGAGGATAAATTTCTCATTACTTTTTCAGGGATGGAGGTGAGGCTGACAGGTCTGTAGTTACCTGGGTCCTCCTTCTAGCCTTTTTGAAGATTGGAGTGATGTTTGCCCTCCTCCAGTCCCCAGGCACCTTTCCTGTCTGCCATGACTTACTGAATATGTTAGAGAGTGGCTGGCAATGACCTGTGCCAGCTGCCTTAGCACCCATGAGTGCATGCCATCAGGACCCATAGACTTATGGATGTCCAGACTACTCAACTGTTCCTTAACCCAGTCCTCAGCAGCCAGAGAAGACTCCTTTGTCATGCTTTCCTCAGGTGTCAGGGGCCCCTGAGGACAGTCTACAGCACTATGGACAGAGTCCCTTAGTTAATACCTCTTTTCAACTCTCAACTCACCCCTCATCCACCCATGGACAGAACTCAAGACATTCTAGTTGCTCCCTCATGTAAAGAGCAACTCTACCACCTCATCTTGCTGACCTGTCTTTCCTAAAAAGAACACATTCCAGTCATGTGAGCTGTCCCACCCTGTTTCTGTAATTGCCAGCAGGTCATGACCTCGTAACTGCACATGGGTACCTCTCCCCTCCTGTTTATTCCCCATGCTGCATGCATTGGTATATAAACATACCAGGGATGGAGTCGAGTACATAGGTTTTAGCCTTGAAGTGGGGTAGACCCTCTGGTTATCTAAAATACCAACACCCTGCTCCTCAAGTGCTGGGCTATTGTACCCAAGATTTGCACTGACAAGGCCAACTACATCCCCACCCCCTATCATAGCTAGTTTAAACCCCTGATAATGAGTCCAGTCAACTCATGTGCAAGGATTCCTTTCCCCTTATGGGACACATGGACTCCATTTGCCACCACTAGGCCCACTGCCAAGAAAATTCCCTATGGCCAAAAAAATCCCAAAGTTCTGTTTGTAGCACCAACTTCTAAGCCATGTTTTAATCACATGGAATTTCTTCCTTCAATATCTCTGTCACTGGAAGGATTGAGGAGAACACCACTTGTGCTCCCGAGCCCTCAAGTAATCTCTCCAAAGCCCTGAAGTCATAGGATCATAGAATCAGTCCAGGTTGGAAGGGACCACAAGGATCATTTAGTTCCAATCTCTCTGCCATGGGCAGGGACACCCTACTCTACATTAGGCTGGACAGAGCCTCATCCACCCTGGCCTTAAACACCTCCAGGGAAGTGGCTCCAACCACCTCCCTGGGCAACCCATTCCAGGGCCTCACCACTCTCATGGTGAAGAATTTCCTCCTCACATCCAATCTGAATCTCCCCAACCCCAGCTTTGCTCCATTCCCCTAGTTCTGTCACTACCTGATAGCCTAAAAAGTCCCTCCCCAGCTTTTCCGTAGGCCCCCTTCAGATGCTGGAAGGCCACAAGAAGGTCACCTTGAAGCTTCCTCATCTCCTAACTGAACAGCCCCAACTCTTTCAGTCTGTACTCCTTTTTGATTGTTTTTATATTCCTATCCATTGCCTCATTACTCCCAGTCTCAATTACCAGCAGCGGGTAATAGTCTGATGGCCACATCAGACTAGGAAGTCTTTTACAAATGTCCCTAACCTGTGTCCCAGGCAAGCAACAGACGTCCCTGTAGGATGGATCTGGCCTGCAAATTGGACCCTCAGTTCCCTCGAGAAGGGAATCCTCTACTACTACCACCTTTTTTTTAATCCTGCTTACACTAGTTCTAAGTTGTGCTGACAAATCTTGAGTGGCTGCATGCATGAGTGGCCCTCTGTTACAAGGTCTTCATACCTGTTGCATATGGGCCACTGGGAAGACTGGGGTGATTCTGAGAGGACTTGCCTGCCTCTCCTGCCCAGGCAGAGAGGGACTCGTTGCCATTCTTCCCCGTCTCCTATATCTCTTTCTGGGTGACAAGAGGGCATGGGATCACTTGCTTCTTGTGCCACCAACACCTGCTGCCCCTTGCTCACGGACACGTGTCCCTGAATCTTCATCAGGGTAGGCAGAGTCTGGCTTAACTGGTCAATCTCCTTTTCATCCTCCCTCATTCTGAAATCTTTCAACTTCATCCTGTAATTTTTCAACTTCTGCTTGCAGCTGTGCTGCCTGGCTGAGCAGAAAATTTACCTGCTCACACCTTGAACAGTCCCCTGCTACAATAGAGAGGACAATAGAGACATTTACCACAGCTTGTGGTTTGTGTTATGGCTTGCTTTTGTGAGCATCCTGTCTGGGTTCCCACCTCCATTTTCATTTGTGCCCCTTGCCTCTTGTCCTGTCACTGGATACCATGGAGAAGAGTCTGGCTCCATCTTCTTTACACTATCTCACCAAGTATTTATACACATCAACAAGATCCTTTCTAAGTCCAGAGCCTTTCTTCTCCCACTTAGACAACCCTAGTTCTCTCAACCTCTGCTTGTATGACAGATGCTCCAAGTCCTTAATCATCTTTATGTCCCTTCACTGGATTAACTACAGTATGTCCCTGTCTCTCTTGTACTGAGGGCCTCAGCAATGCATATAGCACTCCCAATGTAGCCTCAACAGTGCCAAATAGAACTGAAGGACCTGTCATTTCCTCTCATTTCCAGCCTGTCAAGGTCTCTCAAGCAACACAAACTTACCATCTATCAGCCACTCATACCAATTTTACCTTGTCTACAGTCTTGCTCAGTTTGTGTTCTGCCCCAGAATTCAGATTTTTTTCATAGATTTTAACCAGTATTGGACTCAGTATTGATGCCTGTGTTACACCACTATGGACTAGGCTCTGGTTGGACTTTGTGCCATTGACCACAACCCTACGAGCCCAAGTCAATTGTCAGACCATCTCATTGCTCATTTCCTTAGACCTTACTTCATCAGTTTCTCCATGAGAATATTATGTAATACTGTCAAACACATTACTAAAACGGAGATAAAAAAGAGCCATTACTCTCCATCATCCATCAGGACAGTCATGTCCTTGCAGTAGTCTATCAGATTAGTCAGGCATTATTTCCCCTTCATAAATCTACACTTAATGGTCCCAATCACTATTTTGTTCTTTACTGTTTGGAAATGTTTTCCGGGAATATCAGCTGATGATCAGAGGGCTGAAGCACCTCTCCTATGAGGACAGACTACAAGAGTTGGGGCTTTTCAGCCTGGAGAAGAGAAGGGTTTTGAGGAGATCTTGTAGTAGCCTTCCAGTATCTGAAAGGGGCTTCTCAAGGCTGGAGAGGGACTATTTCCAAAGCCTTGTAATGACAGGACAAGAGGGCAATGGGTTTAAACTGGAAGAGGGGAGACTTAAACTAGATGTTAGG
>VWZI01009759.1:5230-15674 GCA_013396835.1 Psilopogon haemacephalus
GAGAGGGGGAGAGGGGGAAAGAGAGAAAGGGGGAAAGAGGGAAAGGGGGAAAGGGAGAAAAGGGGAAAGGGGGAAAGGGGGAAAGGGGGAAAGGGGAAAGCTGGATGAGCTTGAAGGTCTCTTCCATCCCACTCTGTGACTGATTCAGTGCTCTCGTGCTTCTTCTGCTTCCACCTTTAGCCCATGGGGCACAGACATGTCCTAGAAGCCTCCCTGACCCCCCCAGCCCTCATCACTGCTCAGCAGCTTTGGTGCCCTGGGGAGGTGGCTGCCAGCCCCTGAGCAGTGCAGCCCCAGAAGCAAGGATTTGCTGCCAGCAGGAGTCCTGCAAACCCATCCCTGAGGCACAGTCTGAGGCAGGAAGCCTCCCCCATTACCTGCACTATACATTCTCCATCTCCTGGTCATGGTCCTGCTCCTCCTCCTCCTCCTCCTCTTCCTCCTCGCCGCCTTCTTTCTCTGAAGGAGCTTCCCCATCTCTGGCTATCTCCTCCACGTGGGCCAGCATGTCAGCCATCAGGGCTTCCTCCAGCCTCTTCCTCACCTGCTGCACCAGCTCCTCCTGCTTCCTGCCCCAAAGCAACCAACACTGCTCTCAGTCCTCTGCACCCGGCAGGGAGCTCCAACTCCTCCCACACAGGCTGAGCCCTCAGCAGGAGCTGCACCAGGCACAGCTGCCTGGCACTGCCCTCAGGTGAAGGTGTCCACCACTTTGGGAGCCCTCAGTGGTGCTGCCTGAAATTTGCCTCCCTGAAGGGAACCTTCTGGCTCCCTACAAGCCCTTGAGGGGTGGCTGCAGTGAGGAAGGGACAGGCTCTGCTCCTTGGTGGCAAGAGACAGGAGCAGAGGAAATGTCTCCAGGCTGCCCCAGGGGAGGCTCAGGCTGGATCCCAGGAAATATTTCTGCACTGGAAGGGTTCTGAACCCTTGGCACAGGTTGCCCAGGGCAGTGTTGGGGTCCCCATCCCTGGGGGTGTTCCAGCAACCTGTGGAGCTGGTGCCTGGGGTCATGGTTTGGTGCTGAGCCTGCAGTGCTGGGGCTGGGGCTGGGCTGGGTGAGCCTGGAGGGCTCTGCCAACCACTTCTGTTCTGTCATTCTTTATGATTCTCATCCAGCAGCTGACTCGAGGCCTTTTCAGTTCCTCATCTCAGCCTTCCCTGCTGAGTTCCAGCCCTGAAACTGGACAAAGTGCAACTTCTGGCCAGTTCCAGCCTTTGGCTCATTCTCTTTTTGAGCCACCACCTGAAATTTTACAGCTCAAGAGTGCAGAAGTGCTCAACAATCAGTGGCTCAGGGACTCCTGTTCCACCTCAGCCACAGACCATTCCTCCTGGGCATTCAGGTCTGAAGCAAGCACCAGAAAGGCTCCATCCTGTAATTCAGAGAGATTGAGCAGCCCAAGAGGCAGAACAATGCTGGGGAAGAAGGCAAAGAGCTCAGTGCTGGGTCGGTGCCTCAGGGGTGTGCAGCTCCCTGGCAAGTGCTTAAGGCTGAACTGGATCAGCCTGCACGGGGCAAGAGAATTCATCACTGCAGCCCCACAGAAACCAAACACAGCCTTGACTGCTGCTGCCACTGCAGCCAGGGATGGGGGTGGGGAGAGGGAGGAGAGGGGGAAGGGAGAAGGGGAAGGGGGAAGGGAGAAGGGGAAGGGGGAAGGGAGAAGGGGAAGGGGGAAGGGAGAAGGGGAAGGGGGAAGGGAGAAGGGGAAGGGGGAAGGGAGAAGGGGAAGGGGGAAGGGAGAAGGGGAAGGGGGAAGGGAGAAGGGGAAGGGGGAAGGGAGAAGGGGAAGGGGGAAGGGAGAAGGGGAAGGGGGAAGGGAGAAGGGGAAGGGGGAAGGGAGAAGGGGAAGGGGGAAGGGAGAAGGGGAAGGGGGAAGGGAGAAGGGGAAGGGGGAAGGGAGAAGGGGAAGGGGGAAGGGAGAAGGGGAAGGGGGAAGGGAGAAGGGGAAGGGGGAAGGGAGAAGGGGAAGGGGGAAGGGAGAAGGGGAAGGGGGAAGGGAGAAGGGGAAGGGGGAAGGGAGAAGGGGAAGGGGGAAGGGAGAAGGGGAAGGGGGAAGGGAGAAGGGGAAGGGGGAAGGGAGAAGGGGAAGGGGGAAGGGAGAAGGGGAAGGGGGAAGGGAGAAGGGGAAGGGGGAAGGGAGAAGGGGAAGGGGGAAGGGAGAAGGGGAAGGGGGAAGGGAGAAGGGGAAGGGGGAAGGGAGAAGGGGAAGGGGGAAGGGAGAAGGGGAAGGGGGAAGGGAGAAGGGGAAGGGGGAAGGGAGAAGGGGAAGGGGGAAGGGAGAAGGGGAAGGGGGAAGGGGAGAAAGGGGGAAGATGACAAAAGAGAAAAAGGAGAGAAAAAAAAAAAAAGAGTAGTGAGAAGAGAGAGAAGTTCACTGTTGAGGCTTTCTCCAGTCCCTTCTCTGCTCAGCTCACTCAAGTGTTTCCAATGCAAGCAGAGCAGATAGGAGCCTGAATCCTCAGAGAAACTGAGCATGGCCAAGCCAAGGCCATAGCAAGCTTTAGGTCCCCATCTGTAGGAGAGCAGTTTGGTGCTCGCCCTGCTCTGCAGCTACAGAGGCAGCCACTGAGGCCAGCAAGCCACAGTGCTCCATCAGCCCTGCAACTGGCCAGGGGAACAAGAAATGGGGCTGAGGAGGAACTGTTCCACCACCAGAGTGAGCTCTGCAGGTCATACCTGATGTCTTCATCTGTCACCATGAAGGCCTTGCAGAGTGGCTGTGAGGTGTTGAGCCAGACCCCAGGGTTCTTCTCCACGGCTGCAGAGAGCTGCCCAGTGATGGGCATGGTGCTGGTGTGCAGGGCACTGGCAATGGCTGAGAGCAGGGTTTCATCTGTGCAGCCAGGGCCAACCCCTGCAGGTGGGAGAAGTGAGCAAGAGGGAGGCAGGGAGCAGCAAATCAGCCCAGGAGGCACTGCTGAAAGCTTCACCAGCAAGCAGAGGCTGAGCTCTGAAAGCCACCAGAGCACAGACCTGGCTTCAGTCACTCCAGCAGCACCTGCACAGCTCTCCCCAGGGTTATCTGAACCCAACCCCTTGGTCTGTTACACACAAAACCACCCCAGGGAGCTGCCAATGGAAACTGCTTCCTTCCTGCTTCTGGAGAATGGATTTAACCTCCCCCAAGCAAGTCAGGAAGCTCTGAAGCTTTGCTTCAACATCTCCTCAGGACAAGAGGCACCACAGGTCCCAGCCAGAGGCTGCCACAGCTCCTGCTGGAGCTGGGCTGGTCCACACCAGAGGAGCACTGCAGAGCCAGGAGACAAGGACAGGCTCAGGTTACCTTGCAGACCCTTTGGCAGGTCCATGGTCTTCACCAGCTCCTCTGCAATGTCAAAGGCATTCAGGCCACTGAGTTTCTTCTCCCAGAAGAGCTGAGGGCAGAGAGAGGTTTGTGTTGGCACAGCTGCACTCAGCTCCTGCTTTGCCCTGCGGCCAGGGCAGGAGGCTGCAGACAACCTCCTGCTGGAGCTGCCCCAGGGGGCAGCTGAGAGTGCCAGCAGGGCACAGCCCTCCCTGCCAGCCAGCCCCACAGCTGCTCTCTCCTCACCCACTGCCTAGAAAGAGACCTTCTCTTCATCCTCCAGCTCAGAAGGAGACTTCTTTTTCCTCCCCTCTACTCTGACCTGGGGAGCTCACATCTGAAGGATTGTGGCCAGCTCTGGGCTCCCCAGGGCAGGAGGGGCAGGAAGATACTGCAGAGGGTCCAGGGGAGGCTATGAGGATGCTGAAGGGCCTGGAACAGCTGTGGGATGGGAAAGGCTGAGAGCCCTGGGGCTGGGCAGAAGGCTGAGAGGGATCTGAGCAGTGCCTGTAGAGCTCTGAAGGGTGGGGGGCAGGAAGGGGTTAGGCTGGGCCAGGCTCTTGTCAGTGCTGTCCTGTGCCAGGACAAGGGACAGTGGAGACAAACTGGAACCCAGGAGGTTCCACCTCACCATGAAGAGAAGCTTGTTTGGTGTGAGGGTGCTGGAGGGCTGGAGCAGGCTGCCCAGAGAGGTTGTGGAGCCTCCTTCTCTGGAGACTTTCAAACCCCACCTGGATGTGCACCAGCAGGACCTGAGATCAGCACTGTACCAGGGCTCAGCACTGCACCAGCAGGACCTGGGCAGTGACTGTGCCCCTGCCCTGCATTGCTGAGGCTCTGGCAGGGGCTTGGGACTGGCTGACCTCCAGAGGTCCCTTTCCAACCCCTCCATGATGGGATTCAGGAGATTCTGTCCCTTCTGCATGTCTGTCAAAACTCAGGTGGAGATGAAGAAGTTCTTCAGCATAAGGGTGGTGAGAGCCTGGCACAGGTTGCCCAGGGAGGTGCTGGAAGCCTCATCCCTGGAGGTGTTTGCAGCCAGGCTAGATGTGGCTCTGGGCAGCCTGATGCAGTGTGAGGTGTCCCTGCCCGTGGCAGGGCTTGGAGCTGGCTGAGCCTTGGGGTCCCTTCCAGCCCTGGCAGCTCTGTGATTCTGTAACCTACACCCACACTTGAACCCACATCACTTTTTTGGTTAGCAGCTCTCACAAGGGGAACAAAGACTGCAACAGCAACCTGCTGCTGGGGGAGGAGCTGGGCAGGAGCCAGCAGTGGGCACTGGCAGCACAGAAGGCCAAGGGCAGCCTGGGCTGGATCCAGAGCAGTGTGGGCAGAGCTGGAGAGAGGAGATCCTGCCCCTCTGCTCTGCTCTGGGGAGACCTCAGCTGCAGGGCTGGAGCCAGCTGGGGGACCCCAACACAGGACCTGGACCTGCTGGATGGGGTCCAGAAGAGGCCATGAAGATGCTCAGGGCATTGGAGCAGCTCTGCTGTGCAGCCTGGAGAGAAGAAGGCTCCAGGGAGAGCTCAGAGCTGCAGTTCAGTATCTGCATGGGAGCTGCAGACAGGCTGGGGAGGGACTGCTCAGAAGGGGCTGTGGGGACAGGCTGAGGGCAATGGTTTGGAACTGGAGCAGGCAGAGTTAGGTTGGACATCAGGAGGGAGTTGTGCAGAGTGAGGGTGGGGAGAGACTGGCACAGGCTGTCCAGAGATGTGGTGGAAGCTCCATTCTTGGAGACATTCAAGCTCAGCCTTGCTGTGTCCCTGTGCAGCCTGCTCTGGCTGGAGGTGTCCCTGTGCCTGCAGGGGCTTGGCCAAGCTGCCCTTGGAGGGTCCCTTCCAGCCCAAGGCAATCTGTGATTCAGTGACCAATGTGGTGCTGAGGGCCATGGGCTGGTGGTGACCTGGCAGTGCTGGGTTAAGGGTTGGACCTCAGGGTCTTAAAAGTGATTCTGTGATTGTGTGAGAGTCACAGCTGGGAGCCATGGGCTGGGCACTCTCCAGCCTGTGACTGGTGAAACAGCACAGGATGGACTCAGCACTGCTTGAACAGCTTGAAGACACATCTGGAGTCTGAGGATGGACTCAGCACTGCTTGCAGGGCTTGAAGACACATCTGGAGTCTGAGGATGGACTCAGCACTGCTTGCAGGGCTTGAAGACACATCTGGAGTCTGAGGATGGACTCAGCACTGCTTGCAGGGCTTGAAGACACATCTGGAGTCTGAGGATGGACTCAGCACTGCTTGCAGGGCTTGAAGACACATCTGGAGTCTGAGGATGGACTCAGCACTGCTTGCAGGGCTTGAAGACACATCTGGAGTCTGAGGATGGACTCAGCACTGCTTGCAGGGCTTGAAGACACATCTGGAGTCTGAGGATGGACTCAGCACTGCTTGCAGGGCTTGAAGACACATCTGGAGTCTGAGGATGGACTCAGCACTGCTTGCAGGGCTTGAAGACACATCTGGAGTCTGAGGATGGACTCAGCACTGCTTGCAGGGCTTGAAGACACATCTGGAGTCTGAGGATGGACTCAGCACTGCTTGCAGGGCTTGAAGACACATCTGGAGTCTGAGGATGGACTCAGCACTGCTTGCAGGGCTTGAAGACACATCTGGAGTCTGAGGATGGACTCAGCACTGCTTGCAGGGCTTGAAGACACATCTGGAGTCTGAGGATGGACTCAGCACTGCTTGCAGGGCTTGAAGACACACCTCAATGCTCTCTGCAGCCCCTTCAGAGGAGGCTGGAGACAGGTGGGGGTCAGACTCCTCTCCCAAGTAGCAAGTGACAGAACAAAGAGGAAACGGCCTCAGGGTGCCCCAGGGGAGGTTTGGGTTGAACAATTTCTTCCCCAAAATGGTTTTCAAGCCCTGGAAAAGGCTGCCCAGGGCAGAGGTGGAGTCCTCAGCCCCAGGGAGATCCAAGAGCTGTGCAGCTGTGGTGCTGGCAGCAGGGCTTAGCACCAGGCTGGCAGTGCTGCCTTCATGGCTGGAGCTGATCTTAGAAGGCTTTTCATGCCAAAACAACTCTACCATCCCATAAACCCCTCCAGTTCCCAGCAGCAGCCTCCACTGCTGCCACTGCACAAGGAAAGCACAAGCAGGGTGCAGGAAGCTGTGCTACAACAAGCAGTAACTTGAGCAGGTTGCAACATCTGGGTGCAGCAGGGCTGAGCTCTGCTGCCCAGCAGCTCACAGCCACCTGCACCCCCTCAGCACCCTCTGCCCAACAGCTCACAGCCACCTGCACCCCCTCAGCACCCTCTGCCCAGCAGCTCACAGCCACCTGCACCCCCTCAGCACTCTCTGCCCAGCAGGGCACAGCCACCTGCACCCCCTCAGCATCCTCTGCCCAGCAGGGCACAGATCTCTGCCCAACAGCTCAGCTGGGCACAGCTTCAGTGTCCTCCTTCATTCAGCTGCCAAAGGGATCATGGGGACAGCTTCACAGAGTGCATGGGCTTGGAAGGGACCCTCCAAGGGCAGCCTGGCCAAGCCCCTTGCAGGGCTCCAACCAGAGCAGGCTGCACAGGGACACAGCAAGGCTGAGCTGGGCAGCCACAAGCACAGGTTTGACACAACAGAACCTGTGAGAGGGAAACAAACAGGATAGGATCTCCTGCTGCCACTTCCCTGCACTCCTCACCTCCCCCCAGCCAGCCTGAGAGCAGTTTGCAGGTGAAGGCTGAGAAACTGAAAGCATTTTTGTTCCAACCCTGCACCCACATTTTAAACTCCACATTTCCTGGCTCTATAGGAGAGGAGCAGCAGGGCAGGGCAGTGTCTGAGTCACAGATTGCATTAGGATGGAAGGGACCCTCCAAGGGCAGCTTGGCCAAGCCCCTGCAGGCACAGGGACACAGCAAGGCTGAGCTTGGGTGGTTCCAGGGATGGCCTCAAGCACCTCCCTGGGCAGCCTGTGCCAGTCTCTCCCCACCCTCACTCTGCACAGCTCCCTCCTGATGTCCAACCTAACTCTGCCTGCTCCAGTTCCAAACCATTGCCCCCCAGCACCACCACTGTGAGCAGTGCCTTAGGAAATGGTCTGCAGTGACAGGACAAGAGGGAATGGATTGGAGCTTGAGGAGAGGAGGAAGAAATTGTTGAGAGTGAGGATGGTGAGAGCCTGGCACAGGCTGCCCAGGGAGGTTGTGGATGCCTCCTGCCTGGAGGTGTTCAGGGCTGGATGAGGCCCTGAGCACCCTGGGCTGGTGGAGGTGTCCCTGCCCATGGCCTGTGCTGGGGGAGGTGTCCCTTGGCATGGCAGGGGGCTGGAGCTGGATGAGCTTGAAGGTCCCTTCCAAGCCTCCCCATCCTGTGAATCTCTGAAACCCTGCTCCAGCTCTGCCTACCTGCTCCAACCCCACCGAGCACCAATCCAGCCCAGCCCCAGCCCCAGCAGAGCCTCACTTCAGACAGGGCAGAGAAGGCTTCCTGCATGAAGGGTGGGAGCCTTTAACTGTGCCTGCAATCCCTCTCCCCCCTCAGGATGATTTGTTGCTATTTCAGTTCCACCAGAGCTGCCCCAGTGAGTGGCACTGTTGAGTGTCTGGGGGAGGCTAACAAAGCTCTGCAGCTCCTTTCCCTGCTCTAAAGATGGACTCAGGAGAAGAAAGGATCCAGGATCCCTGGGGTGAGCTCTGTGGAGGCAACAGGCTGGCAGCTGGAGGTGATGCTAATGACACAGGAACACTTCCACAGAGCTGCTTTGAACAGGCAGAGCTGCTCCTACCAGTGCCCAGCTTCAAAGCCACGGAGCCTTCTCCCATGCTCTCTTTTTTTTTCCCATCCTTTCAGCAGCTGCAGTGGAGCTCAAAGATTCCCTTTCATTTGGGGGTAGTTTCTTGTTGGCAAACAGAGAGCCTGGAGAAGAAGCCCACTTTGATTCTGCATTAATCAGGACACTCCAAGGGAGGTTCTGACCTTATTCATCCAGGTAGAATTAATTAGTAAAGATACACAAGACCTGACAGAGAATGGCCAGGCAGGGGGGGAAGAGGCACTCAGAGCACATCAAACACCATGGAACAGGGATCCCATCCAGCACAGAGCCCCTGCACAGCTGGAACATCTGTCAGGTTTTACCAATTACAGGGCAAATGGCTCTGAAGTGGCTACAGCAGGTGCTGGAGTGTGCAGGGAACTTTTTGTCTCCAGCACTAAGGAAAGGAAGGTTTGGCTAGAGCAGAGCTGGAATCTAGGCACAGGCTGGAGCCTGCAGTAGGAACTGCATCAGCAATGGACTCTGACCTGATTTGAAAGCTGAGGGTACTGCAAGATGCTGCTTAGGAAGCATCAGAGGCTGCACATTGCCATGAGGTTCAGCAAGGCCAAGGGTTGGGTCCTGCCCCTGGGTCACAGCAAACCCCAGGAAGGCTCCAGGCTGGGGGCAGAGTGGCTGAAAGTGGCCAGCAGGAAAGGCCCTGGGGGTGCTGGGTGGCAGCAGCTGGAGGTGAGGCAGGGAGTGCCCAGGGGGGCAAGAAGGGCAGCAGCAGCCTGGGCTGGAGCAGCTCTGCTGTGGGCAGCAGCAGCAGGGCAGGGATTGTGCCCCTGGGCTGGCACTGCTGAGGCCACAGCTTGAGTGCTGGGGACAGGTCTGGGTGGCACAGGGGAAGAAAGGCACTGAGGGGCTGGAGGGTCCCAGAGGAGAGCAATGAGGGTGGTGAGGGGTTGGGAAGGCATCATATGAGGAGAGGCTGAGGGAGCTGTGGGTAATCAGGAGAGGAGGCTGAGGGAGACCTCATTGCTCTCTGCAGCTGCCTGAGAGGAGGCTGCAGCCAGCTGGGGGTTGGGCTCTGCTGCCTGGGACCAGAGGATAGAAGGAGAGGAAATGTCCTGGAATTGTTAGGTTGGAGATGAGGCAAAATGAAAATGTCTTTGTGCCAGAGTGGTCAGAACCTGGCAGAGGCTGCCCAGGGAGGTGGTGCAGTGCCCATGCCTGGAGGTGCTCAAGCAGCTGCAGAATTGCTTCAAGCCAGGGTTGAATGGTGCTGGCAGCTGGGATGTGTCAGGTCCTGCACCTGGGTGGGTGCAATCCCAAGCACAACTCCAGGCTGGGTGGTGAGTGGCTGAGAGCAGCTCTGAGGAACAGGACCTGGGGGGTCTGGGTGGATGAGAAGCTCAAGATGAGGCTGCAGTGTGCACACACAGCCCAGACAGCAACTGTGTGCTGGGCTGCAGCAAGAGCAGCTGTGGGCAGCAGGGCAAGGGAGGGGATTGTGCCCCTTGGCTCTGCTCTCCTCACACCCCACCTGCAGCACTGTCTGCAGCTCTGCAGCCCCCAGCACAGGAAGGACATGGAACTGCTGGAGAGAGTCCAGAGGAGGCCACCAAGATGCANAGGTCTGGTAATGACAGGACGAGGGGGAATGGGTTCAAACTGGCACAGGGGAGATTGAAACTGGATGTTAGGAGGAAGTTCTTGACAGTGAGGGTGGTGAGACACTGGAACAGGTTGAGGGTGGTGAGACAGAGGCACAGGTTGAGGGTGGTGAGACACTGGCACAGGTTGCCCAGGGAGGTTATGGAGCACAGAAGCACCCAATGTGATCAAAGATCACATTGGGTGCTTCTGTGCTCTATAACCTCCCTGGAGGTGTTGAGGACCAGGCTGGATGAGGTCTTGAGCGACCTGTTCTAGTGGGAGGTGTCCCTGCCTATGGCACAGGGGGGTTGGAACTGGCTGAGCTTTGAGCTCCCTTCCACCCTAAACCATTCTCTGATTCTGTGTGGTTGGGCTCAGTGACCTGAGATCTCCTTCCCACCCTCAACCACTCCATGATCGAGCACCACCAACTTCAAGCGCTTTGCGGTGGGGATCCTCTTGGCAGCAAACCCAGGAGCCTGCAGGCTCTGGAGGGGGTGGAGAGGCCTTACCTGGCGGGGCTGGTCCACAGCTTTCTGGGGATCACTCTTCACCTTATTGCTGGGGTGGTTTGTGATCTTTGTGACAGGCTGCTTGAAGATGGAGGCTGTTTGCCGTACAGGCAGCGCCGTGTTCAGGTCAGGCTTACCCTGCATGGGGCAGAGAGAAAGAGAGAAAGGGAAAAAAAAAAACCCCAGGAATTTCATAGACTCAGGGTTGGAAGGGAGCAGCCAGTCCCAACCTCCCCTGCCATGCCCAGGGACACCCT
>VWZI01009761.1:0-10893 GCA_013396835.1 Psilopogon haemacephalus
AAAGATGGGGGGGCAGGTCACTGCAAACCCACTACATTTTTTAATCAGTCAGTAGAGCATGAGACTCTTTATCTCAGAGTCGTGGGTTCGAGCCCCACGTTGGGTGCCAATTAAAACAGAGGACCATTTCTAGGTACAGAACATGTTTGAGATACAACCTCACTGACTACCACAGGTACAAGACTGTCACTGACTGCTGACATACACACAAATGCATAACACTCTCAACTGTGAAAATGGAAGCAACCACACCCTTCAAATGTTGCAACAATTATCCTAGCACTTCAGCCATAAGCTGGCACAGTGACCTGTGGTGAGTTCCTCTACCATGTACTACCAACAACCTTGCAGGCAAATGCTGACATTGTGTGGGATTACACAGCTAGCAGGAACTGTAGTCAGAGTTTTAGGTCTTACCTGAACAGAAGCACAGAGAGCTTGTACTGTCATCTGACTGTTTAACTCTTCAGACTTTGTCTTGGAGTGGAAGGCAGTGCAGAACGAAACCCCTTTTGTTAAAGCTAGAATGGATTCTGATGCACACAGTCACTCCCTAGCTTTCAGAACACAAAAATCGTTTTTTCAGAGCGTGAACAAGAGCCCTTACCTTTTCAACCAGAGATCTCCAACAGAATTTACAAGCCTGCAAAATCTACAAGAAGGTTTTCATGCTCATACCTGACAGTCCACCAACATCCATCTTCTTCAAGTTCTTTGCCTCCAGAATGACAACAGTCAGTTTGCCAGCAGTAGGCACGTAACGGAGGGAGAAGCAGATATCACCCAGTTTTTCTTGCTGTGAAAGCAAATAAGACCAGATGTTATAACTTAATATATTTTTTTTACTTTTTAGAAAGGTACTTTTGAAAGCCTCCACAGAAAATGAACAGGATTACAAACTCCTACTGTTAACTCAAGCATTCAAACGAACAATATGAGATGCCTTAGAATCATAGAATGGTTTGGGTTGGAAAGGATCTCAAAAGGTCATCTAGTCCAAACCTCCTGCAGTCAGCAGGGATGTTCTGCATTAGATCAGGTTGTTCAAAGCCTTGTAGTGTTTGACCTTGATTATCTCCAGGGATGAGGCCTCAACTACCTACCATAGCAACCTGTCCCAGTATTCCACCACCCCTCCTGGTAAATAACCTCTTCCTAACATCCAATCTAAAGCTGCTCTGCTCTAGTTTGAAACTATTGCCCTCATCCTATTACTGCAGGCCTTTGTAAGTGGTTCCTCTCCATACTTCTTGTAGCTCCCTTCAGGCACTGTCAGGCTACTATTAGGTATACCTGGAGCCTTCTATTTTCCAGGCTGAACAACCTCAGCTCTCTCAGCCTGTCAACTTCTGCACAAGATTTACAGCTTAAGTGCTTCATAATCTCAAATTCTTTCCAACAACTGGAGCTCACAGCAACCATCCTAAACAGGGCCAAATGAAAAGATACATGCTGGTTTCAAAGTAAGTTGGACTGCTCAGCATTTTCCCCCACAAAAACTGTTTGCCCTTTAAACCAAGTCATGACTGGGTGTTTGTCCAGGTTATGTTTCAGTGGAGATCAACTAGGGCACATGCAGACACAACTACTGGGCTGTTTTCCACAGAACAGTAATACAAGTCTTTCTCCCATACTTTGTCACAAAATTATAAAGCACAGAAAGCACAGAATATTTGGTATAAGAAAAGGCTTGTCTCCTGTCTAACAGGCAAGGCTGGGTACTTAGTTATAGTTCAGAGGTGAAATCTTCCTCCTTGATCAAAGGCCATGTGGGCCTGTCTCAGAAGACTTCCTTAGGGATGTGGGATTCTTTGCTGTTCCAAACAATGGACTGGAGTGACGTATATTAAAAAAAGCATCATATAGCTCTTGTTGCTTTTGATTTTAAAAACCTTAAGCCCAGCAACAAGAATTCAATGCCACAGACTCTGAGCTACAGGAAGGCTGGTGACTATTTACAACATATTGTAATGACAGGATGAGGTGTAATGGGTTTAAAGTGGAAAAGGGGAGATTTAAACTGGATGTTAGGAAGAAGTTCTTTACAGTGAGGGTGGTGAAACACTGGAACAGATTTCCCAGGGAGGTTGTGGATGCTCCCTTCCTGGAGGTGTTCAAGGCCAGGTCGGATGAGTCCCTGAGTGACCTGATCTAGTGGGAGGTGTCCCTGCCTATAGCAGGGGCTTGGAACTAGATGATCTTTGAGGTCCCTTCCAACCTGATTCTATTACAACACTGGGAAAGAGACACAGAAACTGTAATAGATAGTTCCCTGCTCAGTGATCACCAGTGGTCAGGAAACATTTCTTTATAGTTAGGAAGTGCTGAAAAGCAAACAAACTCAAAAAGCTCATGGTATTAAATGTGCAGAGCATGTATAAAAATGCTGTTAGGATGCTTATCTTCATGATGATATCTTCAAAGTTTATGGTGTCCTTTGCACCTCAGGAGTGATATGGTAAAATTGTGAAAGAGTCAAATAAAAGATAAAACACAGCTTCCGCAGAAGGAAAATCTACAGAGATCAGGACTTTCAGGTTGCAAATGGGGTAGCTGGGGAACAGTATCTTAGTGACCTCTATTTGACTCAGCAGATCTATAAGTATCATAACCTTGCTCAAAAACTCCCAAATCCTAATAGCAGAAAATTGACATTTTTAACTCCTTAACTTAGGATGCCTTTGACAGCATGGGCTGCACTGCTGTGGACTTATTATTCCTCGCTGTCTGCATATATTGTTATAAATCTCAGGACAGATTTAGGTCATGGAAACATGTATGCCAGCTGTACAATCTTGTACTCTGCTCTGGCTGAGCCTACAACAGCATGGTGACAGCAAAACAAGTTTCTGTTCCCCTGACACTCCGGTTTGGAAGCCCATATTGGCTAGGTTAGGAGTGAAGTTGGTATGTCACTTTCAGCTTGTTCAGAATGGAAGAAATCAATTGCTTATTGATTTGTGCTATGATGGCCACAGCTCAAACAGCCACCCGGTGTTCCCTGTGGTTGCTGTTCTATTACTTGGTAGACTTGGTTATTCCTCTCTTGGAGATTTTGGTCTCTGGGAGGGGTGTGGTATCTGTGTTACCTTTTCATTGTATATATCTGTAAATATCTGTTACACCTTGTAAATATTTGCTTGTATATTGTGCATTGCTGTAAATATAAAGCTTCATTTATTAACTTCCAGTGTTTCTGAGTCCTAGCTGGGGTTTATAAAAAGATGGTGGGGGGAGGGGGGGGGCAGGTAACTGCTAAACCTATACACTGGCTCCTAGTTTTTTATTTCTAGGATTTTTGGTTTTTTTTAAACAAACAAACTAATAAAAACCCACCCAAAACACAGCAAGCCAACAATATTTTAGAAATATTTGCCAGCAAAACTACTGCAAGTAGCAATACTGCAATGAACAAAAAAAAAAATCAATTACTAGAGGTTGTGGTTTGCAGGAGATAATTACAAACGCCTACAGGGTAGGTGATACAGATGAGTGCTTCTGGTATGGTGATTATCTCATGGAGGTGTGTGTTGGTCCGAGGGGTGGTTTCTGCAGAAGGTCCTGGTCATACATACTGGGTAATACAGGAGAATGGTGAAATCCAGTGTATTCCACAGATAAATCTAACCTTAGCTGAAAGAATTTAGAGTGTTTAGAGTTTTCTGTTCTAGGTTTCATCTGGCGTCCATCACAACAGAATCTATAATACACCTGAGCACGAACCCAATGTCACCTGGGAGTCCCTGGTCTCATCTCATCTGTGAGGAGACAAACTGTTTCCTGTTTTCTGAGCTTTTGAATCACCTACTTCCAAGATACATCTGGAATTAACTGAATTTGTATATATTCATTATTGTAAATATTTTGTTGCTTAGATTAAATAGATAATTCTCATTAAAACTCGGGTGAAGTGACAGGGGTGGGTTGTGTTGGTTTGAGCTAACTGGAGAATTTAAGTGAGAAATTACACTATTGGCTGAGAGAGAGTTAAACCTACAGTGTCACTTCACCAAGTTTCACTGAGACAGAGGAAAAAAAAATTGTTTTAAGAAATGTTCTCAAAACATCGAGATAGCCAGTTTGCTTGTGGGGCCAGTCTGGCTTGGGTCTATGTTGACTCCGGCAGCTTTTTCCTTTGTCTCTTGGTCTTGCTGGCTGAATTCAGAGTTAAATGACTAAAATTACTAACTCCTGCTCCTATTACTAATCTCCCTGATCTTCAGCTTATCTGCAGCATCATCAAGTGGTGAGATAAGGCTGGGGAAGGGGGGAAAGGTGGTAGGGGGGTTTGGTTACCCTCTCCTGGGGATTTTGGTCTCCGGGAGGGGTGTGGTGTGTTTATTACCTTTTTACTGTATATTTCTGTAAATATCTGTTATATCTTGTAAATATTTGCTTGTATATTTGCATTGCTGTAAATATAAAGCTTCATTTATTAACTTCCAGTGTGTTTTTTTGAATTTTAGCCAGGGTTTAAAAAGGTGGGGGGGCAGGTCACTGCAAACCCACTACAAGGTGCCTTATTGTTATTATGAATTTCTTTCAGTCCTATGTATAAATAATTTATGTTAGTAAATTACTTTGATCCCTGATTGAAACTGTAAGTTAGTGTTAGAAACTTCCAGCTGGGAGGTTCACAGACGTTAACCCAGTCATGTATAATGCCTAAACAGCAAACAAAAGACTCTCTTGAACTAAACAACTTCATAACTTCATTATATTTAAAGAGGATGCAACAGAGAGGAACATAAATGACACAGAACTGGCAACACTTCTTCAGCTTAGAAAAGGTCATTTGTGGGCCAGATGAGAACCTGGACTTTATAGAGAAAACTCTAAGAGGTTCCTGCCTGTCTCACATTTCTTCTTGTATTTGTCTCTAGTCATTTTTGCCTTGACAGGTGCAGTCTCCTATTGAGCTACAGAGAAAAATGCTATTTCTGCAGATTATTTTCATTCATTCCCAAATAGAGATATCTATCTTCTTAACAGAAACACTCTCCAAATTTTTGTGGAAGGTATTACAAGACTTTCATCTCTCAAGATGCTTTCATCATTCCTGGTAAAACAATGCCAAAAGAACAACCCCAGGTACCAGTATAGGTTGGAGACTGACCTGTTGGAAGGCAGCTAAGGGGAAAAGGATCTGGGGGATCCTAGTGGAAGGAAGGTTGACCATGAGCCAGCAATGTGCACTTGTGGCCAGCAGGGCCAATGCCATTCTGGGGTGTATTATAAGGGCTGTGGTTAGTGGGTCAAGAGAGGCTCTCCTGACCTTCTCTTTTCCCCTAGTGAGGCCACATCTGGAAGACTATGTGTCCAGTTCTGGGCCCCCAATTCAATAAGGACATAGAACTACTTGGAGACTCCAGTGCAGAACCACAAAGATGATGAAGGGAATGGAATGGGACTCTGCTGCTTCGAGAAGATGAGACCTCATTCATGTTTATAAATATGTAAAGGTGATGTGGTGGTTTGAGCTAATTGGAGAATTTGAGTGAGGAAATTAGACTATTGGCTGAGAGAGGTAAACACAGTGTGTCACTTCATCAGTTTTACTGAGAAAGAAAAAAAATAGTTTTTAAAGTGTTGTACCTAAAACATTAGATATCAGACGGTTTCTGACCGCTCTGGCTGCGGCTGCTCCTTGCATGGTCTCCTTTGTCTCTCTGTCTTGGTAGCTAATTCAGAGTAAACCTACTAACTTCTCTCCTGCTACTAATCCCCCTGGATGATCTACTTCAGTTTATCTGCAGCATCAACAGGTGGTGAGATAAGACTGGGGAAGGGGGGAAAGGTGGTAGGGGGTGGTTGGTTATTCCTCTCTTGGAGATTTTGGTCTCTGGGAGGGGTGTGGTATCTGTATTACCTTTTCATTGTATATATCTGTAAATATCTGTTACACCTTGTAAATATTTGCTTGTATATTGTGCATTGCTGTAAATATAAAGCTTCATTTATTAACTTCCAGTTTTTCTGAGTCCTAGCTGGGGTTATAAAAAGATGGCGGGGGAGGGGAGCGGGCAGGTAACTGCTAAACCTATACACTGGCTTGGATTAAAAATGCTGTGGCCAGCAGGAGCAGAGATGTGATTCTCCCCTTGTACTTGGCTTTGGTGAGGCTACAACTTGAGTGTTGTATTCAGTTTTGAGCACCGTAATACAAGAGAGATGTGGAGGTGCTGGAGTGGGTCCAGAGGAGGTCAACGAAGCTGGGGAAGGGCATGGAGAATAAATCTTAGGAGGAGTGACTGAGGGAGCTGGGGATGGTTAATTTGAGGAAGAGGAGGCTGAGGAAAAACCTCATTGCTGTCTACAGCTACCTGAAGGGACATCATGGAGAGGCTGCTGCAGTGAGGCTGCTGCTCATCTCTGCTCACAGGTAATTTGAGACAGAACAAGGGGGAATGGCCTCAAGCTGAGACTTGATAGGTTTAGATTGGACACTAGGAAAAAGTTTTTCATGGAGGGTGGTCAGGCACTGGCATGAGCTTCCTATGGAGATGGCTGAGTCACCAACTCTGGGTGTGTTTAAGGGTCGTTTGGATTTGGTGCTTAGGTTTAAATTGAATCTTGTAGAGTAGAGTTATAGGTTGGATTTGGTGATCCTGAGGGTCTTTTCCAACCTGGATGTTTCTGTGATCCTGTGATTCTGTGAAAAGGGAATGTGTCTTGAACCATCTCAGACTATCTGCCTTTAAAGATATTAAAGACAAGAGAGTAGACAAGACAGAGTTCAGTGGCAGTGTTAAATTCAAACTCTGCTGAGGCCCTTCTGTTTCTGTACAACATTTATTTTGAGATAGAAAAGCTTCTATTACATAATTGCCAAAAAACCTTCTGACTTTCAATTGTGGACAGGCATCTTGAGATTAAATTGTGCTGACAAAGTATATGCTACATTTGGTGCATAGCATCTAATGATCCATACATAAAATAAGAATAACTATATTGATTCTTATCAAAGCATATTCAGAAGACCTTGTAGAAAGTTACAAGGCCCAAGGATGGAATATTGGACAGTGCCCCACCTTTGCCTCTTAATGTTGTTGTGTGGGTTTCTGTTGCTCAGGTATAGGATATTTTAAAATGCTTAATAGAGGAGAGAGGCCAAGGAGTTCAACATAAAGGGGCATTTGAGAAGCTTTTTCCCCTTTCACTGGCAGAAGGGCTTGAGTATGGTCATTGCCAAAGAAGTGATGTCTCCATAGAGCAGAAAAACAACTCTCTTTAAGCTACAGTCATCAATGTGCAGATGAAATTAATTTCTGATCTGCATTTGGACCTAGATGTTGTCTGTATGTGCTTTTGCTGGCAAAGTACTAAATGAAAATACCTGAAAAGGGATCCATGTGACATGGATGCAAAGACATTTTCCTTGAACCTTATGTCTGTGATTACAATTATGGAAATAGCACCAAAGGTAGGAGTTTCCAAGCTAAAAATGAGAACAAGAGGTCAAAGTGGCACGTTGTTACTGCTTGATCTGTGAGATGCATTTGCCTACATCAGAACAGAATTATGAGCTATTGCTGCTTCTGCTGTCACTGATAATGGCAACTATATTTGGGAAACTTTCTCTAGTGCCTTTTTTCATTTGTGGCTGACTCTGAGTTCAAGTCTGTCCTTAGACAGACACCTTCCCATAAAATTCTCTAGTCTATTAGCATTACCTAGGGTTTATAACCTTCTTACGATGTCAGCAGCACAGAGCAGCACTGCAGCTTCTCTTTTAGTATGCGTGACAGTGGGCAAACAGCGTGTGCACTTCCCATTAGATCTTTAACCAATGTGGGGTAATCTTCAGAGCTACTGGGTTGCCTGGAATACAGTTAGTTTTTTTAACCTTTGTTTTTCCATAACTTCATCAATAACTGTGAAAACTAACAGGAGGTGAGTGGAGGCGAGGCTTCAAAACTGAAAGCAGCTCATTTTCACAGTAGTGCACTGAGGTTGGACTGGATGAGCTGTTGAGGTCCCTTCCAGCCCCTGACACTCTATGATTCAAAGAACCTCCTGTGATATGAGCATCCATCTGTTATGTGATCTGTCCATAGCAGAGGCCTGCTCAACCTAATGCACAGAGTCTTATGTCATGATAGTCATAAGACATCTGTAGAACTTTTGGTACTGGATACTGGCAGGCTGAAGATTCTTCTTCTCACAGACTAAGGCTCTGCTTCTCCTTTGCTTTCAAGTGAAAAAATTGTTTCTGCTCTTCCTTATATTCCCTAAAATATCTTGGGAATATTTGTTGCAACGGGTTTTCAATTTGAGTGCCGCTGTAACAAAATGACTGGAGGGAAATCAGCTGAAGTATTCAGAAGATGACTTTCAGTATAATTCACACTGCTGTGAGTAAGGTAGATGTCTGTCTGTCCTTCTGTACTGGAGTGATAACAGATATTGGATGCAGTGTGTACTCAGATAAAGTTAATGGCAGTTACATCTGGTGGATGACACAGAGGAGCAAACTCCTATCATCTGTTTTTTAACACTGTGCCCAAACCATTATATGTCATACTCAGTAAAAGTGAATAATCTTTCACTTTTCCCTCCCATGCTTTCAGTCATAGGGAACTGAAGGCCTGCTAGATAAATCACCTCCAGGTATTCACAAGGCCAGAAAAGCTAAATGCAGCCAGGCAAAAAGGATTCAAGGTATGCAGTTCATTACTAGTGGCCTCCCCACTATTTAGCAGTCATTGTACAGATTTGTACATCCCCAAAGCCCTCTCACAGTCATAACAAATGCTGACATAAAGCCTTGTACCTTCAAAGTGTTTCATCAACATAAATATATTAGTAAAACCTTCCCCAGAAGAGAATGCAGTGTCAGAAAGATGCCATTCAAATGACTGAGCTGCTAGAGGTAGAGCTTTGAATACTTCATTAAACCTTCAGCCTCTGCCATCAATTTCAATACCATTTAGGGAAAAAAAGAATGAGCTTTTGATCAAAGAGAAGAGAAACTGGGCACAGAGCTGTTGGAGGGAGTCCAGAACAGTGCCACAAAAATGATCCAAGGTCTGGAACATCTCTGCTGTGAGGACAGGCTGAGGGAGCTGGAGGTGTTCAGCCTGGAGATGAGAAGGCTTGGGCAGGGACCTTTCAGCTGCTTTCCCTTCAGGAAGCCTACAGGAAGGCTGAAGAGGGAATTTTCATGAGGGTGTCCAGCAACAGGACAAGGGGGAATGGATTTAAGCTAGGGAAGAGTAGGTTTCGACTGGATCTTAGGAAGTTCTCCAGAATGAGGGTAGTAAGATTCTGGAATAGGTTGTCTAGGGAGGCCTCCTCCCTGGGGCTGTTCAAAGCCAGGTTGGATGAGGCCTTGAGCAGCTGAGTCTAGCTGAGAGGTGTCCCTGCCCATGGTGGGCATGTTGGAGTAGATGATGTCTAAGGTCCCTTCCAACTTAAGCCATTCTATGATTCTGTAAAATGATTGCGTACTCCATTATTGTTGTGTTAATTAAATTATATATTCTGTGATGTGCATCAACTGAATTTGGCATAAAGTTAAATAAACCCAAGATTTTTACACTCCATTTGACTGATGGCTCTTTCAAAGTGACAATCACCAGTGATTTGCTTTGGTATACATCTTGTTTAGGGGTCACGACTAAAACGATGGTTTAGCATCTGATACAAATTGCAGGCATGTTTTGAAGTCTATATAGTGCTTGCTTGTTAAGAACTGGCTTGCTTGTTAAGTGCTGCAAGGGCACAAAAGAAATAAAACAAGGCATGCTTTGAACAGCACAGACCAGAAATAGATGACAAATTCACTACTCAGTTGTAACACACACAGTAGTCCAGAAAATATTTTTTTTGGTAGTAGTAGGATTACACTTGTCATGCATTTTTTTATGGAATCCAATTGCTAAGGTTTTGTTTTCTTACAATTAGTAAGAACATGCTCCAGCATGTTCATGATCACTACCAGAAGACAAGTATGTGTCTGTTGCCACACATCTGGCACAGCTAAATCATGTTAGCCTTTGGATGTGCAGCACTGTATTTGCTAATTCTGAAGCCAGGGTACTGCTTGGCTGTGGCTGTACCTGCTGTAAATTGTGCAAAAACTTCTGTGTCAGCTGATAACAGGTTTGTAGTGACAGGACCTCTCTCACTCTTTTGTCCCCTCTTCAAGTCTACTAGAATTTTTATGGCATCTTTGCTGTGCAGCAGAATCCTGAAGATGGTGAGATACTTGGCAGTAGTCAAATATGGAAATACGACTCAATTCAAGAGAGATGTTGAGGTACTGGAATGTGCCCAGAGAAGGGCAATGAAGCTGGTGAGGGGCCTGGAGCACAGCCTTCTGAGGAGAGGCTGAGGGAGCTGGGGGTATTCAGCTTGGAGAAGACGAGGCTCAGGAGAGACCTCATTGCTGTATACAACTACCTGAAGGGAGGTTGTAGCCAGGTGGAGGTCTGTCTCTTCTCTCAGGCAACCAGCAACAGAATGAGGAGACACAGCCACAAGTTGTGCCAGGAGAGGTCTAGGCTGGATATTAGGAGGAAGTTCTTCACAGAGAGAGTGATTGGCATTGGAATGGACTCCACAGGGAAGTGGTGGAGTCACTGTCCCTAGAGATTTTCAAGAAAAAAACTGGATGAGGCACTTAGCGCCATGGTCTAGCTGATTGGTTAAGGATGGGTGATAGTTTGGACTGGACGATCTTGAAGGTCTCTACCAACCTGGTTGATTCAATGATTCTATGACTGACATGTCCTGGGAAATGCAGTGCCGAAACCACTGGCAGATGTAACTCTCTTGGTTCTTGTATAAGTGTGTTGGTTTTTGTTTTTTTTTCCCAAACTGGGTGTGGCGGGGCAGGGCACTGCCCCACCAGAAGTTTGAATGGGGTGTGAACTGTGGCAGGGCACACCC
>VWZI01009761.1:10899-31186 GCA_013396835.1 Psilopogon haemacephalus
CGGGCCACCCCCAAGGCCACTGCATTACCAGAGGTTTGAATGGGGCAGGAAACGGTCTTCCTCCCTCCCCACCTCTATCACTGGAGGCTTAGTACAATAGGTGTGAAGTGCCTTCTCCCACGCTCCGTGGGCTTGAACAGGGAGGGAACAAATCACCCCATATATATATGGCAGCCTGACAGATTGCAGCACGACTTTCACTGGGACCTTCACTGGGACCTTCACTCGGACCTGCACTCCAATCTGAACCGGGACCTGCACTGGGACCTGCACTGGGACCTGAACAGACCTGAACATGGACCTGGAGACACAAACCTCACATGGACTTTGTGCTGGACCTTGAGGAGCATCCTGGCTTCTTGCTGCAGGACCTGCCTCTAACGGTAAACTGCTGCCATTTGTGGGAATATGGCAGAGCACTGCAGCTTTCCCCTGCCTTGCTTCGCGATCGTGACTTCGTGGGTGTGCCTTTTGGAAATTGTAAAAGCCACCTAATTTAGAATTTCTGCCTCTTCAATTGCCCACAATCAATACACTGGGCTAAGCAATTCTTTGAATCAGGCTCAATACATACATGACAGAAGTAAAGGTTCCTTAACAGATCAAAAATAAGTAAAGTCCTCTTGGATGCACTATGCTTCCCTGATGTACATCTGATCAGTTACCCACATGGCATAACTGGTTTCTGTAGGGTTGCCTTTTATCTGTACAGTAAGCTCAGGAGCTGCTATGGGAGAGCTAGAATATATATATAAAATCAAGATTTTTAAAGTCTCAAACCAATGAAAGTTATGATTTTTTCCATATTTATTGGATACTTTGCACACTTACGAGCACAGAGGTGCAAAAATGGAAGAGAAGAGATTATTATGAAAAAAACATTTAGGGAGGTGGTGCAAGCACAGTTTCAGGAGGTTTTCATAGTACTGCTCTGCTTCTTGTAAGTACAAAATCACAGTTGTGGTTTAGAACTAACAATTCAGTGTAGTTCCTAATTGCAAACAAGGATATGAACCTACCAGAGACTTTGAATAAAAGGTAAATAAAGTCAGGGGTAGGACATAGTACAGTAATAGCTGGTAAGTTTATATCATCCCATTTGTTCGCTGGATAGCTTAATACTTAGTAGCACAAACTTCTTCTGTCCTTTTCTTCTTTCTTTCAAGGAGAGCCTGAGGGAGTTGGGGCTCTGCTGCTTGGAGGAGACTGAGAGGTGACCTCATCAATGTTTATAAATATGTAAAGGGGAGTACCAGGAAGATGGAGCCAGGCTCTGTTGGATGATGCCTGATGACAGGACAAGGAGCAATGGGTGCAAGCTGAGGCATGGGAAGTTTCATTTAAATGTGAGGATGAATTTTTTTCCCTATGAGGGTGACAGAACAATGGAACAAGCTACCCAGGGGAGTTGTGGAGTCTCCCTCTCTGCAGATATTCAAGAGCTGCCTGGATGTGTTCCTGTGTGATCTGGTATAGGAGATCTTGCTCTGGCAGGGGATTTGGACTGGATGGGCTTTTGTGTTCCCTTCCAGCCCCTGACATTCTATGATTCCGTGATTCTTTCAAAATGTGGCTTTGCCTGCCTGCATGGCTCCCTTATCTCCCTTCTGACCTGCTGGCTCACATATTGTGTCTGTAAAGTACTGGGAAAGGGCAAGGGGCCAGGGAGAAGGTTGCCAGCAGTTCCTCTGGGCTGCCCAGAAGGGAAAAAAGCTGTACAAAGGGGGCATCCTTGTCTTGTTGCTAAATTGTAAATATATGCAAATATACCCTGTATATGTTTATTGTCTTTTATATTTTTTAATATCTAGTCCACATTTGTAAATACAATCTTCATTTTGCTTGTGAGTTCTGAGCTTGTTTGATAATTTACCCTGGGGGTCAATTCCGATTTGTTGGGCTCAAAATCCAACCCACAACAACCACATATCAGTGGCCTTCAGAAAGGCCCTATCAAAAATCTTTCAAAAAATGACAATTAATTTTCTGCATATATAGCCGCTGCAATTTGAGGAAAAGTGAGGGCAGGTGTTCAAAGAGGAAAGGAAGGAAAGCTAGTTTCTAATAGCTATCTTATCTTTCAGGCAAACCTATGTGCACAGACAAACATTAAACACTTCTGAACACACACACACACACACACACACTCACACACCTGTCACTTCAGCTGGGTTCTGAAAGAACAAATTAGGGACAGCGTAGGTCTCCCCCCTAGTGCAAACCATTCAACGTTCTTTTAATACCCAAATACTTCAAGAATTGGGTTTTGCCTTTTTTTTTCTTAGATTATTTGATGAAAAAAATATTACCAAAGCAGAATGCACATTTGGAAGTAGCATTTTAAAGACTGGTTTATACCAGGATAAGAACTTTATGAAATAAACAAGGACATGTGTCAGGTTTCACTGTGAATGGGAGCTATAAAACTCCAACTCCAGAGGCAATGTTCTATGCCAGAAGACAGACGAAACACATACCAATTTATGCCATGTTATCTGTCAGCTGCTTATGGAAGCATCATTGTCTATGTTCTAAAAGCTTGAAGTTAAACTAAAAACGTGAAGGTTCAGTTCCTCTTTGTGTAGCATTTGGCTTCTTTTATCAGTTTTGCAACAGAAAAACATGGAACACACTGCTATCACACACAACAGTGCAATAAAATTCCACTTTAAGACATTAAGTTTGGAAAGATTAATACGTTCTGATTTCACAATTTGAACATTCTGGTATGCTGCAGCTTTAAAGCAACGGGGCTCTTGAACTGCAAATGCCCTTTATCCATTTTTAAATTTTCATCTTTATCACTAAAAGTGGCAGAAATATGTCCTATGCATCATGGATGCCAATGTCACAAGCAATATGAGAAATTTGCAAATGTTGTTTCTATGAAACAGTGGCATGCAGAATAGTCTCAGTGCAGCAGTGGCTGTCAAATCAATAGGCAAGAGAAAAAAGACATCTGAAAATAAAAACAGTCAAATACTCAAAAAGGCAAGACAGAAATCTATTATTTTTGAAAGTCTGGGAAGGCTGCAAGGCTCAGCATCTGCTCAGTTTTTCACAACTTGTAGCTGTTGTGACAGGCCTGAATAGGCCAAAATAGGCTTATATATATCCTGGCTTGGACAGACTTTTTTTGCTCTCCCTCCTTCTTCTAAGGGGAGAAGCTTCATTTCAACTTCAAGCCGGCTAAGTCTAGACTGGGTGAATTCAAAAGTGGGGGGTGTGGGGGTAGGTAACTCCCAAACCATCACAGCAAGCCTATGACTTCATCTAATATTATCATGCTTGGCTAACTGCCATTATGATTGGCTATTCTGTGTCCAAATGTCCATTAGATTTGGGCTACTTTAATAAAAGAGATGAGCTGGTAACACAATTTGCTCTGCCATTGTATTCGTGCTTGCTTGCTGCTGCCACTGCCTGTTGGTGCCATTTCTCACTGCTTCTGGTAGTGTTCTGTCTCACTGCCTTATTGCATCCTGAACTGCCTGGAAACTGCCTGCCTCAAGTTTACCAGGAACAGACTTTAAATGCCTCCACATTTTAGGCCTGTGTAGCCAGCATGACACCCATGCTAAGACTGCACATCCTGCCTAAACCTGGAAGCCTCCTGCCAAGATAGGAAGTCCTGGAAGTACACAGACTGTCCAGATAAATCAGGACCAGGTTAGAGACCGTCTGCCTCTTTCCCCAGCATCCTGTGAAGCCTGGGAAGAATCAGAAGCCTCAGTGGCTGATAATACACAGACAGAATTCCCTGCAATTGTTTAGGTACTGTCTGAAGCTGTAGCTAGACCTATGAGTTGGGAAATAATATTTTGTGAGTAAATACTTAAAGCCTCTTGTAATTTACCTATTCCCTTCTGCCACAAGCAGAAAGGAGCTTCTTTGAGTCCATCTAGTGGGCAAGTGGTATATTGACCGCAAGAATCTTTTCTTCAAGGTCAATTGGGTTTAAGTGTTTATACATTGCTAGTTATTTGTTCTAGATCTGGTTATTCATTTGTATAATATTCCCATGACTGTGCAAAGAAGCAGTTATTATTAAAATTAGTGGTTGAGGTGGCGAGAGTTCTGAATACCAAAATTAATAAATAATATTAATTTTGAAAAAAATAATATCTCGCATCAACTAATTACCCCTTCTGTTACCTACATTAAATCTTCAGGATCCTATCACTTGTATTAAGAAAGTATTTAATCCAGAGGTTTTTCCCTTTAATTACAGAAACTAAAGTTTAAATCCAAAGCAGTTTACTAGCTAGATTAGACGAGGAATTAAAACTCACATTCATTCTCCTCACACCAGAGAACTGAAGCATGATGTGCCCTCTGGCTATTAGGAGTGGGCAAACATGTAGCAATCAAAAAGAAAATAATGTAAACCCAAGTAGAAAATGGTATTATAACAAGCCAAAAGGTGGATATGCCAGTATGAACATCATGGGATCCACAATTTAGTGATGAAACATTTCCTGTAGGAAAGCAATGTAAGAGAAAAATAATAAGCAGTATATAAAACATTTGACCTTCATTCCCACAGCTCCAGGATGCCTCCCACAGGGAAGGAAAGACAGTGGGACACCTGGCCCAGAGGAAAAGTGAGTCAGTGTATGTTAAAGGCTGGGCTATACTTGCCTAGACTAGTTAATAGATGAATATTTGTAGGCATGTGCTCTGTACTCAAGACTACATAAACAGAGGTGTAATGAGTAATAAGGGTCTCTGTCTGGATTCACATTGAATCATGGGAGTCTGTGTGGGTCCTTCCAGCAGTTTCCAACAAGTGTCACAGAATCAGAGAACTTTAGAGGTTGGAAGAGATCTCCAGGGATCATCCAGTCCAACCCCCCTGCAAAAGCAGGATCATCCAGGGTAGTCCACACAGGAATGAATCCAGGCAGGTTTTGAAAGTTCTCCAGAGAATGAGACACCACAATCTCTCTGGGCAGCCTGCTCCAGTGCTCTGTCACCCTCACTGTAAAGAAGTTTCTCCTCATGTTCTATGTTACGGTTTGTAGCTGTTGCTCCTTCTCTTATTACTGTGGAACACCAAAAAGAGTTTGTCCCCCTCCAGTTGACACCCACTCCTCAGATATTGATAGACATTGATCAGATCCCCTCTCAGCCTTCTCTTCTCCAGACTAAACAGCCCCAGGGCTCTCAGTCTTTCTTTGTAGGAGAGATGCTCAAGTCCCTCAGTCATCCTTGTGGCTCACCACTGGACTCTCTCCAGCAGGTCTCTGTATCTCTTGAACTGGGAAGACCAAAACTGGACACAGTATTGCAGGTGTGTTCTCATTCAGACAGAGCAGAGGGGGACAAGAACCTCTCTAGCTCTGCTGGACACACTTTTCTTGATGCACCCCTGTATATATGTCCCGCATATATGTGTAGCACTGTACTTGCTAAATAATGAGCCTATAGGATGTTGGCACAGAGAGGACAATTATAAAGGTGATAATATTTGAGTGAGATGCTGTTCAAAGTCCTTCTCAAATGCACAATACTAATCGAGATATTACTGCACAGAAGCTCAAATTCAGTCATTTCAGTAAATTATTTCAATGAAAACCTACCATTATCTTCATGCACAACAAGATGCAAATACTGGGAATGATTAGGGTTACAGAGAAGCCTAAATGCATACTGCTGTTATTGTATCTCTAGAATCATAGAATGATGTGGGCTGGAAAGGACCACATCCAGTCCAACACCCCCTGCAGTCAGCAGGGACATCCTCAATTAGATTATCTTGCTCAGACCCCTGTCCAGCCTTGCCTTGAACAGCTCCAGGGATATCTCCTCAACCACCCGCCCCGGGCAGCCTGTTCCAGTGTTCTATGACCCTGTTCCTAAAATCCAATCTCAATCTTCTCTGCTTTACTTTGAAGCCATTGCCCTTGTCCTGTCCCTTTGCTCATGACCCTATAATTCAAATGTAAATTCCATGTACCCAAATGGCATCAATTCAAGAAAAAAAGTAAAATTCATGAAAACTTTCATAATATATTCCCTAAAGTATCAAAAAGATTGAAAACAGGATTAGCAAAGGAGAATGTACCATTCACTGAGTATTGGGAAAAGACGTTTATCAGAAATTCATCAGGTGAAGTAAGTCTGAGAAATGCTGATAATGGATGGGAGCTGTCTCGGTAAAAAAATGTGTGGCTAGCTTGCCTGTTTCTCAGGCTGAAAAGTGGGGCAAGAGGAAAGCCTGATTTTTCTTACCTCCTCCTTCTCTGCACTTTGCAAATCCCTCCATTCCTCAGTGACATGACCAAAGTCCACTGTGTTCATTGCAACCTTATATTCTCCAATGATATCATGTTTTGAGAAACGGTCAAAGTCATAAACTGCCATCACTAAAGTTTTTCCTCCCAGCTCAGAGTATGGCACCTGCAAAAAAGAGAAAATGTCAAAGTCTGTATCTGAGACAATAAATATCAGTCCACTACAATGCAAATCTATTTATTTGGTTTATCAGCCATCATTTCAGGTAATTTGAACTGCAGAGAAAATTATGAGGTGTCTTTGTTTTAGAGTCATCAGACACAGTATTTGTCGGGAGGAGGCTCTGGCACTTGACAGAACAATGTGGCAGCTCACTCATCACTACCTGTTTTTTTCTCATTCAACATCAAATAATTTTTTGGGTGATGAAACTGAAATGGGAAGCCCAATTACTCGCACAGAAGATATATGAACTTTCACACAGTGGTGTCTTTTCTTCAGTAAATCAACTGTCATCACTCAGAAAATAGGTAGCTCCCAGACTGATGATAAAGCGAGAACTGGTTTGCTGTGTATGACAACAATTAGACACTAAATAGTTCTCTCACAGTACCACTGCCTAGTACTTACCAAGGCAGATTATTTATTATTCTGCCTTTCACACCATAGACTGTAAGGTGCTTTGTAAGTCACAGTGTATAGCTAGGAATTGTGGTGTCAGAAGGCTACCAGAGTAATTCTCCAGCTGTTCCAATGTGTTTCAGACAGGTGCTGTAGGTGAGGATGCTTGTAAGTCACAGGTTGAATATGCAGACAAAAATGCCTGTAAGCTACCTTTGAGTGGCTGTCTGGAGAGGTCTGATTCAGGAATTGTTTGGAGCTGCATTGAACAGTTGGTCAATCTGAATATATGGTGCAAGTACAAATGGCTTCCATGGGCTTCAGTAAATACTTATCTATTATCTGTATATATAAAAAGGGAAACAAGAGCCTGTCACATGAATCACATGGAAACATCCAGGTTGGAAAAGACCCTCAGGATCACCAAGTCCAATCTATAACCCTACTGAACAAGATTCATCTTAAACCATATCCCTAAGCATCACTTATTGGCCTTGTTAACTTCTGTGTGTTCTGTTCTGTTCTGTTTAAACCCTAGCACTGCTGTTTTTATTGCTTGCTTTTTAAAATACTAACTAGTGACATGAGTAGTTTTCCTTCTTCATAACATACTATGTGATGCTTAAATGAAGTCTTTCCAAGTCGAGAGCCAGTTCCAGCTTCCACTACTGAGTGCAATAGTTTCAAGGGGTCTTGGTTTGCGTATGGTAGTAAATACTGTAGCAAAATCTACTTTGAGTATCTAAATTATTTGTAGCTTCTAAAAAGCTGTAGAAGGCAAATATGTGGAATGCAAAATTCTGATTTTCACTTTTAATTTTTACAAGGCCTCAAAAACAGAAGAGAAATGTTCTAAAGTTTCTTTCTCCACCATTTTACAGCAATGCTTAATGGATCCTGGTCATCTGAAATGCATGAAAAGGCCACACTTATTGTTATTTGCTGTTTTTAATCATAACTTGACTCCAATGAAGCTTATTTTAACTAGCTTAATTTTTAAAGATCATCAGTGACTTCATCCATGATTGATTGCCTCTAAGCTAGTCTCAGCCTACATCTTTGTCCAGGAGTACCAAGTATGTTCTCAGCTCTTGTGAAGGATTGCTTCCTCTCCCTTCTTTCTGCTCTGCTCAGAAATACTGTGCCTTTTGACTTAATGCAGGCAAGACCTTGGTAGAGGAACATGTATAGAAGTGTTTCTGCCATACATATGTCACTCCTCTAGACATGAACTCTCTTCCCACTTTGAGCCTGAGGAAGAACACCTTCTTCTGCCAGACAGGTGCAGTCCAGCTAGGACTTCTTTTGGCAGCACAGTGAAGTAATACAATTCAGACTGTTGGAGCCTGATGAACACCTGCACCCAGGAGCAGCACGATGGATGTCTGGGAAGAAGCAATGAAGAGGAAACCACTTTGAGAAGGAGTAAGGTCCAGGACTCAAATGCAATTACAGCAGAAATATAGCCCATCTCATCTCTACTAAACCTTCTTGTAGAGAAAGACAGGGAGCTTACAGCTCTGCCCTGCAAGGACATAAAATGCCAAAGAGAGAGATGGGAAGGATCCTAACAGAAGCTGTGTTCTACCTGACGTGGATCACAGATGCACAGATGCTCTGCCCAAGTAAATGAGATACCATCAGTAGTTCCACTGCAGTTAGTTATTACAGCTGCAGCACTGGTTAAACTTTTGCTTGTCTTTTTCACAGTAGTCTCTAGGACAGTACTTGATGTACCCCGTTGATTTTCTCTTGAGTACAGACCACAGTATCTAAGGGATGATCACTACCATACTGGCATACACCTAAACACTCTGTTAGGTCTTGAGTGGAAAGGAAACTTTATTTCGAAGCACAAAATCTGGGTATTTAACATGTGACTTAAAACAAGTGGACATTCTAGTACAGGAGTGGATGATCTGATTCATAAGTTGCACCTTCATCTCAGATGTCAGCATTATTGATTCTTTTATTTTGTGAGCTGCACAGGAACCTCATTTTTAACTGTTTTATTTTAAATACTCTGAGGGGAAAGATCATGGGAAAATAACTCCCCACTAAAGATTACATTTATGAACATTTTCAAGGGGGAAAAAATAAGCTTATATATGCAGAAGTAGTTCTGGCTTCCAGGGATAGCTTTCTCATTGAATGATTACATAGCCTGAGATTTTCACTGTTCCTGCTTTCAGTCTGTAGCTCTCATTATAAGATTGGGCACAGAGGGAAAGGCCTAAAGTAACAGCAGAGGAATTTGTATTAGGTGAAGCTCTATGAAACACACTGTAGAGTATTCCTTTATTGTTTCGAACTGGGGTTTAGGCTGCAATTTCAGACTTAATTTTTTTTAACACTCATGACAGATCCCATTGGAGTGACTAAGATTTTGCAGCATAAGGCTTAGCTACATTTGTTTCATTCATACGTTATTAAATCAAGACATGCAAACCAGCATGGCAAAAATTGCTATGGCAAAATCCAGCAAGATTCATCTGCCACATTACCCATCCATTAACCTTCAGTGAGTTTTAATTCAGCTTTGAGTGGAAAAGAAACAATAGACTGGAATTTGGAAACGAGACTGGGACTAGAAAGATATCTAAAGAAAATGCTGTTTCAGTGCAATGTATCTGCCACTTACGTAAGTGTCACTGTGCTCTGACTTGTTTTATCCAGACATAAAATATGGATCAGATTGTCATACACTAGGGTAACAGGGGTGCCTACAATTAAACTGTGCCTTTTACACCTCTCAAGGAGTGACTTTATGTTATACCTTCTTCAGCATAAAAATAAATATCACAGGTTTCTACAACATGAAAAATTACTGTGCTGCAGTTACCAATTAACCAAGATGTCTAACCTTGTGGCTATGTGTGAGGTACTGGTTAAAGGGGAAAAAAAAGTTTAAATTATTACTAAAAAAGTACCTTGAATGTAAATTGTTCATTGAAAACAGGGTTAAGAGTCTTCCTGTGGACTTTCGTCTCATATTTTTTCTTCTTATCAGGCAGCAGGAAAACCTTCACATAGGGATCAGATGTACCACCCATATCTAATGCAGGCAGCTCAGCTGCTTGAATAATCCCAACCAGAAGCTGCAGAAGGAGAAAACCATTAGAATGAAATTTCCAGTAGATAGATATTTATAAAGAAACTGTAACAGAGAAATACACATGCAGACTATTTCTGGTGCCTGAAAACCTACTGCCACTCCCCTTCCCTGCCCTTCAAAGAAGGCAAATGAAGCAACAGTATAGTCTTTAGAAAACCAATTATGGCAGATGCAGACTGTACAAAGGCTGTTTTTAAGCAGGAAGGAGGTTTTCAAAGGGCAGCTGATTACAGCTAAATACAGACTTCATATTTTTAAAGACTGCAATCAAATAACTTCCAATTGCTCTGTCCTCTTGTGCATTATTTTTCTATGCTGGGCACCATGAATAGAAATCACCTTATTAAACAATCAAGAATGCCTAATTTTGACTACAAGATTTGTATACTAAATTCTCAACATGTAACTTCACCTCCAGCCACGCTCAAAAAGGTTATCTATCAATTGCAAATCCTCATGAAGAACTTTACAGGAAATAAATAGATGCTGCAGTCTTTCTTATATTTAACTTCTCTTGCTATGTAAACCAATGGCCTTAGCTAGAAAACAAAGGATGGCTTTAAAAAAAAAACCAAAACAAAATCCAAACCAAACCAAACCAAACCAAAAAACCAGGAAAACTAACCTTTAGTCACTGAATCCTCAGAAAATGTTGTAATCTCATTGCAAAACAACAGTTTCTTACATGTCTTGCACACTTTTGAATTTAGGAGATGAACATTTGAAACTTGTACATACTTTGACCATTCCTTAAGTGTTAGAAATTAAAGCATATGCTGTGCTATGCTATGCTGTGCTATGCAATGCTATGCTATGCTATGCTATCTTATACTATGCTGTGCTATGCTGTGTTATGCCATGCTATGTTATACTATGCTATGCTGTGTTATGCTATGCTATGCTATTCTATGTTATGCTATGCTATCTAGGTATCATAGACTATGCTAAGCCTCAGCAGCATAATGGAGGTGAGAGGAAGAAAAAGTTTAATAATCTTATTTCATAGACACAGAACTAAGTTAAATGTTTAAATTACTGTAAGGCCAACCAAGAAATGTTATATTAAGAACTGGGAATGAAATCTGAGAATACTTTCTTCTAATTAATTGTTTCAGTCACAATATATTTACTTCTCTCATGGATTGTTGAAATTGAAAACAGAAGCTCTAACAATGGGAATAGAGAGCAATATAGTCAGTATAGGAAAGAAGATTCTGGCTTCTGAAAGATTTCTTAGTTGGAATTATTTTTAAAATTCACATAATGGCCTGCACGCTTTCCCACCTATAGGACTCTTTAAGTTCCATGGAACATTTTCCTTCCGCTGTAGGAAATACTTCTTCTTTTCAGTCTCATTCTAGGTGCATGCCAGTTCATAAATGCATAGGTAGGTTCAGGATCTGCATTAAGTTTTTCACATCAAAGACTGAAAAACAAGTCTTTGACTTTTAGTTAAGAGAGTACAAAAGCAATTTAACCCCTTAAAAAATTTCTCTCTCTCTAAAAACTGAGGAACTGTGGTCTGGAGAGTACATCAGTCATCTTGTCTCCATGCTTAACTCTGTGCAATATATTAGCCATATTTGCAGTCTCTAGTTTCATGCCACAGCACTATAATAACCTAACTGAAGCCCCTTTCCCCTACTCTTTTATATAATCTATCTTCCAATATATGCCAAGCTGCAACATAGGTTGCAAAATACACCAGGGAACTGTAACTCAAATAATGTATTACCTTAATTAAATACTACACAGTTCTACAGATTTCTTGCTCACTTTTCTTGTTTCCCTTTGTAAGAAAACAGTTTAAAAAGAACAACAATTCCTTCAATTATATTCATACTGAAAGTTTGTTTTCATATTTGTCTCAGGTTGGGAACCCTGGGGTTAAAAATCCTCCAGGGCCTAGAAAATTTTTATTCAATCCGATAGTTCTGCTATCACTTTGTAAGCTCACATCGAGGTCAGCTCATTCTCCTTTCCTCCCCCTCCAGCCGTGTCTGATGGGAGCTGCTTTATCAAGACAAACATGTAAGGATCGGGCCTGTTTTGGGGCCTCCACAGAGTTTTGTTTAGTCCTATGGATGGCAGAGGCATTTGTGGGGGGAGGATTGGAGCACTGGGGATTATAGAGTTAGTTTTGGGTTGGTGGGAAAATTCAAGAGATTCCCTATGGATTTTCTATCTACTTTGTAATTTCTTTCTGTATCTCTCTTTCCAAACATATTTCTGTTTTCTCTCCAATTCATTTGAGAGCTTCATTCTGTCAGCTCTTTAAAAACCACAACAATATTTTAAGCAATACTGAAATCTCTTTGTCAGAATACAGTTGCAACTTTTCTTTTTTTTTTTCCTCTTTAGATCTGCTTCTGGAAGGCTTCATACTAATTTCAGACTGAGGAGGATCAGAGCAACTCAACACTTGGCCGTGGAAATTTGCAGTAGGAGTTGAGGAAAGGCTCCTTTAACCATGGACTCTTGAAAAGCTTCTGAATTCTTTTTGGCTCTTGAATTGAAAAATGAGAAGTGGTAGTTAAAAATAAAATTTAAAAGAGAGATAAATACTCCATATTGTATCAGGTCATATTTGGGCATACATATCCAGAAGATCAGAGAGAAATAGAGGGGAATAGAGAAGAATGATGTAGTTTTGACTTAAGCTATCAAAAAAATGAAATGCAGGATATGTATTCTCAAGCTCACTGAAAGACATGCATTAGAAATGAAGAAGTCAGATGTGCTGGTATACTTTGGTCTGAAGTCAAGCACAGTGAGTTTCACTCTGAGACTGTAAATTGCTGTATCAGTAAAAGTGATCCCCATGACAGTAAGAGTCCAGGCAGGGGAATTAAATAGGAGACCAGTGGCCAGACATGTTCACTTCTCAGCCTACATCACATGATGTTGTCTATTCCTACTGATAACTTGGGCAAGTATGACAAAATCAGGTTTTGGCAGCTTCAGAGTAGGGTACTGAATCATAGAATGTCAGGGGCTAGAAGCGACCTCGAAGGATCATCTGGTCCAGCCCCCCTGCCAGAGCAGGATCATCTGGAGCAGATCACAGTGGGCTGCATCCAGATGGTTCTTGCATATCTCCAGAGGGGGAGAATCCACAAGCCCTCTGGGCAGCCTGTTCTAGTGTACTGTCATCCTCACAGGAAAAAAATTCCTCCTCATGTTTAAATTAAACTTCCTATGCCTCAGCTTCCATCCATTGCTGTTTGTCCTGTCACTGGGCATCAGCAAGCAGAGCCTGTGTAAAGGGTTAAGCACACCTGGGACCCCTCTGACACCTCCCAAGGGGGTGGTCTGACCTTTTCCCAGGTGTCATGGTTAGCCACTCCCACTTCTTGCTAGGACTTGGCTATAAAAAAAGGAGAGCCCATCTTCCTTCTCCCTTTATCTCCTCTCGTCTCGGTTGGGTGAGCAAGTGTTATCTGCTCTCTGCTGCCAGACCACGTGCTCCCTGCCACTGCATGGACACCACCACCATCTTTTATGTGGAACTTGGACAAACTGATTTTCACCATAAAACTCCTGCATCCTGCCTTCATCCAGCACCAAAAACCATTGACCTCAGCCTTGGGACTCAATTGCCTTCCATGGGTTGTATTTGTATTTTGTCCCTCTTTCTCCCCAGCTTCTGTATTTTTTTTTCCTCATTCACCATATCCTGCATTTTGTTTCCCCTTTTTTCTCCCACCGTCTGCAAAAAACCCTTTTACCTCCTATTTATTGTTAAAGTTTTATACCTTTTTTACTTCCAAAATTGGATTGAGTTTTTACTGGGCTTTTGGGCTCAGGGTAGCTGGCATAAACCCAATACAGTCGGGCTCAATCCTTCTGACACTCACCCTGCACATTTATAAATATTCATGAGGTCACCCCTTAGTCTCCTTCTCTCCAAGCTAAAAAGCCCCTGCTCCCTCAGGCTCTCTTCATAAGGAAGATGTTCCATTCCCTTAATAATTTTCTCAGCCAGTAGATGTACTTTCATGGAGAGCAACAGAACCTCTTTGTCCTATCAAATTTTGTGTGTTGACATTTTAAATATCTGGGGGCTAAAGCTCTCTTTTATTGCCTGCTTGCAGACTCCATAACACAATGTTATTAATAACCATTAAACTGTCTTAAATTTTTATTTAGTAACCATTACATAAAACTGTCTTCAACTAGTTGCCAACTCTGAGTACACTGAATATGGTTTAGTAGTATCTCTGTCATGAATCTTCAGACTTGCTTTCTCCCTTTACTCCATGCAAGCAGTAAGGATTGAAGAAATACCTGCTATAACTAAATATATTTCATTTTCCCCTTGCAGGCATAGAAACAGAATGTTACAAGCTGGTTCTTTCAAACCTGATTATTCTGAAAGTCATAATCCAAAGAATATTGGATTTTCCCTAGTTTCTCCACTTCTTTGGGCTCTTCTTTCTCTTCTCCATCAGTCAGCCCAGTTTCAGCATCATCATCCTTAAGAGCCTAGAAAGAAGGAATGCAATATTCCTAAATACTGCCAACTCTTCAATTGCCAATTTAAAATAGACACCATCATCAAATCTATTTAAAAGCAATTAAAAGCAAGCATGACAGCAGAAATCCAAATATGCAGTATACATATTTACACTATTGAAGTTGCTCAAGAAGATGTTAGAAATCAGCAGGCAAGCAATGGAAGTAGGAAGGAAGCTTCTTGGACTATTACAAGCAATGACTGTTATAAAACCTGGAAGTGGAAACAAAATATCAACTCGATGTAAAAAAATTCTTCTGGGCTCACACTACCTCTTGAAGAGGTACAGGGAGGCAAACATGCTATTGAATAATCAAAGTCACACATTCATTCAACTTAAGACTACCTTGGCAAGGTCAAACCTGGTTGTGCATGCTGTGAATTGGTTGCAACTGGCAACACGTTTCAGCAGGATTATCATGATAAAAAGCATGTGCTGTGGATGAGTTCTTCCTACGATCATAAGCCAAACAGTTTTCATATTTAGAATGAATATGGAAGCAAAGTTTTCACCATGCCATTAGCAAGTGCAAGTTTCTCCTTTTCCCTTCCCCCCCAGGACGAATTTCCTTTTTATTCATTCTTGCTATAAAGCTTGGCTGAAAGAAATTGATTGCAAGTTGAGTTCTGCAAGAAATACAAAGCTGCTTACAGCTTTGTCCATTGCACAAAATCTGCTATTTTTAAAGGACATGGCAGTTATCTGAGATTTTAAACATAATTAAAATACTAAATTATGTAATTTTTTTTCTGTACCAGAAAGCTGAAGTATTTGCACTGTGGAAAATGAAATTCATACAATTGTTAAGTCCTGTGAACCATAACTAACATTGTAGAACTTATTCCAGCAGATTCTTACCTGAGTAAGAACTGAAAATGGGCAAATGTGATGAAATAAAGAGTGAAAAATTGTGAAAAAAGTTGAAATAAGGTTGAAAGTATGAAAACTAAATGCTGAGCATTCATCCAGAAGTGTTACTTGTATGTTACAGTAAACAGTATGCCTCTTTACAAAAGCCCTGTCTGGGGAAAGGCCCTTCTGTATGGAGCTCCTGCTTGCCCAAGTTATTAAGTGCAGGAATAAGATTTGTCTCATTCATTCTTTTTTTCACAATGAAAGATGGTCACACAAAACCACAGAATGTCAGGAGCTGGAAAGGACCTCGAAAACTCATCCAGTCCAACCCCCCTGCCAGAGTAGGATCTCCTAGACCAGATCGCACAGGAACACGTCCAGGCAGGTTTTGAATATCTCCAGAGAGGAAGAATCCACAACCTCTTTGGGCAGCCTGCTCCATGGCTCTGGCACCTTCACAGTGAAAAAAATCACGTGGAACCTCCTATTCTCCAGCTGGCACCCACTGCCCCTTGTCCTATCATTGGGCACCACAGAGCAGAGCCTGGCTCTGTCCTCCTGACACTTGCCCTTCACATATTTATAAAGATGAATGAGGTCATCACATCTCAGGCTCCAAGCTGCAGAACCCCAGCTCCCTCAGCCTGTTATCATAAGGGAGGTGTTTCACTCCTTTAATTATCTCTATGGGTCTGCACTGGACTCTTTCAAGTTCCCTGAGGTCCTTCTTTAACTGAGGTGCCCAGAACTGGGCGCAATATTCCAGATGTGGCTTCACTAGGGAAGAGTAGAGGGGGAAGAGACCAACAGCATTTATAAACAATCAGTTGCAGCTGGAGTTCTCTATCTGAAGAGATAGGAAAGCTGGAAAGTAGCTATATAGCTGCTGGTGGCTGGTGAAGGAATGAATGTAAAAGCATTAACATTCTCATTCAGCCATGAATGCAGTGTGGTTATGCAACAGTTGTGTGGGAGTGATAAGAAGATTGATCTCTGAAGTAGAAAATGTTATTTTTCAGAAAGTAGATCTAAATCCAAAAGGTCAGACTAAAAGCTGTACAGTATTAAGCAATTATTTCTCTGCTTTTTGAAATTAACTAGAAATATAGCTGGCATAGCGCAACTGAAATCAATGCCCCAACATTGATTTATGCAAGCTGGGGAGCTGGCTTTAAGTATCTGGATGTCAGCAAACATCTAAGGAAAACAGCAATGAGAAAAGTTCCTCTGTGACAAGGACCTTAACAGAGCCACACAATGTGCAATAAATGCTTTCTTAGGCCTGGGAGACAAATCTTTGAGCTTCCTCTCATTAAATCTCTGCTTGAATGAACTCTGTAATTAAAAAATGAAAGCAAAATGAACACTGCTTGTAATTGCAGTTTTGCAAACTCCACACCTTGCAGTGGCTTTTTTTACATTTCCTGGGTTTCTTCCTCCTCTCATTCCTCTAGCTGACAAAAGCCTCTCTCCAGTGCTGCTCCCTCCTGATGCTGAAAATATCCCTTGCTTCAACTCAGTTCCACTGAACGCCCTGCACCACCTCACTGCATTTGCCCCGCTGCTATCTAACACAAAGCACAAGAGGGACTCTGAGGAATAAAACAGCTTCATGTATACTTTCATTAAATCCCTTTCAAAACTCTATAGGAATTGAGAGGGTCTGCAAGGGGTTTAGCACAGTTGGCCTGCTGGTTGCCTTCAGGTTCCATGTCTACAGAAGTCCCTGGAAAGCAAACTGACGTAAGACACAGGTTGCCTTGTTGCCTGTACAGTGAGCGAGAGGCCTCAGTTGCTCCTAAGCAATTAAGAGGATTCTAAGACCCATGAAGATGTAATTTGCACTTTCATTCCAGCCACAGTTATCTTTGTGCCTCGCTGTTGATGCCTAGTTCACGTCACAAGCTATTTAAAACAACAAGAAAAGTATTCTTCATTTTCAAGAAAAGTATTTTTCATTTTCTTATGTAAAGAAATGCTTTATTAATAGAGCTTTTAGAGTTCCTTCCATTCATGGGGTGTCCTATGGCCTCACTTTTAAGGTGAAAACTTACCAGAAGCAAGAAGGAGAGATGTGAGCTAGGAAAATCTAAATCTAACTGCAGCCTGTAAGTTTATTTGTTACACAATGCATATTTCTGTCACAAGTTCCACCTCCATATGCCTCATGAATCATTCCTTTTGTTCATATGGTGACAGCGCTATTTTCTTAACACATAAATGATGCCCAGTCCTCAGGCTTGTGCAATGCCTGCTGAGCTGAATGGAAGAAAACAATGTGATTTTATAGCAAGTATGTTCTGTGCCATGTCCAGCAATAAATTTATCAGAAAGGCAATTTTTCCTCCACACCTAGAAATGGCTGCATTGCCCGTGATGGTGGTGCAGCTTTTATCAATTACTTCCACCACTTATCAATTTATTTCTCATTTAAGGATATAGAATTTCTAACCAGGCCAATTTTTATCCCAGAAGAAGAAGAAGGAAAAAAAAAAGCCTTTAAAGACTGCTGGCTGCTTCTCTACCACAAAGAAGAAAAGCCTGCAATTGTAACACATCCCCTCAGAGTCCCTCAGAAGGAAATACAACATCTCATTCATTCAGCTTCTGCTTTCTCTCCATGACTTAATGTAAAGATCATGTTGTGCATGGGTTTCAAGTGGCTGAGCCAGGCTCTGGTCCCTGTGAAATCTACTTTGCCATTACTGTTGTAAGAGTGTTGGCCTCACACAGCAGCAGTGGGCCACACTGATGAACAGAGTGAGCAGGACCCTGCTCTGCTCAGCATGCAATGCTTTGACGTTACATCCTTCCTTGTGGCCCAGTTTTCACATGGTCCCTTGAGTTATTAAAAAAGATTTCTTTCTTTAGTAACTCCTTGACATGAGGTCTCAAGTTCAGCTTAAGAGTTCAGTGAATTGTTCTGATAGTAAAATACCAGCAAAAGAATACAGCAAATGCTGAAGGTGTTCAGTGTACAATATGAATACATACATTCATATTGGAACTGCTAAGCTCCCAAACAACCTGCTTTTCTTGCAGCCAGTGTTTATTTGCTGAAAAATGCAGCTGATCTCAGCCTGGTGGCCTATTATGGAAGTTCAGCCTGTGGGTCAGGGAACTGCTTGAATGAAAGATCTGTGTGCATGAATCACAAGAACTAAGCACTCTTGCAAAAGTAAGCCAGAGTGCTCTGCCCCCAGCTTCCCACATGGCAGTGCTTGGTTCTGCTAGGCAGCAAGCTTCGAGTAGGAGGCAGCTTGAGGCTGCTTGGCCAGGGCATGCTGCTCAATCTATTGTTCTTCATCTTCTCCAAATGAATAGAAATGTGCAGAAGCATGTTTTGGACAGAACTATCTCCATGATATAGGAGGACCACTCTGAGTACTACATTTATTTCTGTTTGAAAAATCTGTCACAATATATGATTAGGGCTACATCTATCTAACAGTAAAAATTAACCTAGATATAGCCAGATGTGATTTATTTGGTGCCACAATGATCCATCGAAAAAAGGTTGACAATGACCTGATCTTTTGGCTCAGTTGCTTAAAAAGATCAGTCCCTGATCATCCTTTAAATAGGGTGCCATCAGGTACCTGATACACTCAGGCTTGAAGGTTGCTTTGCTATTCATCTTTAGTATTCTTCTTTTTGTAAAGAATAAATGCCCGTGCTTAAAAAGTAAACAAGTAAATATTCCATGATTCTATGATTTCCAGTGGGGCTTGAAATACATACCTCACTGATACGAACTGCTGTTCTTACTGTGGGTTATTCATATCCTCTGAGTCCAGGCACTTAGTGTAAGAGTTTAGCACTCCATACAATCAGTGGATACAGGTAAATGTCTCAAGAATGTGATTCAAAACACTTAATTTAGGGAATGATTCCATGCCTCCTAGACACTACTCATTAGGAACCTGCAAACTCTGGCCTTTAATAAAGAATTAAAAATTTGTTGTGTTAATTAAGAGAATGTAAGAAAGAAATGTGTTTGACAATGGAAGTTTCCAGCAGCAAGACTTTCAGTACCGAAAATGAGATATGGAAGAATATGAGTAAGATCTGTATCTTCATATCATCCTAACAGTAAAATAAGTTACAACAAAAGTAATGAATGAGTTACTTCAGAGCAAAAAGGGCTCTTTTAAGAAGGAGAAAAAAGAAACCCAGGAAGCATGCAAAGCAAGCTGTCATTGACAGAGAAAAAGAGACAGGAATGCACATAAGCTTTTTCGGAGAATTCCAGTCTAACAGATAAACAGTTTTAGGGATTAGACACAGAATTATGCAAGAGAAGTTTATCTCATACCATTAGACTGCTGAATATCTTGAGGCACAAGCTTGTTTTTCTCTCTCTCTGACTGCCTCCTGCTTGGATTCTGGCTGCTGTATCTCTGCTCCTGACTTTGCATGAATCATAGAATCACAGAATCATAGAATGGTTTAGGTTGGAAGAGACCTCAAAGATCATCTAGTTCCAACCCCCCGCCATAGGCAGGGACACCTCCCACTAGATCAGGTCGCTCAAGACATCATCCAGCCTGGCCTTGAACACATCCAGGGAGGGAGCAGACAAAACCTCCCTGGGCAACCTGTTCCAGTGCCTCACCACCCTCACTGTGAAGAATTTCTTCCTAACATCCCATTCAAATCTCTCCTCCATCAATTTGAACCCATTCCCCCTCATCCTGTCATTACAAGACCTTGTGAACAGTACCTCCCCAGCCCTCCTGTATGCCCCTCTCAGATACTGGTAGGTTGCAATAAGGTCTCCCTGAAGCCTTCTCTTCTCCAGGCTGAAAAGCCCCAGCTCTTTCAGCATGTCCTCATAGCAGAGGTGCTCCAGCCCTCAGATCATCTTTGTGGCCCTCCTCTGGACTCTCTCCAGGAGTTCCATGTCCTTCTTGTGCTGGGGGCTCCAGAATTGCACACAGTA
>VWZI01009761.1:31953-43783 GCA_013396835.1 Psilopogon haemacephalus
GGGTGGATCTCATCAGGCCCCATGGACTTGTGCACGTTCAGGTTCTTTAGGTGCTCTCGAACATGATCTTCAATTACAGTGGGCAGGTCTTCACTTCCCCAGACCTTACTTTTGCCCTCTGGAGTTTGGACATCATGGCTGGAGCACTTGCTGCTGAAGACTGAGGCAAAGAAGTCATTGAGCACCTCAGCCTTATCCATGTCCCCTGTCGCCAGCTCTCCATTTCCCTTCTGAAGGGGTCCCACATTCTCCCTAGTCCTCATTTTCTCACTGATATACCTGAAGAAACTCTTCTTGTTCCCCTTAATGTCCCCAGCCAGATTCAACTCCAGCTGTCCTTTGGCTTTCCTGACTTGATCTCTGCTTTCACGAACAATATCTTTGTATTGATGCCAGGTTACCTGTCCTTTCTTCCACTCCCTGTAATGAAGGCTGACTGCATTCAGTTTTGGCTTCGGATGGGGAGGTAGAAACAGTGTGCTGTCTGCAAATAGCCTCTCTGGACCTCTTTGAGGTAAAGAGGAGTGGGTTTTTACTGTTGTTGAACTGCAAATATGTGTAAATATAGCTTGCACATGTTTACTGCCTTTTATACTTTTATATTCAGTCTACTTTTGTAAATATAATTTCATTTAACTTCCAAAATTCTGAGTGGTGTGGTAAATTTGCAGCAGAGGGTGAATTTCCAATTTGTTGGGGTGCAAATCTAACCCACAACACCTAATATGAATCTAAGGTACAGAGGAGTTTTGCAGAAAAACTCTGCAGAACACCAACACTCATCTATAATGTTGTATCTTCATAAACATGCTATTTTTTTTTCCCCAGGAAGTTTTATACATCCTGCAGAGTTGCCTTCTGAGGCAAGTGGAAAAGAAAGATGATCACTCCAGTCTGAGATGGAGTTAATGTACAAATGGGGACTCAGTCAACCCATTGTCACTGCCACAGTACATTTCTCTGGCTTGTTTTCTCAGTCAGACTTGTCCCCATTGCTTCTGACTAATTTTCACTACTGTAATGGCTCTGTAGCACAGGCTGTCTTTCTGAGTGTGAATTAGGATGTCTCATTGCATTGTGGATAAGCCACAATGAGCATCGATGTAACCAGGAGCAGAAGATGCCAAGAAACAGGAAGTGGCATGCTGAGACCAAGACAGGTCTCACACACTCACTGTTCTCTAAGCATTCAATGGGGAAAAAGAAAAAGCATGAGGGCAAACACTGCAGAAGAAAAGATCACTGACAGCGACAGAGCTTGAATTATTTCTGGCAAAAAACATTTGGTTTTCTTTGAGTGAAAGGATATCAGTATGGATTTCACCTACTTCATTTTTACTGACTACATTTTGGCTATTATCTTTATGTTGCCAGGTCAATACACACTATCTGAAATATTTCAGGGCACCTAACATTAAAAAGCCGGTTCCTTCAGTATTTTGACTCCATGAGAGCAAGATTGTTTACTATTCAGCAGCTAAAATCATAAGGTGAAACAGTCTAAGAATTTTTTTTTTTTTTTTGGTTGAAGTGCAATTAGGTTCAGCTGCAGCTCTCATTATCATGTTACTTTATAAGGCCCTAGCATTTCAATGCTATTAATACACGAACATGAATCAGAATATTGCTGTAAAAGTAAAGCCTATGTAGAGGAAAAGTAAACATACAGAGAAGACAAGTGGAGGACTGAAGGCCACAGTAAGTGTGCTTCTGAGCCAAGAATGTACTTCTTACGCTCTAGGGTATTGTACACATACCCGATCTCACCTAACAGACACAATCATTGTAAGCCAAAAATCTCTCACTTGTGACAAGTGCTTTAGCCAGATGCAACAGGAATGAACTGAGTTATTAAATCTCCTTCACCACAAATGCTTTCTGACCTAATAAAATGTTCAGACCATCGCAACAATCACTCTCCAAGCAATAAGGCTAAATGTTCAGTTTTTCAGTGGCATTGTTCATGACTGATGATTGTATCTATTGCTTTCCTCAGCCCACAGGCTGAACTTAAGCAAGAATTTTCCTGTATCAATGCATTAAATTCAGACCTAATAATAAACTGGCAGGCAGTACACTGTCTCTGGAGCTGGCTGCTTGGGGGCTTTATTGTTTTTTCCTAAAGAAGAATAATGAGAAACGCCAAGGGGCATTAGCAAAGACTGGAAAATTATGAAGGTGAAAAGTATGATGGGAAGAGCTCATAAGAAGATTGGAGCTAGCTGTCATTGGGTTGCACCAATAAAAGTATTGAGAAAGACCACTTAAAAGAGTTTGGTATGGAGCACTAAAAATTTCAAGCATAGACACTGTACTGAGATCATGTGAGAACCCACAGCAAGTTTCGTGAGATACCAACCATTTCAGCAACACTTAGAAACGAAGACATTAAAAATCCACACTGCTTTCATCTACTTTTGATATGGTGACATTTATGGGGAAAAAAAGGAAATAAAATTAGCAAGTTATTTTTGTGTGCCCATCAATTTTAAACTTGAGCTTTCTAGTACATTTTGACTTAGTATTTTAACACAGAAAGAATGACGTCTTTTTTTCTCATTCTCCTTTAGTCTCCCCTCAAATACATACTCAACCAAAAAAAGAAAAAAAAAATCCAATCAATTTAGTTCAGCCTCTTGATGTGTGTTTCAAAGCTACTATATATAACTTTCAGCTGAGGAGCCAGAGCTGTCAGAAGACTATCATGTATCAGAACTTCAGAAAAGGTGCATCCAAATAGCAAAATAAACCTACCGCAAGTGACAATCCAGAACAGTCATAAGATACAACATGGACAAGGAGGACAAAGGAGGAAGAAATGAAAATTAAAACATCCACACACAAACATTAGTAAAAACCAAGGAGAAATGACCTTTTTATGGGAATATATTAATTAACAATGTGCTGTCCTTGGAAGGAATCTGTTCCTCCCAGTGACCCTTGGTGGAGGTTGTGCACTGACTCAAAGAAAATGGGTTTCAAGACTGGAAAACTGATCTCACTTTAAACTCTTCTCCCCTTGTACCTCAACTATATTTGTTCATAATCTATATTATTTCATAAAGTGCAGGTCAGCATGAGCAGGGCAAAAGCTCTCTTCAAAAAACAAAAGATAGACTAAGATGGAAATTGTACTTCCAGAAGCTCATACCTTCAATTGACCAAATGCTATACCCCCTTTCAAGTTTTGTAACTGGGACCTTACAAGATGCCAAATGCATATCAACTACTATTATGCACATTCAGCTGAAGATAAAAGGTAATTAGCAATTTCAGGTTCAGGACTAACAATGACTGAACTAATCTTTTTGATTTCTTGATGACATTTCAGATCTTTGGTACATGAAATTGCCCTTTTTAATGGCATTAAATTCACATCTTGATATTCAATTGCTTTTCTTTTTCTTTTTTTTTTTTCCATTGTAATTAGCTTCTTTTAAAAGCTAAACTCCATTCTTGTTATTGCTCTCTCTATTTTATATCAGAGCCACCAAAGTGGTGACTCTGTGATTAGCATTGCATTGAGTTCAGCCAGGTATATAAAAATTGATGCTGACAATTCAAGGTTAAACTGTTAAAACCATCACTCATACAGAAAATAGGTGAAAAAAATTAAAATCAGTGAAAATGTCACAAATCAAGAAATAAGTTGATAGCATTATTAAACGCCAAGGACTTAAATTTGTACACTACCAGACTGCTAGGTTTGAACTGAAGGGGCTCATTTAAGTAATCTGCTGTTGAAATCTCAGTGAAGAGGAAGCTTGGATGGAGATTTACTGAAGGTCTGACATTTACACCAACTGAGAATCTACCCCACTTACCTTGAACTGTGCAAAAGCAAACTTACTGGTTAAATGCCAAAATGTTTTGTGCAGAAATATGTTTAGATAACTCTACAGAATGCTTGGAACAGAATAATCTTAAAACACCTATCTGTGCAAAAGTGCAAAGCTTGAGCTCTCATTGCAGACAAAAGATGCCCAATTCAGCTTTTAATTAAATTTTCTGATGAAAACCACAGAAATGAAAGTCAATATTAACTACACGATGGAATTTGGCATTTTAAATGTTAATTTTTCAACAATCCATGGTAATTTATCTGGATCTTAATGAAGATATTTTAAAAAACTTAATAATATGTTGCAAAAACAACAATGGTCTTACATGATATTGAGCAACTTCCACATAAATATCAATCAGTAAGTTGCATTTTATATCTCCTACAACAAATTATTAGGTTTATTATCACTGGTAGTTCATAACAAACACCTCATGGAATTTTTTTTACAAGCATAATCAAACAGTTATTCCAAATTATTTTTGGCTTAGTTGGCTAACAGCAGCCTGTGGTAACCTAAAAACTGATGAACTGAGTTTCCATGCATTGTTAGGGGGCACAGATCTCACAACTACTTACTATTAATAACCCAGAACAAAAACTATCAATCAAATACAGGGAATGTACGAATGCTAAATCAAAGTGCTTAAAGGAGTTATTTTCATTATCCATAACATAGAGGAAATAAAATCAGCATGGAATATTTTTCACAGAAGAACTCAACATTTCTGTTCTGTTGGTTTTTGAGCTTGGTTTAACTAATCTTCCTAATCTTGGAATAGCTGCATCTTGTTAATTACTTTGTGCATTGATGATGCTGTTTTCAGGTGTGAATTGTCTTGTGTTGGTGTTACGCACTCCAGTACATCAGTGCAGCACATGAAGCATCTTCTCTCCCAGTGGAATGAAGACTGAAGCAGTGCACCAGGGCAGTATATGAAGTGCTCCACTTGCAATAGGGATACAAGGCACTCCATACATTTAATCTTCCTTTCTATATGTGGCTCTGCTGGTTATGATAAGGCAGTTTGGGATGGCTATTGCAGCTGAGTAGCACAAACAGGAATAAGATAACTGGATCTTCAGTTCTTTCCTTCCATACTATCCATTGAGCAAGAACAACAAAAACTGTCCTCGTCTGATAACAGAAATTGGAAATAGTTTAGATAGTTCTGTATCTTTGAAGAATATCCATTATTTTCTTTCTCTTATCTGAGCTCATTTTGGATTGCACTCATGTAATCCAGTTGCAGCTAGACTTCAGAGTTGTAAGGGACTTTCTCATCCATTCTCCTCATTTTACCCTTTGCCTAACACATGCCTAGAGAAGTCTGCTAACCTGCTTCACAATTCTTAGAGCTGGCTGATGAGTCACACTAGTGGCTGCTCCATCACCATACAGTGGCATCTCACCACTTGTTCTGGACTACTTCTTGGGCCTCTTAGCTACTGTGCTTTAGGCTGCTTTTCTTGGATCTTATATACTGTCAGCTTGCTCTTCTAATCAATCAGCCTTCAGCCCAGCTTTCTTCTACATTAACCTGTGGAAGCAACTGCTCATTCCTGACCATGCTTACAGTCTCTCTCTTCAGTTGGAGACTGGACAGCTGTGGCTCAACCTAAGCAAAGGTCTTGAGAGTACATGCTTGACCATGCAATAGCTTTTCAATTATTGGCTCCTACTGAAGAGGTCTGGCAAATCAGGTCTCTGAATTTCTTCAGCACTTCATGTGAAAAATATAGCCCTTTGTCTTCTTAACTTAGGAAATCTCTCAGCACAGTGAAGACGTGTATACTTTGCATTTGTTTCATTACTCTGCTTGTTCTCAACAGTTTGCTTCACCCTGCCCCTCTTCTGCCCCATTTTGCCTTAATTTTCCACCTTCCCCTCTGCCCCCCTTCTTCTTTTTCTTTCCTTTACAGTACTAAAATACTGTTATAAAGCACTTTATTTCCTTTCAGGAACAAGTCAGTGGTTCTGAGGAACAGGTCCTGCAAACTTGTGCTTCTCTCACATGAAGTAGATGAGAAGGACACCTTTTTCTGCCCTTTTGAAAACGATGCTTCTCAAAGGGCATTATACTGATTATGCTGATCTTCTCCTCCAAGTTACTAAGTTGACTTACAGCTACAAGTATGGCTTCTTAACTTGAAGCTCCCCCTCTCTAGTAGAAAATTAACTCTCCCAACACAGGCTCAAATGCCTCTGCATTTTTCCTTTTTGGTTCTTCTTCCTTGTTTCTATGCTTCTTGTTTGTTCTTCTGTACTTTTGTTCCTTTCTCTGCTGAATTTTTGCTTTTGTGTAAACAGAGAATTAGAATTCAGAGCTACTTTTGTTTATTGAGTAAGCACAGAAATATTTCTTGAAAGATATACAAACACTCTACCAGACCCTGTTCATGGTCTTGAAAAAAGGACCTCAAAAGTTTCACACATTTGCTTCATTTTTGCAGCAACTGTCAGTAAACTTGCTCCTTCCAGGTGAGTCACTGCATGCCAGCATTTTTTTTTCCTTTTTCGTTTGTATAATAGGGAAATTGGCTGCTTCAGCAGTGGCACCACACCTTGATTCATCTTTTCCACCAAGAGGATGTTACCAATCAGCACCCTCCTCACTGAGGCTACAAGCAGAACATTTTCTAGACACATCAAACAGAACCCTTCAAATGCAACCCAAGAGTTCAAGAAAAGGAGAGGTACTTTACCTGATCTTTCATGGTTTTCCCTAAATCTTTAACATCTTTCATGTTAATAGCATTCTTCCCTCCCTTCTCTTTTCCCTTCTTCTTGTTCTTCTTTTTGAACAAGCATTTCTTACAGAGACAAAAGCAGCAGGTAAGAATTAATAGGACTGCAACTATGGCTATGGCTATTAAGGCCCAAGGTGGCACTGGAAGAGAAAAAGAAACACACAGAAAAACAAGGTGGCAAACTGTTAGTAGGGGTAAACTAAGCAAGCACATTTCTTTTTCAATAAAAATACCCAAACCCTTTTCCAAAACAGCCTCTCATCATTCCTGTATTTCTCCCCACTGAGCATTTGCACAGACAATGCCAATTTATCGCATCTGTTTACATTCTTGGTGACACATATCAAACTCCCTTGCAGCTATTTTGATTAATCAACCATCTGAAAACAATATGTCCAAAACATTTACTCTGTGCAAATCTGTAAAGTTCTCAGTACATTCAGGCAATTACTTGCTTCTTTCTTTAATCATCTTCCCAACCTGCCTGGCATTGCAGCTGAATTGCCTGGAACTGATGGAGAATTTATTTTGTCTGGAATAGCATTCGATCCAAGCAGTCAGTCTTAATGAGCAGCCCTTCTCTGCCCATTGGTCCTTGCAACAGATGCAGGTCAAGGTCACCAGTAAGACTGACGAAGAGGAAAAGCCTATCCAATCCAAGGGCATTTGCTCTGTTCATCACCATGCCCTAAAGCTAGTGAAGTTTTAAGACCTAATTATAGTCTCACTTATACTTTGCTATATTCTACTTATTCATTCAGTTCAGGATGCTCAATGTGGCTGAAGCATAAACAACAGAGAACAGTTACTATGATAAAATGGTCTTGCTAAAGACCAGTATTTTTTTTAAAAATCCAAAGAAAACAGGTAACAATTAAACACAAGTAGGAGGACAGAAATGGACACCTTCCTTGCTCTACATTCCATGACTACATTTTCTACCTTTTATTCAAGTATCCCTGGTTATGAAAATAATCATAGAATGCACTGTGTTGGAAGGGACCTTTAAAAGTCATCTACTCCAACCCCTCTGCAATCAGCAGGACATCCCCAACTAGATCAGGTTGGGGAATAGTTAAACAATAATTTCTGTAACACTTTCATGCCTCCAAATGTTCATTAAACGCAGCTGCTATGAAAGGGAAGCTATACCATATGCAGAACAAATGAGAACTGATTACTAAACAAATGAATGTTAGAAGATAAACAGTGAACAGATTAACAGATGTCTATGGGTTTTATTTTACAGTTAGCAGGTGCAATTCTGCAGTTAAAGTTGCATTAGTCTACACTTATCACAATTTAAAATCTCTATTTCATGCGTTAATGAGCTTGTTTCATCTTCAAACATGGTGTGGCAACACTGTAGCACAACTGACTCCTACAGCTGTTTTTTTTTTTTTTTCATTCATCACTCTCAAATGCAGATCCATCACCTTTCACAGGCAGTGTGTGCTCTTCTCACATTCTAAGCTTCACTTATTTAGTTTCTTAGATGCTTAGCATCTGCAATGGAATTTTCCTAACACTGTACTTTTATCTGCGTTACTCTACAGGAGCTATTTTGACTCGAAATGAATACTGTGCCAATTTACCAACTATTTATTTTGCTGGTTTTGTCAGCAGTACTTGGAGCATGATGGCAGCAAATATGGGGAGCAGCAAGAATATGGGATGGGGTTCTACCAGCAGGATAGCACCATGGGAGGAAAGAGAGGAGGGTAAGACCAATGAATATAAGCTGGAAGAATTGGGGGACTGAGGAGACTGGGAATGAGAGCAGTGGTAGGATATATACACATGCATCTTACGAATGAAAAAGCTTGTATGGGTAGAGAAAGTTAGTTGCTCTTGTGCTGAAACTGTTGTGTAAAGTGGTATTCTGGCACTGCTGCCTTGGTTCTCTGGAGCATAAACAAAGCAGTCCCCTAGTTGCTTGGGGAGGGCTTGAAACACTTGCAGATGTCTCAGCTTCTATTTTACACACTCTAATCTGTCTGTAATGTAACTTAACGCGATAGCTCTTGTGATGCAATTAAACAATAATCTCATCAATACCTGAGACACCAAGAATCATGTAATCATCATAGAATCACAGAATCACCCAGGTTGGAAGAGATCTCCAAGATCATCCAGTCTAACCTATCACTCAGCCCTATCCAATCAACTAGACCATGGCACTAAGCACCCCATCCAGTCTTTTCTTGAACACCTCCAGGGATGGTGACTCCACCACCCATTCCAATGGCAAATCACTCTCTCTGTGAAGAACTTCCTCCTAATAACCAGTCTATATGTCCCCTGGCACAACTTGAGACTGTGTCCCCTTGTTTTGTCGCTGGTTGCGTGGGAGAAGAAACCAACTCCACCTGACCACCACCTTCCTTTAGGTAGTTGTAGACAGCAATGAGGTCACCCTTCAGACTCCTCTTCTTCAGGCTGAACAACACCAGCTCCCTCACCCTTTCCTCACAGGGCTGTGCTCCAGGCCCTTCATCGGCTTTGCTGCCCTTCTCTGGACATGTTCCAGTACCTCAACATCTCTCTTGAACTGAGTACTCCAGAACTGGACACAGTACTCAAGAAGAACTCCCCAGTTATCTCTTCAAAGCAAAGCATGAACAAAGCATGATACGTAAAGGAAAAAAAATTGGTGTAACCCAAAATCTGGGCATTTCCAAAATAACTTCAATATTCAAATTTGAAAAGGCAAAACCAAATGGATTTCTTCTTTCCCCAGTAGCAGTCTATTATCTTCTGCAAGGGAAATGGTTCATCTGAACATTGCCACTGGCAGAGATTGCCCACATAGTCAACCTAAATGTTAGATTTATCACAAGTGAAACCTACATTGATCATTTGCCTTAAAGCAATGTTTGTTTAATTTCAAAAGTATTAGCTAACCAGTTTTAAATGTTAACAATTTCACATAATATTTACAAGACTTTCCAAAATTACTAGACTTTGAAAATTTGCACACCTGGGCTCTCCAGTTCATGACTCTGAAAGGGGAGTCTGACTGTAAGAAAAAGGTAAGTTTTAAAAAATCAATTTTCTATAAAATCATCTCTTTCTGAATAGGTCAGGATGAAATGACTGAGCCAAAAGTCACTTCAGAAGAGCCAAGCCTTTAATTTTTCAGCCTTTTTACCAACTATGAAAAACATCTACAAAATCCTTACCAATGGTATGTAAGCTTTCCTGGTTTTGCACAGTGTCTCACATTGGAGATCGATACTGGCCAGTGCTGTTTGGACTTGATACTCCCTTAGGGAAGATTGCCAAAGGATATATTTTTTTCCAGGGTTTAAAGGACAAAAAAGGGAATCTATAGTTTGAGGACTGCCTCTGTCTATATTAAACCAGTTTGGTCAGGTTCAGTTTGAAACCCCAGGAAGTCTTTGGATATAGTAATTGAACAAAAGACCTCTGTGGCAGAGGTAGGTAACCCCTAACCCTAACCAAAAATTGCAGACCCTGACCAAGAGACCAAGGTGTCAGGAACCCAGAAGCTCCTCATGCAATTTGTCTTACCCAGTACCTGCACAAGGCAGTGCTTTGAATCAAGCGATACCTACCTATGTGATCAAGGAAAAGCTATTTTTTTTAAGGGCATCAGTACTACTTTCTTTCTTTTGCTCCTGTAGGGAAATATAGAATACTTGTTTTGAAGAAGGTGTCAGGAATCACTAGAAGGTTTGGTGATTCTACAAGGCTTTCGAAGGCAAATATATAGGAAGAAGTAGCTAGTAAAGAAGGTCTTGAATTAGTCTAATTGATTCAATCCAAACAGGATTGAATCAGGATGCTCTAGGACTTTACTCAGAAATGCAGGAATGAAGCCTCTTTGTAAAAGGAGAATGTTAAAAAGATGGAGTGGCTTATTTGTAGCAGCAGGGCACTGAAAAGAGTAAGGTCCAAGATTGTGTCAACTGAGGCATCTTATGTACTCATTTTATGTCCTTCATTCCTGCTCTACATTTGTCAGACCTGGATGCAGCTAAAGGATTTGTGAGTTCTCATTGCTCTCTGTGGCTTTGCACTAGGGTGAGCCAAGGTTGTATCTGTGTTCTGGGTCATTTGATGCATTTGTAGCATTTCACAAATACAGCAGCTTTGATGCACTTACATTATTATTTTCATTTGGGCTTAGAAGTGTATTTATGAGGCATATCTCCAGACTATAGCTATACACTATGCTTGGACTTGAGTTATGCAGTGCTCTGTAAGGGCATGAGGATCAAACAGGAACATATGCTCCCAGAACTCACGTAACAGTGCTTCAGCTGCAAGAGGCACTTGGCCTGTGGGAGCAAATTTAAATCAAAGCATGATCTCACAACGTCTGCAGTGTGCAGCTGAGTCCTCAGGACTGACTGCTTCACTCCAGTGATTTGTTCCTATCACACTCAATAAAGCTGATGTCCCAAATTGTCATTAAATGCTGGATTCAAAGGAAATTATATCTTACTGAGTTATCCAACTTAAAAGATACAAATTATGTCCTTAATACAAACACATCCTTACTTGGCTTTACACAAAGCAATTGGAGAGGCACAGGCTTCAGCTCTAAAACTGACATTAGACAATCTCAAACTATTGAATGCCTCGAAGGACATTTGACTCCACCATAAATATAGTCAGAGGGAAGTCACAAAACGTGTGAAGGAACCAAAGTGCTGCAGACTTCATTCTGGTGATTTTCTTCCTTTTGTGTGCAGTGTCAGAGGAATGTTCAATACCTTAGAACCTCAAGAGAGAGAACTAAGAACTGAAGACAGTTGAATTAAAAAGTGAAGACATCCATACCAAAAATGCTGTCCAATGACACCTCACAATTAAGGAATTAAGCAGTCCCATTTAAACTGTGATAGTGAAGAAGGAATATTAGGCCTGTTAGATGACAGCATCTTCCATATCATTCTGCCAAGGAGGTTCATGGCACGTCAGAATTGATGAATATTAATAATCTATGTTTCAAAGGGGATACAATACTCACCAGGAAGCTGCAACTGTCAAATAGTTGTATGTGAAATGTACTGCACTAATCTAAAGTGTGGCAGCTTGACACGGGAGCACTGGCAGATTCCATTTACTAAAACATAGTTTTATATTAGCTTTTTGCACGTACAGTTTCTAATCAGGAAGCAAACCCCATATAAGATAAGATAATGTTGGGTGATGGGTTGAACGTGGCAGTGGCACCAGGACCAGCTCCAGCACGGGAATCAGCTCCGG
>VWZI01009762.1:0-14218 GCA_013396835.1 Psilopogon haemacephalus
CGTCCCAAGGCTCTGAAGTATTTTTTAATTTTTGTGGGACCACTATCTTGTTCATGAAATGTATAAAAAATATCTCTATACAATATAAGTATTCTTATACGTATACAAATTATATACCCTATGTACAACACCTGTACTGTGTGCCTGTCAGTAAGTTGAGGGCTCCTGAAACCCAAGAGACACTCAAGATTCTGGTTGCCTTGTTAAAAGCTATGCACTCAGTTTCCCTCCTCTACAGTGATTGTCTTTCAACAGGAGGAAGGTATGAGAAAGCCAGCTGAACTCTGGGGCCTGGTTGGCTGAAGGGTTATGCCAAAAGATTTGGAAAGCAGCCTAGCAAGGACTTCAAGTCCTCAAGACAAAAAGACTGCTGACAGGCGCACCCAGCACTCCTAAGGATACTCACAATCCAACTGATCCAGATTACATAGAATCATGGAATCATAAAACCATCAAGAAAGAAAAAAGCATCTAAGATCATTGAGTCCAATGATAAGCTGCCTGCCATGATCACTAAACTATACCCTGAGGCTCCATATCTGCACACTTCTTCATCATCTTCAGGGATGGTGATTTCACCATCTCTGGGCAGCCTGTTGTGACATCACACCACTCTTTTGGTAAACCTGGAAAACAAAGGCAGCAGCCAGAAAAAGAAGCCTGTCTTACAACCTGAATGTCAGGGCCCTTAATACTTTGCTCCAGACCACGCTTCCATTTCGAAGCTGGCATGACATTAGTGTGGTATTGAATGACAGCAACATGGTACTAAATATCACCAGCAGATTCAAATCATGACAGTGGCTTTCGATACTCTTGTTTTGTAGTTGAAGAAGCCAGAGAATAAGTTGTTCTGTGAACACAACAGAACACAACTGATGTCATTTATCTGGACCTGAGCAAAGCCTTTGACACTGTCCTGCACCACATCCTGGTCTCCAAGCTGATGAAACATGGGTTTGATGGGTGGACCACCAGATGGATAAAGACTAGAATACTCCAGGTCGGAAGAAACCTCCAAGATCATCCAGTCCAAACTACCACCCAGTCCTATCCAACAGCATTATGTGCTCCATCCAGTCATCCACCTCCAGGGATGGCAACTCCACCACCTCTCTGGGCAGCCCATTCCAATGGCAAATCACTCTCTCTGTGAAGAACTTCTTCCTAATATCCAGCCTATACCTCCCCCAGCACAACTTGACACTGTGTCCCCTCATTCTGTTGCTGGTCGCCTGGGAGAAGAGACCAACTCCCACCTGGCCACGGCCACAACCTTCTTTCAGGTAGCTGTAGACAGGAAGGAGGTCACCTCTGAGCCTCCTCTTCTCCAGGCTAAACAATCCCAGCTCCCTCAGCCTATCCTCACAGGGCTTGTGCTCTGGGCCCCTCACCAGCTTCATCACCCTGGACATTTTATATTTTTCTTCTGGTCTTTTGCTGCTCTACTTTTTATTCAGTTCACACCTAGGCCTAAATTCTGACTGGTATTGCGTGGATGCCGAGAAAGAAGATTATTTTAAGGCTCCATCTTTCTTTCGCCATTGTACAAGCATGCCCAGGAATAAATTACAAGTTCCACCCCAGCAGTAAACCACCATGATTAGTATACCCGATCAACAAGGTTCAACAAGGATTATTTAGCCATTAGGGAGTGAATCCTGGCAGTTCAGTACTGTGCTCATACTCTTCACAGACAATATTGCACTGATTTTAAGATCAGGTTGCTCATTTCTTTGGAGCATTGCAACATGATGTTCCAGCCCTGTGGAGTCTTATATTTTTTCTGTCCCATGGTGGCTGTTCTCTTCCGATTAGAAAAGAGATTTCATCTTAATCCACTCTCAAGTTATTGCAAATATTTGCAATCCATTGGAATAATTAAGCTTTCCATCATGGAAAAAATCTGTTGTTAGAGGTGGCTGAAGCAGGTTGGATAAGTCAAGACTGAATGTGACTGTCCTGGTTTGAGCAAGAAGATAACCAGTTCTGTTTAGCGATTTTACTTTCCAGCTCAGTCTCTTCTAAGTGACTGTACTTTCTGAAGTTAACAGTGTATTTTTTTCAGTGTCAGCTTCTAGAATTGATAACACATTGTTGTGGAAGGCCAAAATAGGCCTAATACGTGTCCTGGTTTGTCCAGCCATGATCCCCTGCCCCTCCCCTTTCCTATTTTGGAGCGAGGAGTAATGCAGGAGAAGAACAAAAGGCCTGCAGCCACACAGCCTGCAAACAAGGTGCATATGCTTGTTTATACATGGCCTGTGCTTTCCCAAATTTGGATAAAGCAAGTCCCTGGCTTCACTTAATATGGTTAGTTTTGGCAAAGTGTCAGTCTGACTGGCTGGTCTCTGTGGCCAAATGGAGCCATCAGTCTCAGGCAATTGATAAAATAGGAGCAAAGTTGTAAACAATGTGCTCTGTTCTGCCTCATTCTTCTCTGCCTTGCCATGCTGCTGCCATGCTCCAGACCAGCTTTGCTGTGTAACAACCAGCTTTAATGCTTCAAGCTTGTCTAATTGGAAACTTTGCTGTGCCTCAATTTACCAGGGAGAAGCATTAAGGTCCTTCACACTGTAGGCAAGACTCATTTCCAAAAGCTGCCTGAATAAGCTAGTCTTAGCGTGAAACACTTTGTCAGCAGGTAATAGCAGCCTGGACAGTGCAGAAGGGTTTTACCCAGAAGGGGGAAGACCAGAAGAATTACAAGCCCCAAAAGACCTTGCCATGGTCTGTGTGGTTAGATAGAGCAGGTTACTGCCACCAGCAAGACACTGTCATTGCATGCAAACCTCTGTGCCAAGTCAGGAGCCCTGGAAAGGACACTATTTGAACAAGAAGAAGCCAAGACCCAGTCAGAGACCGTGCCAGCCCCAGCACCCTGCCAGAGTCCTGGGGAAACTCCAAAAGTCTTCAACAGGCACCATACCACAGACAGAAACCCTGCAAGTGTTTGCAGCCCCAGAAATCCAGAGATTCTATTTTATGAGTAAATATTCTAAAAAGCCTCTTTGTAATTACAGCTTTTGCTTTTATTTAGTTCTGTTCTGCAACTGATTGTGCCTTCTGCTTCAACAAACAGGAGCATTTTGAGTCCCCCAGAGGGCAAGAAGCATATTGTACTGCAAAAATATCTAAAAACTCAAATTAATATTTGTATTTTGCTAGTTTTGCTTAACTGTTTAAATTGCCTCTTGCCTGTGTAAATACCCATAATCATGCTTTTGAACTTTATAAATAAGGGGGTTTGTGAGATTTAATATTAATAAATATTTTTATAGATTATTAATTTTTGCCTGTTTTCATATTAAAATTACTAATCATAAACACAGTTAATTAGTAAATTCTCATCACATGTGTTGTTCATAGTTACTACCAATGACAGGTATGCAGAAAGGCTTTAACTTATATTTGATTCTTTAGAAACCAGGGTCACTACTAAATATTTTTTACCAAATTGAGAATGTCATAAAGTAAAATATTGTGCCTGTGGTGAGGAGCAAACAGGAAAGGTGATCCAAAGCTGACCAACAAGGTGCTGGCCTGAATCTGAGAAGGATTCCCATCAGTTCTTCTGTCTTAGATCCTGACCTGTGTTCTCTTGAATCCAGTTCCTGAATGCAGCTGATGATTACTGTTTTCATCTGCTGTTGAGTACATGTAGTGGGTTTGCAGTGACCTGCCCCCCCACCTTTTAGAACCCCGGCTAAAACTCAGAAAAAACACACTGGAAGTTAATAAATGAAGCTTATATTTACAGCAATGCAAATATACAAGCAAATATTTACAAGATATAACAGATATTTACAGAAATATACAGTAAAAAAAAAAAAAAAAGAAATACAGACACCACACCCCTCCTGGAGACCAAAATCCCCAAGAGAGGGAAACCAAACCCCCCCTACCACCTTTCCCCTTCCCCCCAGCTTTATCTCACCACTTGATGATGCTGCAGATAAGCTGAAGATCGGTCAGAAAGATTAGTGGCAGGAAGGAATGAATGGTTTTAGTAATTTTACTCTGAATTAGTTCAAAGGCAGAGAGACAAAGGAAAGAAGCTGGTGAAGCCTGCCCGACCCAGAGCCGACTGAACTGCGCAAGCACACTGGCTTATCTGGATGTTTTGGGAACATTCTAAAACAACCTTCTTTCTTCTCTCTCATTCAAAACTGGGTGAAGGGACATAGTGTTTAATTTCTCACTCTCAGGCAGCAGTCTAATTTTTCACACAAATTCTCCAATTAGCTCAAACCAACACAGTACAGTCTGGGACTTCCCTAATGCCTGCCCAAAACACCAGTGGTGACAGTGACATGATTCTCACTGGGGAATTGGGTTTAAGATTTATTTCATACAGCTTTACATATATTTCATTTTATTGTTCTTATTTTTGTTAAAGCTGCTTTAGTTTTCCTATCCAGCTGTAGTCTTCCTATCCAACCAATGAGTGTCTCCCCTGTATTTACTTTTCTATCCCCTTTGACAAGGGAGAGAGGTTACTAGTGAGCAGCTGTCACTGGTCTAGTAGACAGCCCAGATATAACCTTTGACAGAAAACTCAGACTGCAGAAATTCTTTGTTGACTTTCTTCTTAAAGATTGGGTTAATTTCTTAGGTTTGTTGCTTGTTTTTTAATGTGTACAGTGTTGAATTTTGTGTTGAGTTAGAGGTAATACCCAAGATAGGCTTCTACGACTCCTTGAGTTTAAAGGTTCATTTTCTAGACCAGAACAAACACTTGGCTAACATAGATTGGAACAAAAGGATTACCTTAAACTCTATCTGTTTCTCTGAATCTTTAAAGCCTTCTAGATTTTCTCATTGTAGATTGTGATAATACCCTCAAGTAATTACATACTCTATGTATGACATCTTTTCTTCTTTTGAGAAAACATATTATTTATTCCTTACAGTCCTCCAAACATCTCTCCCAGTAGGTTTAAATTCCTAGGAGAACAGGCTTTAGTTATTGCAAACCTACTATGAGTTTTGAAACATATTCCAGCAAACCACTGGGGAGATGATATCCCTGATGGATTTAAGTCTTTCACTGGCTTGTCTCTTGACTTCAATATTTTATCTACTATGTACACAACTTTGAACACTTAAGGAGACCATATATTATCCTCTGTGAACCCCTGAGGGCAACCACCCTCTCAAGGAAGAGCTTTTTACTTATGTCCAATCTGAACATCTCCTAACACTGCTCCAGTCCATTTTTTCATGTCCTGTCACTGATGACCAAAGAGAAATCAGCCATCACCTCCCTTTTACTGCCCCCCCTTTTAGGAAGCTGTAGACTGCAATGAGGTCAACCATCAGCTTTCTCTTCTCCAAGCTGAACTCGACAAGTGGCCTTAGCTGATCTTTGTATAGTTTTCCCTTAAAGACTTTCATCAGCCTGGGCATTCTTCTCTGGAAACACTGTAATTGTTTGATGTCTTTCTTATGCTGAGGTGCCCAAAACTACACACAATATTTTAAGGTGGGCAACGTGAGTGCAGTGTAGAATGGGACAATAACCTCTTTTAGCTATGCTGTGCTTAATGCTGTGTAGCACATGGTTGATCCTTTTGACTACTAGGGCAAACTATCGACTCATATTTAGCTTGCCTTCAACCAAAATCTTTGTGTGGGACTAGTCTCCATCCCCCCATGCCCCAGTTTGTAGGCATAACAAGGATTATCCTATTCACACATTTGATTGTGTTAAGTTTTGCACAACTCTCTAGTCTATTGAAATTTGTCTGTAAGGTCTCTCTACTCTTGAAGTCCTCAGCACCTCTTAGTTTAGTATCATCAGCAAACTTACTTAACATACATTTGATTCCTAAATTTAATGTTATAGAAATATGAAAGAGCACTGACCCTAAAATCAACCTCTTGGTGACCCTAGTGGTGACTGGCTGTCAGCATGATATAGCCCCATTTGGCACAACTCTTTGAACCAGCCCTGTCAGCCAATTGCTCACCCAAAATATCACAGGCTTCCCTAGCACTTTTCTGAGTATTTTGTCCAGAAGAATAGAGTGAGAGAAACTAAGGAGTTTTCCTGAACTGAAGTAGAACACGGACATTTTTTTACAGAAGACAGGTTGAATTTCACAGTTTCCAGCACTTACCATGTAAATGTATTGAGTTTTCTTCCAAGCAGTACTGGTTTTCTCAATATAATTGAGATCTACTGGACATCAGGTTTTGCCCTAAGCTGACACTGCCTAGAATCATAAGACTGTTATTTTCTCTGCTCATTTCCTCTGTAGTGAAATTCAATATATACCTTTGCATACACACTGAAGAACACTAATATTCGTTTTATTCTTAGCTCACAAAGGCACATTTTGATTTTTTTTTTTTTTTATAATTTTCCAAAACTGGCTATTATCAGGCTTGGAATGGCCTGAGATGTGTCTCCTAGAATAGTATTGCTCTGTGGTTTAATGGCACTGCAGCCACACCTGTTAAAAAAAGAATTCTGGTCAACAGATCTTTCTTAAGACTCCTCTACCAGTTTTAGAGCAGAGACTGGATTTCTAGTACTAAAACAATATAAAGCTGTGGGGTCCTGTCTTAAGACAACGTGCTCTAACAAGCAAGCCCCACATACAGAGATAGGGAGCAAAAGTAATAGAGAAAGCCTTGTGGGTTGAGATAAGGATTTTAATGGAATTATACAATGTCCAATAATATATGAATGAATGAACAAAGACAGCAAATGTAATCAGCGGACAAGCCGCCAAGAGGAATAGGTACCTATCCAACCCAGCAAACTTCAAAGAGGAGGAGACGGACATCCCCAGAAAGAAGCCAGTAAAAGCCTCCATGGAAACATGAAGCTTTTCATGTAATGGTCCAAACTACAAGCCCTGTGATTCTTTGTTCCAGCGAGCATGGTATTCCCTTTTACATCTGGCATGATGTCACCATATGTTGAATATTCATCAACTGACTGAGAAGACTGTCCTGAATGTTTACCCAGATTAAACCAGGACATTAGGCCATCATAGAATCATAGAATTATTTTGGCTGGGGAAAAAAATCCTGAGATTATCACATTCAACCAGCAACCTAACAAAAATCTTAAGTTCACCAAACAGGTAGGACATGACAGACCAGTAGTATTCTTTGTAATGAAATTAAATGAAACGCAGATAGTGTCTATTGCAAATAAATTGTGGGTTAAGTCACACTGCACCCTTCACGTCTGGGATACTCAGCCCTTGTGGGCTGACCTGTTTTACTCTGCACTTCACTCCTGTCTTTTTAAAGGGGTAATATGTAAATTTATCTGAATGGACTCTATGTTGTAAACTCTATGACAAAAGGATTCTTTTCCCCTTTAAGTTAAAATACAGAACTCAAGCACTGTGTTTACTGACAGTCTGAAGTTTGTAATCTGTTCCTTAGGGCAACAGAACTGTGTATTTCCAGCTGAGCATATCTTCTTCTGAGTTATGGCAAAGTGCAATTACAGTTTAAAGAGAATATTTATGTACATTAGTTAAGAACATTATTGCAACTTAGTGCTCACACATCAACACTTAATTAGTGTAAGCATAAGTGACATAATTGCTACAAGGCATGCGTTACCCATAATGTGAGGTAATTTCATGCACTATGCCCATTTTAAATATCTACTCTATATTTTGCCAGGGTGGATTTTTAAATCAATAGCAGATGTTTGCATATAAAGACACCTTGACCTTTTTTCCATTTAGCTTGAGTATAAAGTGTACTCCAGCAATAGCGCAAAAACCTTTTTCTTGTTTCTTTCTAAGGAAACTAACCAACATTCAATCTTCAAACTTGCATGTTCGAAAATGTTTTATTTCAAAACAACACAACTGTCTAAGTTTTTGGGTGTTTTTTTTTGTTTTGGGTTTTTGGGGGTTTTTTGTTGTTGTTTTTTTGGGTTTTTTGGGTTTTTTTGGTGCCTTGATATGCTGATGCTGTTTTTCTGTGAAACCTAGGTATGGTTTTGTCCAATCCTCCTCTTTGCATGAAATGCCTTTGTTAGCTGATCAGTAAAAATAATGGCCTCTTCAAAATTCAATATGTCAGGTAGAAACCCAGCTGTTACAATAGGGCATCTGGGATTATATTATGTATGTATAAGTAAGTATATTTGTATGTACAAATAAAAATGCAACCATTAGTTCCCTGCTTTATTTTATTTTCCACTTCATAAGATGATTCCTGCTTAGATTTTATATTGTATTTGAGAGACAATGACTCTACCATGTTCTATTAAGTAAAAGTCTATTTTGCATGTTACTACACTTTTTTTAAAAAAGGAAAACTAATTTTATAATCTAAAAACAAGAAACAGGAAAATAAATGTGTCTTCCTTTAGGATAGTTAACAGAAGTTAGATACAATGAAATGGAAACAGGCAGTTTTAAAAAGTTTTAATATTCCCTTGCCATCATGCACAAAGGACTAGAAATCCACAGTGAGATTGCTGCATCCTGTCTAAAACTTAATATCACATGCAGCAATTAGTGCTTAATATTCCTGTTGCAGGGATAATCTAAACTTAAACCATTATTTTGTTACCTCCACCATTTAAATAAGATCTGAGGCTTAACTATCTGGAAGAGATTAGGATCAGATTTTTCTTTCTCCTTTTTCAGGAAAAAGGGTGGGTGTAGTTAGCACAGTTGACAGAAATTTATATGTAATCGTTTCACTGCTACTCTTCCTTAGCAAGTTAAAGCACTCTTAAAGCTGGAAGGAATTTTACCAAGGGAATATCTTCTGCTAGAAAATGTTCTTTCTTACCATAGGAAGTCTTTTGCAATGATAAAAAGAGAGGGAAAAAAACGAAACTGACTGGTGTTAGAGCTGTTCCAATTTTTGTTGCAAAAATATTTTCATCGCTGATTTGTTAAAATTTTTGTTATTAGAAGCTGAAATGAACATGTTTCTTTAGGCTAATTCAAAAATTTTAATATTATTGCAGTTTGCAATAACTAATCACAAGGGGAGGGGGGGAGTCTACTTGTTTTAGGCCATGACTTATCATGAGACATTAACAGAAACTTCCAGTATGGTAATTTTTTTAACTGTTTGAAAAAGTACTTCGTCTTTATCTTAGAAATCTTTTTTGGCTGTCATTGGTGTGAACTTTAAGGTTTTGTTCATACTGAAAGGGTCAGTCATACAGTAATCAAAATTTAGGAAGATATTGCAACTAGAAGAAAAAACTGATTTGGGATAATTCAATGACAATTAAAGTATCTGACTTTTGTCCTTCTTTTAAATCATCCCCAAAAAGTTAACTCTGGAAAAAGCTGGGTAGATCCCACAAGAAATCTCCTTGCAAAATCCCTCCATCTATTTCCTGAACTCTACCAAGACAAGATGAAGAATCTGCCATGTTTTCCCAAAAGTTTTGTGTGTCACCCTACATCAAAACTACTGTAAAATCTATTTTCTCATGGTGGACAAAAATGTAGATGCATATCTCTTTATTTGCTGCATTGCTTACATCTTTGTGCTTCAACAATAATCTCTGTGAAAAATGTTTTCTTTTAGGGTTAACACAGTAAGGATTCTAAATACAGCAATCATTTTTTTCTTTATCTTGATCAGCCTAAGATCAATGACCCTTATATGCTGGGTCCATTTCGTAACTTATTTTAGCTTGAAAAGTATTTTCTGTTTTATTTTAATCTGAAAAATATGTTTATACAAAAAAGAGCCATAAGATACATAAAAGCTGAGACATTAGGTTAGAATATGCAATGGTATTTTCAAGAAAGCTTATATATGTTCTTACATGAATACAGATATAAATATGTATAGCTACATATTATATATATTCTAGCGTGTAAAACTAGTTTTATAGTTTGCCATTACTGTTATTATTATTTATGTAATTAAATGCATCCTTCATACAACTCCTCTCTCTAACCAACAATGTATTCCTGCAAACTCAGATCTCCTGCTTGACAAGATAATATATTGCTGTCAGCCCACTGAATATTAGTATAATTCTGATTTTAGTCTACTAAAATGACAAGTGTAGCTACGTTATAGCTGCCTTGGACCATAAAACATTTTGAAAGTTATTTTGCCATTGAATCAGCACTGGAGCAAATATACATGAAGGTTTGGCATTTAATATGTGAGGTGGTTTTACCCCTTTTCTGTTGTGGGAAATTTGGTTATAAATTTTTCATGACATAGTTCTTTTGTCTGTCAGCACCTTTTACTCTGGAAAAAAATCTACTTGACAGCCACTTTGAGCCTGCTCCTCCAGAGCTTTTACTCATCATATAAAAAAGTTTAGGAATAAAAAAAGGAGGGGAAAAAAAAAAAGATATGTGAACAAAAATAGGAATTTAAGAAAAAATTGGGTTTTTTTTTGTTTCCCTAAATACTGGAGGTAAGACAGCTGTTATCAGATAAGACAAGGAAATGTTTTATATTCCATGAAGAAATCAAAATAATGTGTTTATGGATGCAGGCCCAAGTCTACAGATTTTATGTTTTACATTGCATCCAGCCTAAACCCTTCCCTTTGGAGGCATCAGACTAAGAAACAAAAAGGTCCTACTGCATCAAAGACTGATATATGTGCTTAATCTTATGAACTGTGACAACTTACACCCATTTAGTGGAGCTTCTTATGACACACATAAAGTTAAGTGTATGCAGAAATAGTCACAGGCCTAAATCAATCTCAGGCTTCAGGATTAAATGATTTAATTGCACTACAATCATTATTTAAAAAATAAATTTAGCTTTTGTCTATATATAAGCAACAGGTTTGGTATATAAGTAATTTCAATATGGAAAAGAAAAAAATAATATATAGTTAAGTGCTCTGGTGAGAAAACGTAAGAATCACGTAACTACAAATACAGCTGTACAGGAGCAGTCAGCTGTGCTGGTCTTCAGACAATCACTACATTTCCTCAGAAAACACTTCTAAAGACTCAGATTTCAGCATTAGCAGGCCAAGACAGGAGAGAGATCATTTATTTAGACAACTTAGGTGTAGGTAGTAAGGACATAAATTAAGTGTACAGATGGTGCATTAAATATATGTGAGACAGATAATACCTCATGAGAAAACAATCTTTTCCTTTTTCACATAGTCCATAACAACTTCTTTTGTTTATTGTAGGGTTCGTGGTTATTGACTGTCATCTCTCGACAACTTGCCTGACTGCCATTCCAAGCAAAAGACTACCTCTGTCCTCCTGAGGACATCAAGGTAAGGCGAACATGACAGCCTGTGTATAGATCAATGCCACAGAGAAAGCTTCTCTCTTTCCTCCAGAGCAGTGCCATCAGCATTGCTGTCACTTTTTTCAACCCAAAAATTCCCATCTCCAGAGTTAATTTGAGAAAGATTTGTTTCCCAGAAAAAAAAATCTCCAAACTTTAATACCCACATCGAACAAGCCACAGATATAAAGCAATGCAACCAGCTCAAATCCACTCATTTTTCAAGATTCTATGTGTGACTCACACACAACAATAACTGAGCTTATTAACTATATAGTACATCCCATGAAGTCAAATTATCATTTATGTCACTAACAGCTTTAAAATATTAAAAAAAAAAAAAAAAAACAAAAAAAACCCCACCACACCAACATAAAAACCAAGCCAACAATTTTTAATTTCCCAGTATGGCTAAGCAACAGTCCATAAATCACTATAAAATCATTAAGGTATGGATATTTGATATGTAAAGCTAAAAGGAAATAGTATAGCATTAAAGCTTGCGCGAGAGGTACTACTTCTCAGACCTTGAACTGCCCGAGGAATGTGGGTTTTCCCATGTGAATTGCTTTGTTTTCATCAATCCCTTGCTTACAGTCCATCTTTCAGCATCCTTCAGAGTTGTGTCAGCAATATGATCAACCACATCTCTCCAAAATCACTTCCAGTTTATAAAGGACTTATGTTTTTATCACAATTACTTTTAAATCATGGTGCTGACATCACCATAAATGCAATAAGAAAGCTGTGAGATGCTGTCTTTTGCTTGCACATAGACATTTCTTTTGGTAACATTTCAATCATATACATGTAAAAGTAAATAATAATTTCCAATTATAGTAAATGCATCCCTGTTGTCATCTTGTTATGAACTGAATTCAGATTAAATCTTAAGTGTATTACAGTTTCTCTTACTCAGTCTGTTGCCATCTTACTGAACCCTTTAGCTAAAGCTACAGTGGGAAAATATCATATGCTGAAACAGAGAAATAAGAGCCAGAAATAACCTACAGGTTTTGCTACCACTGGAATAAAAAGCAATCAGTGAAGTCAACATTTAGTAAATAAAGCAACTAATTATTTTCACAATAAATGCTTTGCATTTCCAGGATTGTCTCCGTTTTCATGCCTAAACTCTAGGCAAGGACTAACTGTTTGCAGTTATAACCCCACAAACATATCTAGCCACTCACTGCCATCCCTCCACAGCACAAAGCAGCTCTCAATCACAGGTGCAAACAAACACACATTTTTCTCTGTCCTGAGAACATTGTATTCTCTCCTGACCCCAGATACTTGTGTAGGTAACAGCTCTAACAAATCTTGTCTTGTGCCTGTATTTCCCTTTTTAATTTCCAAATAATGCATAGGTTAATTTATTAGGCCCATCTGAAAATGTGGTAAGTTGGACTGATAGAGAAACTCAACAGATTAAAATAAATGTGCTTGTCAAAAACAGAGGGATGAAAAATCAAAACAGATGTCTGAAATGTTCTCATTTTCTTTTACCTTTAGTTCACTTTGTTAAAGTGCATTTTGCCTATGTTAGGCACAACAAGCAACCCTGAAGTTAATTCATGGAAATAAGAAACAGGGTAAGACTGCTGAGAAAAAAAGTTTCATTCTGCCAAAGTTTTGTTTAATTATTGCAGGCTGTACTAACAGGAAAACAGGTGCAGAACAGCAGTTGCAGCACATACAACATTTCAGAAAATTTTGCATGTCTTAGAATCTCCCTAGCTTTTATTTTGGGGGGGTATGTTCTAAAAAAGACAGGGCCTTCCCACATCATCTGTTTCAGAGGAGTTGAGAGATTTCTGCATACCCAGCACAACTTTTGTTTTAGAAGCTGCAACAATAGATTCAGAAAGTGCTAGCCCTTATGTGAAGTTAAGGCTGTGTCTTTAAATTATGCACACACCAAAAAAAAGTCTGCCTATTCCAGGTGCATTTTTTCATGGGTTGCTCAGGACAGCATAATGTATCTAAGTGAGAAACCTAGAAGGAATATAACCAGGCAAGGCTTGTTAGTGAAATGATTTCTCTGGAGTAAAAATAATTCCTTCTCCTTCAATTCCCTCCGTGCTTGGCATGTTTATGTTCCATTTCTTTTGTCATACAGCTTCAAATAAATCAGTAAAGATTTCCTTTTCTTGTCAAAATGGGTTTAGTTTTGTTTTTTAATCAAACACACACATTCAACACCGGTTGCAAGGTTTTTCCCTCCTGAAGATGCAAACAGTCATGCACACACACAGAGAAGACAGCATCTTGCTTACTAGACAGAGATAAATTCCTCACTAGTGTGATCGTCAGACATTAAGCCAAACTCATCTTCTCTTCCTTCCTGCCCCCACCCCCCACCCCCATTCTGTTATTCATAGAGACCACAGGTGAATGAGGAGAAAATTATTACAGTGTGATGACTGCTGAAATGATAGAAGGTAAAGAAGATGGATTATCACAGTGCTGACATGATTTGTATGGATTTCCAGAATTAAGCTGTTCACTTAAAGTGACCGACTTCTTTGCACCCACGATATTGCAGCTGCCCTGGTAATAACCTTCATCTGCACTTGTGAGCCAAGTGAGCAGAGCACATTTCCCATTACCTGTCAAGCGAGTATGTAGAGTTCTTCTGGCCCTGCAGTAATAGCAGGGCTGCTGGTGAACAGAGTAATAAACACCTACTGAGAGGGATGTACCGTGAAAAGATCTCATCACCTGCCATTAGCACGCTGATGAATAATGCAGCATTTTCAGTGGCAGATGTCAGGGGTGGGAGGAAGAATCACTTCTGTAAATGCTCTGGTGAGCACTTCAGCACAAAGTGAGAGGTGATAGCAACAGATGCATGTGACAAAATTACACTCGCTATTGTATTTTAAAAGAAATGGGAACATTTACTTCACGAATAGCTGGCAGGCTTTCTTTCTCTCCCTCCCCCTCCCTCGCTCTTTGTCTTTTTTTTTTTTTTTTT
>VWZI01009764.1:0-10603 GCA_013396835.1 Psilopogon haemacephalus
ACTGTGCTTTGCCTTTCCTAATCAGATCTCTGGCTGCTTGGGCAGCTTCCTTATACACCCCACATTCTCGCTGTCCTTTATTCCACTCCTTGTAGTTTCTTTTTGTGTGATAGTGTGTCCAGGAGCTTCTTGCTCAGCCAGGCAGGCCTCCTCGCATTCTTCCCTCTTTGTTGGTATATATTGCTCCTGGACACAAAAGAGGTGATCCTTGAATACTGTCCAGCTGTCCTGGGCCCCTCTTCCCTCTAGGGCTTCGTCCCATGATACTTTGGCCAGCAGATCCCTGAAGCAAAGTCTGCATGCCTAACGTCTAGGGCCATAAGCTTAGAAAACATTCTCCTGGTTGCCTTGAGGATCTTAAATTCAACTATTTCATGGTCATTGCAACCAAGGCTGTCCCTGAGCCTCACACTGGTCACCAGCCCTTCCCTGTTGGTGAGAACAAGGTCCAGCATAGCACCTTTTCTTGTTGGTTCCTCTAATATTTGGAGGAGGAAGTTGTTGTCTATGCAATTTAAGAACATCCTGGAATGCTGATGCCTTGCTGTATTGTCCCTCCAGCAGATGTCAGGGTAGTTGAAATCTCCCATGAGGACCAGGGCTTGTGACCTGGAGACCACTTCTGTTTTCCTGTGAAGAGCCTCATCTGCTTGGTTCTGCTGGTCAGGTGGCCTAGCAGACCCCTACAGTAACATCACCCTCCCCTGTCTTTCCTTTAATTTTAACCCATACACCCTCAACCACCTCATCATTCTTCCCCAGGTGGAGCTCCACTGATTCTAGCTGGTCACTGATATAGAGGGCAACACCTCCTCCTCTCCTTTCCTGCCTAGCCGTCCTAAAGAGCTTGTACTCATCTATCCCAACATTCCAGTCATGGTAATCAGGTAATCATCCCACCAAGTTTCAGTAATAGCCACCATGTCATGGCATCCCAGCAGTACAGTGGCCCTTAGTTCATCCTGTTTGCTGCCCAAGCTCTGTGCATTTGCACTTCAGATGGGCTGGCCCTGTCCTCCTCTTGTGGCAATTCCCCTTGATTTCCTCAGCTGGTCCTGGTGCATCATCTCTGGCTTGCCTCAGGGTAGTGAGTTCAGGGCACTCATTAGCTCTCAGTCCCTCTGCCTCTGATGAGCTGGCCCAGTGTCACCAGCCAGCAGGAGATTGTTAACCCCTTCCCTCTTTAAATTAGATTTGAAGCCCTATCAACGAGCTTTGCCAATTCCTGCCCCAGGATCCTTTTCCCCCTCTGGCACCAGTGCCTCCTATTAGTTATTTGCAGCTCTGATGCCTTGTAAACTGAGCCATGAGTGTAGAATCCAAATCCCTGTTGATTACACCAGCCCTGGAGTAATTGCTATTTTTGCTTTTTACCGCTTCCTCCTCTGTGCTACTGGAGGCAAAAAGGTCACAGCACAGATAGAGCTGGCATAACTCTAAATGAATTTTACAAGTCCACTGCAATCTGAGATCTGTACTTCTTCCACATGCTCCAAATTGCTGTATTCAAAATTAAGTATATGACTGTACAGTCCTGCTATTTTATTTTAGGTCTTCATAAACTCTATTGGTTATCAACTTTTCTATAAAGCACTCTTCTGGTCAATCTGAAAATGTCTGGGGAAAAAGAACAAAGAAAAGAAGAGTTATTAAAAATCCTAGCACTCTGCCAGAGTAATTAAAAAAATTCAGATCCATCCAGTGGCATTTTCTCTTTACTTCTCACAATCTAAGAATATAGAGATCCATGCATACAAATATAAATAAATCCATCCTCTTAGAGCTGAAAGAGAACATATTTTATTGAGATCCATGCTTTTTATCAAAAGTATAGCTTATTTTCCAGAAAAATAATAGCTCAAAATTACTTCGATGACAATATAATAAACAGCTGAAAACTAATGAATGATAGGGAGAAAGTAAAAAGAAATCAGCTGTTCACTCTTTCTGCTAAGAGAAGCAGTTAAGACACTACATGAAGCTAGTAAGAGCTGAAACCAAACGACATAAAGAAACAAAAGCTGCTTTTCTGAAAGCCAGTTGGAATGTCCCCTATCAGCAGAAGCAAACATGACTTATTAGCGAGCCCAGCAGACTGGCCTTTCCTTCTCACACATCAAGCACTGCAACAGTACAATTAACAAGAATCCTCAGGCAGCTCAAATCTAGGAAAAAAACCAAAATCTCCTCAAGACAAGTCACATAAAGCAATTTTATTGCACACTGCTCTCATCACAGCAGGTAAGTGACAAAGTGCTCTGTTTTTGTTTCTTTTCTGCAGCACAAAACATGCAGTGGTTTTTGTCAATATGCCAGATAAAGGTACTAAGGTTCCTGCATTCTCTATTTATCACATTTTCTAAAACAGGATTCTGTCTATCTGAATAAGAAGGTATGACTAAATTTAACAGTCTAGCCTCTCTCTTGACAGGGTCTTTTATCTATACCATATAGGTATACTAGTTACCAAAGGAAGAATAATAAGTAGCAAAACTCATGTATCATAATACTTGAGGCCTTCACTTCAGATACAATTGTTTCCAATGGCTGGTGCTATCATATTCAGATGCACTTTCCAGAGGAACCTGTACCAGATCTCTGAAGCCATTTATTAATATGCAACAGGCATTTATTTAAATTGCTGGTACCTATTCAAGCAGTTAACCAACAGGTCAAACAGACAATAACCATGCTGGATTCTGTCGACTAAAGCTTGTTTATAAAAACTACAGTAATTATTACCACTTTACAGAACGTTTGGGTAACAGCACAACAGCTTATATGATGGCACAAGTCCCTTTATGCAGCAAAGCTGTGTTATCAGTATGCTACTATTCAATTAGCATTACATCCTTAGTATGGAGTCCACTTGCTACATAGGCTCTTGCCACATTTTTAGTTTTAATAATGAGCCACTGTGCTACTCAAGGAGGCCAAAAAAGAGAGTATTATGATGTTAAATCCAGCTGGGCTGGGTTTTGTTGGCTTTTTTCCCCACTCTGTTGGACAGCTGCCATAATTTCACTGCAAAACTACAAAGCAAGTTGACCATATAAGGCACTGGGATTCCCATGGAAAATGCTTACAGAAATAAGATCCACGAAGTCTTTTTAGTTTACAGATTACATTTAATATGAATCTTTGGAGTACATTTTTAGAAGACACTTCAGAATTAAATCTTACAGCACCTACTTTTCACTTAACTGAGTTCATGTAAATAGCCTTTCAGAAGGATCTGCAATTTAACATCCAACAGAATATATTTCTTTATGTTACATTAGACAAGATCCATTTCAAAACTTCAGGTAGCATTTGTAAACACAATGTCCTAGATTTTGGTGCAGATGAAGCCAAATTCACAGTTCAGGGCTCTTACAGCAAAGTAATCTCCCTGCCAGTTGCCAGCTGCAGCCTGCATTTATCAGAGGCAGTAACTTACTGCATGGAAAGATTATTCGTAGCCTAGATTCCAACAAGAATAACTCTAACAAGCAAGGGCTTATAAGGAGATGGTAATACACAGTCTACAAAGAAAGCAGAGGGAGAACTAGAGAAAGAATCATTCTTGAACAGGAGGGGGTGCAAAATAAAGATGACTATAGGGCTCTGCTTTGCAAGGGCAGGGGAGCTTTTCCAGACTATGGAAAGAAAACATTGTCAGTCTTGAAGGAGGAGTAAGAGAAAAAAACATGCAGAGTTTAGGGTTAGACAGACAAACACAGCAATGTAAGAAGCCTTGATGAGAGATATGTGCCAGCACAACAACAGTTATCTCTGCAACTCTGGGACTCATTTTTCAGAGGGAATCAACCAGCATTTAACACTTCCATCACACTATCAAACTTTATAGAGAGTTCTGCCATTCATTTTATATCCTTCCTTCACTTACTAGTCCCTGTTACTAAAAGGTTAATTAAATTAACACTTTTTTGGGGTATGAATTAACACAAGTCTGTGCTTTATGCTTTGGTCAACATGGGGTTTCCTTTCCAAGGAGATAGTCAGAACTTACAGCATTCTGTATACTAGGCTACCTGATACGTTAAATTAACAGGGGAACTTGCACCTACTTTAGTCAGGGTTAGAATATAATTTTTCAACCACCAGTTTGATTCATAAGGACAAAAGGAAAAAAAAAAAAAAGTCTGTAGTTTATAACAGAAATATTCCTTCTTACAGATTCTAGCTGGTGCCTGATCCAGCTGCCATCTGGCACCTAAGACAATCAAATACAGACAACTAACATCTATACTAATATTAAAAATAATACTCAGCCATTTTTAAAAGCATCCCTACTTCCTCATTACTATCTGCATTAATTACCAGCTGCTAATATGTTACAGGCTCATGTGGCAAGTCACACATAACTCTCCATTAAAAAAAAATTCCCATCTCCTAAGAGAAATTTTAGATTGTTGCTCTCCTGTCTACCATGGAAATTAAACAATATGTAGTAATAGCAAATAGCAGTTAATATCAGTCTTCAACAATTCTTTCCCTAAATGCTGAAATTTAATGCTTCCTCTATTGCATATACCTTATGACTTTTAGCTTTAACAGCTGTTTTGGGATTCCCTCTGCCACAACCCATCTGCTTACAAACTAAACAATGTCACCAATCAGCTACTATTCCAATCACTTACATCAAAGTATTTCAGACATGACAGGTAGTCAGATTCATTTCATAACCCCCCATAAAAATACAGCAGGTTTCAATTCCTGTAGCCATTTTCATTGTATTGTCTACAAAAGCATACTGCAAAACTATTTTATCACTTGTACCACCCACTCTAATGCCTAGCCCGTATCACATCAGTACTGCACCCCTGCAATTAATGATGTCTGTCACCAGAAGTCAACTTTGAAGATTTTTTTATATCCCCTAGGTTTGCTCTGTTTTTTCTTAACTATTTGAGAAAAAGACGACTGAATTTCACTTGCTTCAATGTTTAATTTTTCTGTCACTATTAATGAACATTTTTAGCTGAGATGACAATTTAAAAAATCATAGAATGGTTTGGGGGTTGGAAGGGACTTCCAAGGGTCATCTAGTCAAACCCTCCTGCAGTCAGCAGGGACATCCTCTACTAGATCAGGTTGCCCAGAGCCCTATCCAACCTCACCTTGAAAATCTTCAGGGATGGGGCCTCAACCACCTCCCTAGGCAACCTGTTCCAGTGTTCCAGCACCCTCATTGTAAAGACCCTGTTCCTAACATCCAATATAAATCTGCTCTGCTCTAGTTTGAAGCCATTGTCCTGTCCCTACAGGCCTTCACAGTCTCTCTCCAGCCTTCTTGTAGCCTCCTTCAGGTCTGGAGGGCATTGCTCATCCTATTCTTACCACAAAGCTGCATCTCACAACTGTGGAGGGCAGTTGTAAAAGAAAATTACATTGCAGAATGCAACCACAGCTTTCTGAAGTCAAAGTGAAGATAAACTCAAATGCAATCTTCTAGCCAAGAAACCTGCAGAAACTTTTGAGTTCTTTCTCTGTATATTCACACAATACCATATTTTGATACACTCACAAGTAATGCAGCCTGTGTATGTATTTACGTTAAAATCAGCATCAATAGTGAGTTTCAGAAGAAAAAGCTTTAAGATCATTATAAAAATCAATTCTCTCAGCCCCAATGAAAGGCAACATGACACCAGCAACACTAGAAGCAGTGCACTGATGAATAAGGTTATGATTTAAGAAGCAGAAACAGCTGAACTGTGTCAAAGTTTCTCCACATGAATATGGAAAGCAAAAACATTGGTGAGACAGAAGACACAATGCCTTGCTGCTTTAAAGGTTTGTGTTTAACCACACTGTTCCAAAAGCAAAGTACATAATTATCCAGTAGACCAGAAAAAAAGTATTCTGATAGTGTCTGCAGCAAAATAGGTTTAGATATCATCACAGATGGTTCCTTTTGCTACACAACTTATTTAGTTAAGACAGATGTAAACTGTGTGCTTATGGAAGAGTTGTTTCATAGTTCTAGGGATGGGGGAAGCAATGTCTTCACAAATTGAAAAGTTGCATTAAAGTTACAGTTTGAGAAAACCTAGAACATATTATTTTAAAACACAAGCGCTGAAAAAAGATATTCCAAGTATACCAAGAAAGGACTGTAGAACCTGGCCCCAGCTGGACGAACTGCATGGATAATGCTAGTAAAGCTGTGGCATTTACAGGAGTTTAAATGCTTCCACATGTAGAAGAAAGATCCCACTCTTGAGTCTATGCTCACAACTGTCTACAATACAATCCCATGAAGACATCCTGGTTACCTAATTGGAAAAAAATGTACTTGATGGGTGGACCACTCACTGGATAAGGAGTTGGCTGGTTGCACAGAGAGAGTGATGATCAACAGCACAATGTCCACCTGGAGACCAATGACAAGTGGCTCCCTCAGGGGTCAATGCTGGGACCTGTGCTGTTAAACATCTTTGCCAGTGACGTGGACAGAGGAATAGAGTGCAAGTTTGCAGATGACACTAAGCTGTGTGGCACAGTTGACTTGCTTGTGGCAGGAATCCATCCAGAGGGACCTGGACAGGCTGAAGAGGCGGGCCTAGGCCAACCTCATGACATTCAACAAGGCCAAGTGTAAGGTACTGCACCTGGGGGAGCACAATCCCAAGCACAAATACAGGCTGGGTGGTGAATGGCTGGAGAACAGCCCTGAGAAAAAGGACGCGGGGGTCTGGGTTGATGATAAACTCAACATCAGCCAGCAGTGTGCATGCAGCCCAGACAGTAACCATGTCCTGGGCTGCAGCAAGAGAAGCATGTCCAGCAAGGCAAGGGATGGGATTCTGCCCCTTTACTCTGCTCTCATCAGACCGCATCTGGAGTACTGTGTACAGTTCTCGAGCCCTCAACACAAGAAGGACATGGAACTGTTGGAGAGAGTCCAGAGGAGGACATGAAGATGTTCAGAAGGCTGGAGCAGCTCTGCTATAAGGACAGGCTACCAGAGTTGGGGCTCTTCAGCCTGGAGAAAAGAAGACCTTGTAATGGCCTTCCAGTATCTTTAGGGGGCCTACAGGAGGGCTGGGGAGGGACTGTTCACAAGGTCTTGTAATGACAGGATGTGGAGTACTGCATTTAAACTGGCAGAGGGGAGATTTTATTAAACAGGATGCTAGGAGGAAGTTCTTTCCAGTGAGGGTGGTAAAACACTGTCATAGGATGCCCAGGGAGACTGTGGCTGCTCCCTTCCCAGAGGTGCTGAAGGCCAGGCTGGATGAGGTCTTGAGTGACCTGTTCTAATGGGAGGTGGAACTATATGATCTTTGAGGTCCCTTCCAACCTAAACCATTCTATGACTCTATGACTTGTAACCCAATTAGTCATTGTTTCTTAGACAAGCATTGAGAATTAAGATTTTCAGATGGCACCAGACTTGGATTAATAGTGTTCTTACAAGAATAAGTAAGAACTTAGAGTATAACTTGAGTACATGACAACAGAAAGGAGAACAAAAAAGTCTGAATTGCATTTATTTTCCTGGTGCTTTAAATCACTGCATTCAGGTGACTCTGGAAACTAACAAGTCTAAAAGTGTTGATGGACTGAAATATGGCAAACACCTACAAAGGTAACCCAAAGCCCTGCTTCAGAACTTCCTTGTTCTTCTTTGGAAACCTAATGCTGTCTAGGGAAGTAGTCTATGCATGCTTGTGCCTTAAACCACTTACATAATTGACATCATTCATGCAGGAGCCAACTGGGAGTGGACGCAGGAAGGCAAAAAGTGTCAAATTGAGAATTACCACCTTCGAAAAAGTGATAAAAAGTGCAAGAGACAGTTGTTTAATTTGCACTTCCTCTTGAGAAACCAGGCAACAAAGTCAATTTTATGTAATTTGAAGCACATTAAGAACAGTAATTCCTCCTATTTAGGGAGCACTGAGTTAATTAAGTGTCTATAAACGTCTACCCAACTGCAACACACATTAAAACACAAATTCCAAGTTCAGCTTTGCTAGGTAGCTGTTACATGTACAGCAATGCAGAGTATCATAATGCGGAATACAACTATGTAGTTTAACCAGAATATTCCAGTTCTCAGTTTTAGTCTGGACAAAGGAACAGTTAGAACAGCTTGAATTAGGCAGGAAATAAACACGTGTTAACTTAATGTCTTTGCGACATCTACAAATTAGCCTCACTCATAGCTATGAGGTAATGAGTCTTTAATTACAGCAGTCTTCCATATTAATGATTAATATTTAAAATTAGCCTATACTTAAGGTCAGAAGACATGAAGTCTAAATGAAGGTTAAATATGGAACTGCAATACATGCTCTGACTTGCTTATAAGGAAATGGTTTATTTCTTTCACTTAGGATTTATTTGATCTAAATCTCAGAATTCTGGCATGTAGACAGAACTGGAAAAGCTGGAAAGCTGATGTCCACATCTCACCAGCAACCTCCTTGTCTTTTGCTTCTGCTAGTAAGTGTATTCTTCTTTGGAGTGACAAGAACAGGCAATCCCCTTAATTCTTCAAGTTTAGACATTCTGAAGTGAGTTTCCTCAGAGATTAAGCTGTACCTTCATCTCAGATGACTGCACTTGCATTGGTTTATGGTTCTTGAAATCAAATCACTGACCAACTCTAAAATACCGAAGTATCAAATGTGGAAAAACTGAAAAATTTTAGTTAAAATGATCCATGAATACCATGACTGAAGCACTGGAAACGCAGCACACTCATTCTCAACCCATCTTATGAGGTACTTAGCTTCTGTTTTAAAGATTACTGTCTGCCTTTTAGCTAGTTTCTTTTGTCAGCTTGTACTGAATCATCTTTTCCATTACTTCAAGCTACATTTTTTTTTACTGGATGCTTTCAGTCTATGTATGTCCAAAACATCCCAACTTCAGAACTATGGTTAAAGCAAGATAAAATTTGCTAAAATTAATAAATAAAACGAGCCTGAAACAAGAGTTATGGCTAAGCTACTTACACAAAATTCTTAACAACACTTAAACAGCAAAATACAAAATTTAACTCTATTTTCTTTGCCATCAAGTAACTCACAGTAACCATTTTTTCACCTTTTGGATAGATTTTGGGAACCCAACATCTAGATTTGTTTTTAAACCAGGGATCTTAACTTCATCATCACAGCTGCTAGAAGGTAATCAGATGTATAATTTTAATGCAATTTATACAAATGAAAACTTAAAATGCAGTTTGCTCCAAGCACATTACAAGTAAAGTCTCTGAACAGCAAGACTGTATTACTTGTTTCTTTAATAGCTATTGCATTAAATGTATGCACAAACTACTTTAAAAATCCAACAGTTTACAGGATCAGATCATTTCATGTGGCAACAATTTAGTTTTAAAGAAAAAAATCCCAAATTTAACAGCTCAAGCAAGTCTCCTAAAGAAGCTGTTAATAATTATGCATACCTAACTATACCAAATTCATCAAGCAAGCAAAAAAGCCCACCACCACCCAATAAAAACTGCACAGCGTGACAGCAGACAATTCCCCACCTCCTCTCCATGTATTACTATAGGCCCCTCAATTTGCAGGCACAGATAAATAAGACGCACAGCCTACCCTTGACAGAATGGTGAAGTAAAAAAATTAATCTTTCTTCAACAAGAAACTGACGTTAAAATCAAGCCCATGTCATTTTATGTGTTTGGATTGTACTTTTCCTCTCCAAACTTCATATGCACCTTCTACTATGACACACTGTAGAGCAGGAACATCTCCATACGTATATACAAAGCCTAGCAAGAAGTGAAGCCTGTTTTCATTAGGAATTTCTTCTGGGTCTGTATGTCAGGCAGACCATGGAAGATACTAAATGAAGCACCTACTGTGTAACTCCCTGTTAACACCTAGAGGCTCTAGATGTGAATCATGACCTCCAGAAGAATCTGTTTGTGGAAGAACTCCTCAAACAGCACTACGGAAGAACTACACTGGGCATCTAAATTTTTGCATCCAATTCTAAAAACAGTTACTCAAAGCAATCTAAGCCATACTTTTATTAAATACTATTCTGTTCAAACTCATTTCTCATCAACCCAGTGCCCTCACTTTCTCTTACTTGCCTCTTATTTCTGACTTTAAAAAAAAAAAAAAGTCAAAAGCCCATGTAAGGTACAGGTTGTTGCAAACTCTAGAACAGCCACGTAAGATAAACTGTGTATTAAGTAAAGCATACTTACACAGCACTGAAGTATTGAACTGCATTTTACATTGTTGCCTTATGGAATGAAAAATAATTTTCATCTTCTGACATTGAACCTTTTCTCTTCAATAAGCTGTTGCCACTGCTCCCCTGCCATGGTGGGCCTAAACAGGCCTGAACATGTCCTGGCTTGCTCAGACATGTTCCCCTGCACCCCACCCCACCCCCCTTCTGTGCTGGGCTAAGCAACCACAGGAAAGGAAAAGAGAAGTCCTAGTTTCACCTAATATGGTCAAGCTTGGCAAAGCACCATTCTGATTAGCTAATCTAAGTCCAAAGTCCCATTAGACTTGGGCTGCATGGATAAAAGGGAGGAGCAGGTAACAAAAGGGGCTGCTACTGCTATTGTTGCTTCTGCCTCAAGGTGCTCTCTGTGCTACTG
>VWZI01009767.1:0-10104 GCA_013396835.1 Psilopogon haemacephalus
GCAATACAATCAGAATTTGAGGTCTGAGCTGCTGAATTCACTTCAAAAGGCATGTTATCTCCCTCTATATTAAGCTGTACTTCCTTAATGTAAACAACCTTGGGATTGTTATGTAAACAATGTCCGGGTGTGCAGCCGGACTCTTTTGTTTGTACTGAAGAATTTCGATATTTACATTTCCTGGCCCGATCAATCTGGTTTTTTAAGGACACAGCAGAAGTTTTTANCCCGATCAATCTGGTTTTTTAAGGACACAGCAGAAGTTTTTAATCCCAAAGCCAAAATTAATATTAAATTCATAATTAATGAAAAAAAAAATCCAACAGGTTAATCAGAATAGAAATTCTCACAGGGGTCAGGAAGAGAATTTTGTGGCAAAATTACTTGGACAAGTGCTGTGGAATAATTCATGTGGCTAATATTTCCTGATTTATTAAAAGCATCAAAAACAACATTGGATGTTAATTCAGTTAAATTTAGCCCTACAAAACCAAAAAAAGTAGTCTCCATAATCCCAAATTATCTTTTTAAACTTCCACCAGGCCATATTCCACATAGAGGTACCAATTGTTGCCACAAGCCATCTATTAAAAAACCAGAAAACCAGAGAAGGAAAAAGCGAACACAGTACCCAGATTAGCNAAAAAAGGTAATAAACACACCACACCCCTCCTGGAGACCAAAATCCCCAGAAGAGGGTAACCAAATCCCCCTACCACCTTTCCCCCCTTCCCCAGCCTTATCTCACCACTTGATGATGCTGCAGATAAGCTGAAGATCAGGGAGATTAGTAATAGCAGCAGGAATTAGTCGTTTTAGTGATTTAACTCTGAATTCAGCCAGCAAGACCAAGAGACAAAGGAAAAAAGCTGATGGAGCCAGCATAGACCCAAGCCAGACTGGCCCTCTGCTAATCTCGTTTGTTTTTAGAATGTTTCTCAAAACAATGTTTTTTTCTCTGTCTTAGTGAAACTTGGTGAAGTGACACTGTGTTGTTTAACTCTCTCTCAACCAATAGTCTAATTTCTCACTCAAATTCTCCAATTAGCTCAAACCAACACAACTGAGCAGACAAACTGTAGAAGCTTTTTATTTGCTTCTCTTTGTTAAGTAGATCTGCTGTATCCAGGCCTTTGGGTCTTAAAGCTTGCATCAGAAAAATCATATTCAGCAAAACTAAGATTTTTTTTTTTCGTTCACATTAATGGAGCATTTGGCGACAAAATCAGATTTACGGCATAATGCCAAAGTTAAAAAGCATGTACGCCCACAATTATGAAGAAAACAAAGTGGGATATCAAGAGCTGAAATACTGCAAAGTTTGAAACTTTTATAATGTAAACCTCAATATGTTCGTCTGCATAAAAAATTACTCTAGAGGTCATTTTTGTATCCTATTAACTTTTTGTTTGCTTGTTTGCCTGGTTTTGTTTTTTTAAAATCTAAAACGATCTGTAAAACAGCTCTACAATGACCCCATCAACGGCTTATTCTTATGAATAGATTCTACTATACAAAGGGATGATATGAAGGATACCGATGTTACCTGCTGTGACAGCATTCTTTCAGTCTACATATGGACGAACTTTAACAGAAGCCAAGAATGGCATCCCTTGTAGCCTGAGCTGCTTGAAATATGTGGAAGTGACAATTTACATCAATGTGACCAGCCAGTCTACACTTACATGAACACTTTGTAGAATGTACAAACTTATGCTGTTCAGTAGAATACCTTGAGAGAGTACCAACTTTTTTAACACCTTGCAGAGGCACCCAAATTATCAACAGGTGTCTTGAATTTTACATAAAATCATAGAATGGTTTAAGTTGGAGGGAATCTTAAAGGTCACCTAGTTTCAACATCTCTGGCACAGGCAGAGACAACTTTCAGTAGGTCAGGTTGTACAAAACCCCATCCAACCTGGCCTTGAACACTTTTAGGGAGGAGACATCCACAGCTTCTCTGGTCAACTTGTTCCAGCATCTCATCACTCTCATAGTAAAGAATTTCTTCCTAAAATCTAATCAAAATATTTCCTCTTCCAGTTTAAAACAAATACCCCTTGTCCTATCACTATATCCCCAGATAAGGAGTCCTTCCCATTTCTCCTTGACACATCCTTCATGCAGTATGAATGAGCTTAGTGGGAAAAAACCAGTTTTGGAAGACTGAAGATTTAAAAAAATAAAGCATATCTTAGGTGTATTAAAGAGTACCATTAAAGGAAGTTAACAATAATTTTATATTGATATCTAGAAGTTGTTTATGCTTTCATTTATATTAGTCAAATCTCATGGGCAGCTACAAGTTCAGAGTTGTGGTTGAGTTTTCTTGCATAGTTTCTATTTTTCTGGAGTTTTTTATTAATAATCTAAGAAGAGAGAAGTTCAATATGAGAATGCAGAAATTACGGATTCTTTCTCTCACAATACAGATTGTGTTGAGGTCTGTGTAAGCAAGCACTCAAGCTAGGAGCAGCTTACTTGCTTTCAATAGCTGTAACTGTTAGTGGCAGTAATGCAGCTTACTTGAGGGCACTTGGCTGGCCCAGTCTTACCCCTTCTGCATGGTCTAAACTGTTGTTACCTGTCAGTGGAGTGTGTCATGCTACAGCTGACTATGGTTTCAGGCAGCTTTTGGCAAAGTTTTATCGCCTAGGGTATGGGCTCTCATGTTTCTTCCTGGTAAAATGAGGCAGGGCAAAGGTTCCAGGAAACAAGGCTTGTCATGAAGCAACAGAGAATTGCTGACAACTGAGACAACCACATCCATTAACCAATCAGAATGGCACTTTGCAGAACTAACCATATTAGGTGAAGCCATGGGCTTATTTTACCCAAATTTGGTGAAGACATAAGCCTTGAACAAAGCAGGCACAAGCCAAGTGTGTGTACCTTGTTTACTACAAGATGTAAACAGGAGCAAACCAAGTCTGAACAAGCTCTGGTCCTTAGACTCAGTGGCTCCTTCTCCTTTGTCCTTTTCCCACATCTCTCCCCACTCCAGAAGGAGGAGGGGGAGCAGGGGACCGTGCCTGGACTCAAAGTGGACCTGTTTTGGCTTATCAACACAGATGTGATTGCCCAAACATAGTTTTGTTACTCTTTGATGCACTTAGAATATGTAAGACTTCTAATTGGGACAAACAAGTATGATAATGTTTATGGAAATTCATACCTGTGTTTCTGCAGCTACAGAGACTCAAAGACAGGTGAGAACCCTGAAGCATCTGAAATGATTCTAGCTGCTTAAGAAAATTCACAGAATGGTAGGGATTTTAAGGGATCTATGGAGATCATATAGAACAAATTAATCTACCACTGGTAAACATTAGAAATCATGTGTATGTGGTTTCTATCAATAAAGTTTGATCTTTCAAGTATAGCATAGGTTAGAAATTGAAGCCTCTTGTTTTGTTTGAGAGATATAGTTATGCCTCACTGACGTTTTCTTGCTGAAAAGCTAATGCCCTGAATTTGGAATTTTTCTGTATTTTGTCATTAACCAGTTTGACTTATTTCTAATTATGTTTTTTCTTCCTGTTTGTGCATGTCATTTTGCAAACAAATACAGAGGAACTACACATATTTTCACATTCTGCTCACAGAGGTATAATCTATTCCCTTTGCTGGAGGAAATCCTCAGTAATGTGTTGCCAGTATTTTAACAAGAGTTTCTCACAAATCATTCTCCCCTTAAGCCTATGTTAAATCTGTCCTTCAGGAGTATGTGTGCTCCAGAGAGGAATGGCAACAGACTCATTTGTTTCCAATTTAAACTGAAAATGCATTCTTATAAGCATAACCAAGAAAGATGGGATCTTACTTGGCAGACAAACTGGTGTTAAGCTCCTGGAAATATCTAGATTCTGTTCCTTAGCAAAAATAAACCGATTTAAAAAAATGTTTCTGGATACGCTTACTAGGATAAGAGTGTATTTTTAAACAGCATGTGAGCAATACTGTCTCTCATTATAAATATATGACATAATACATGAGGAGACATTTGTTTTCTTCACTAAGATATCTACTATGTAGTAAACTCCTAAGGGTTCCCAAATATAAATATGTACACAGGTATATATACACCAAAAAAAAAAAAAAAAAAAAGCTTCACTAAACAATAGTGAATATTCTGAAAGTGCTTCCTCTGTCTAAAATTACATTACAACACCCTTATAACATCACATATATGCATGTGTTTCAGCACATTCAAAGGCAGCTACAAGGGCATTTAAAACAATTATCGTATAACGAATATGCTTATACAGTTAGCAAAGAATGGGATTAGCACAGTGGTATATTCCTACTATTCTTCACACAAATTATGTAGCAAGAACACTGCCTAGATTTTCCTCTGCTAGTCACTGAGGCACTCTCAACTCAGTAAATTTTAGGAAGGCTTTTGCTGTTACAGCTGTTTCACATAACATGGATAAATTAAATACTCATTGGCTAAAAAAAAAGAGGGATGTAACAAGCAAGTATGCCATATAATGTTCTAATACATACACTGGCAACAGCATTGTGTAATTTAGGATGGTAGCACATAGTTTTGGTGTTTGGAATTTTTAAGACCTGGGCTATGTTATCTCCTCAATTTTAGTTTCAATCTGGCATTTTAATTGAATAGTATATCACTTTTTCTTGATTTAGAATACTTAATAAACAATAATACTTAACAAAGCTACCTGTATATACTAAACTTGAACAGTTTCCAGGAATTTGTCTTAAGCATTATGCTCACTCTTTCTATTCAGCAGATACGTAATGAACTTTATGGAAAAGGAGCAGTTTGTAAAGAGGAAGAATTGTGGGCTTTTAATTTTAATTTTACCTAGAGATATTTGCAAGTCTGATTGTGAGTCGTGTCTCTTGAAATATACAATTTCCTTATAACTTTTTTTTTTTTTTTTAATCATAGCTGAGAGGCTACACAAGCTCAAGTAATAGCTAAAATGGTTCTTCTCTGTTGTCTTGCTGATCAGAGATTGAAGATTAAGTTGTAGAATGACAGCTGGCTGCAGCAATGAAAGCCAAGTTTCTATTTCCATAAAGGGGTAGCATATAGAATATGTGATTCCAATGAAAGTAGACCAATTTTTGGCATACTTTTTAGCTAAAGAACCAAAGAATAACTGCAAACCTTAGATGTAATCAACCTTATTGGTGCCTGAACATGTACAAACCCAAAGGTTTATCTGTTTTAATGACTCAAACAGAACTAAAATTCCCCCAACCCTCTGACCTGTCAAAGAAAAACACCCTTGAAGCCACTATTGAGAGCTTTAATATTTTGCAGCTGGAAACCTATAATTTTTTTTTACCTGATTTCTTCCCTTTCCATTTTATGAGAGGAAATGGTTTAATTTCACAAATTTTGTAGAATTAAATGTAAAGGCACTATTCTAAATAATAGGTAGTATTTCCTCAACAGATAGCCATGACAATCTAAGGCAGAGCTCAAACTCTTCTGAATAGGTTGTGAGCTATTCAGATGCTGGTGCTAGCCACACTGTGCCACATCTGGTGCTTGTATTGGTGCAGGTGCTGATGCTGACCCTTCTGCCCAGGAGTTCTTCCTCTCATGGATCTTTGCTTTATAGGTGATGTTTAGTATGATTTGGGTGGAGAGTTGAGAAATATAGTCATATATTTTTAGCATGTACTTAGCTCATTAACATAGCAGAGGGTGTTAACTTTAATAAAATTGGAGCTAATTAGGAAAAGTTCTTCACTTGGGCACTCTGGCCTTCAAAATCCATTTTCAGGTTTGGTATTTATGTTATTTTAACCTTACTCCATCATTTTTAGCCCACAACAAAGCCATATTATCTTCATAAGACTCAGTCCTTCAGCTTCATGGATCTTCATTTAACACAAACACCTCCTGACTTGCATGACTAAACAGCTACCTCACAGTGACCAATAGGATAATAGGACTACAAAAAATCAAAGACATGGTGTGAGTAGGAGACTCTCAGATGATAAAAAAGAGGGAGAACTGCAAATATGCAGTCAATTTTCCTGAATACACAGAAGCAATGACTACAAAAAAGAAAGCAAACAAACAAACCACCAGCAAAACAAAACACAAAAATTGTGTACAAAACATCAGAAGCAAACAAGAACTCCTTTTGACATAGATGCAAATGGCATGAAAATACCAACTATGAAAAGGAAATATGTAGAAGAAGGAAGACAAGCCTGTTTCAGTTTTGTGTTTTCTGTCCAATGGTCTCTCAAGCTTATTTACCTAGACCTCAGAGACCCAGCAATGACCACTGCCTTCAATGCTAACTATTCAGCAACTGCTCTGCAATATTGTACACTCACAGCTAATTTTAAGCATAACTGTTAAGGACTAAAGGCATCATTTATGTAATGATGATGATAAATGAACAAAGAGTTAGTATTGTGTGTTGGTAATAAACCGATGTAGTAGGGTTTACCTTTAAAAGGTTTCAAAGTTTTAAAGTACAATGATTTTGTTAGTGTCATGTTTTTTAAAGAACTGACAGAATGAAGTTCTCAAATGAATTGGAGAGAAAACAGAAATATATTTAGAAAGAGGGATACAGAAAGAAATTACAAAGCAGATAGAAAATCCATAGTGAATCCCTTGAATTTTCCCCCAACCCAAAACTAAACCTATAATCTCCAGTGTTCCAATCCTCCCACTTCACTGCCTCTGCCATCCATAGGCCTAAATAAAAGTCTATGGAGGCCCCAAAACAGGCTGACTCCTTATATATTTGTCCTGATAAAGCAGCTCCTGCCAGACATGGCTGGAGGTGGGAGGAAAGGAGAACAACTTGGCCTCACTGTGGGCTTATAAAGAGAAAGTAGAATTATGGGATTGAGTAACAATTTTCTAGTACCTAGAGGATTTTTTTTAACCCTATAGTTCTTAAACTGGGACAGTCAGAAATTTAAGTACTCCATCCCAGACAGCTCTAATTTCATATATATATATATATATATATATATATATATATATATATATATGTTCAAATGTATAGAAAAATATGCATATATCAACAGTTCTTTCTATGTGATTCATGACAGTTCGTTTTGTTAGTTTTTCTACTAAATGCAAAGTTCAGGTTAAATCTCTTCAGTGCTGCACCAACATTGTTATTTTGACAGCCTCTTACAAAGATGACTGGTTTGTTCTTCTCTGTTATCTTTGTTATGTGCTATCTATTAATATTTGCATGTCTGTGCATGTGCTTAATTTATCAATGTTCACACCTCTTCTATTTGTCTCCTGAACAGCCCTTAATATAATAGTATTCTAGTTGTGTTTTTGAGAGCCTATATCAGATAAAATTGTGCCTCATTGAAGCTAATGAGTTTGAAAGTTTTGGAATAAAGATCAGTATTGTTTTCACACTAGAATTTCACTGGTCTTCTGTCTTAATTGAAATATATAGTTTTAGCCATTCAGATTATGTATTACAAAACTGCTCTATTACATGAGATCTATCCTTTCCTGTCTTTCTTATCCAAAGACTACTGTGTGCGGTGATGCATATTCAGTTTCACTTAATGATCAGCAAATTGATTAGGATGCAAAGAACAGCAAAGGTGATTAAATGCTTCCTGAAATCACTTGCAGATAAAAGTTTTGAAAATTAAATGTGTCTGTCTTGGTTGAGGTGTAATGCAAAGGTGTCAACATTTCAGATGAAATAAAAAAAAAATATTATATGAAGAATTGAAAGGAGTATTCACATGAAGACCTGAACGGAATACCCACATGAGAACAATGTTTAAAACTTCACAGAACAAAATTCAGGCAGTAGATCTGACCAATAACAGACAGAGAACCTAAAATATTATGCCTCACTTAATTTTTTCATGATACTGTTAGAAGAAATAACAAGATGGCATTATTTAAAGTGTGGAGTTCAGAAGGGTGTATTCTAATTTAAGCTTGGTTACTGGCTCATATGAGAAAGTGAAGAGATTATTTCCTTCAAGGCAAGAATTGCTTAAGTATAACAGTGATAATAAAAGACAACTTAATTTTAGTAATGTGAAGAAGAGAAAGTGGCTTTAAAATGTGAAGTAAATTTATTATCAGGACCATTTGACTGTTTCCTAGAGCAGTAATTTAAGGCTTCACAGAATACAGATAGTGCAGAACACCAATGCTAAAAAGTTTTGAGTTTTACTCTGGAACCAGCTAGATTTTCATTGTTACTTAAAAAAAAAAAAAAAAAGGAAGTGTTTAACACTGAGATGTCTCAAAAGCAATCTATTTTATTGCAAACTCTTAAAATATATAAACAAGGTCAGAAATGTTAAGTAAAAGGAGTAAAAATAATCTCTGTGCAGCTCAAAAAAAGGTCACCATCTCACACACTCTTTGGACCAGGTAAACACAAAACTATGCAAAGCAAAATTCAGAAAACCAATAATCCACAGAAGCTGGATGTGCATTTGTATAGGAACAGATGATCAAAAAACAAAACCAAAAAAATCCAACAACCAATCATGCACATTAGACTGTGTTGATTTCATTGGGTTACACACTCAGCAGCTCCAAGAGTTGAGCAGAGTTGAAAGAAGCAGCTGAATTGTTCAAGAAACAGTCTACTGTAGATTTCACTTAGCTAAAATAAATTTAATTAGGTTATTTATTTTCCATAAAGGAGAAAAAGGTAATATTATTATAATTCATAAATCAATAAATAATCATTTTTTATTAGATGTAATAAAGTAGGGGCTGACATCCTTGCATTCACATGAAAGAAAATAACTAAAAAATTAGTCTGTCCTCAGTTAACATGGCCCATTATCACAAGCTACCCTACCCACACACAGACAGGAGGGAAAGTAACATGAGAAAAACTCCCTCTGGGTTAAGAGATAGAGTTTACTGAGATGATACTCTACTTCAGCAAAACCAAAAGCAAAATCAGCAGCAGAATCCAGTAATAAAACAATTCCTCTTACGAAAGCATGCAGCATCCAGCACAGGAGAGAAGATCAAGACCCCAAAAAAGAAACAGAAATCAGCAATTTGAAAAGAAAGTCAATTAACAACCTGAAATTCAAGCCCCATGATACTCTGCTTCAGCCAGCACTTTCATTTCAAAGTTGGCATGATAGAATGCACATGAGAACACTAAATTCAACCCCTGACATGGTCAGATTATGTTTCAGTTTATTTGTTGTTATGATTTCCTTAAGCGTTTACAAGGATTAATTACTACTAAGACACTTAACATCTGTCTCTAAATAATTTTCTGCTTTAATTCAGGTAACTATTAAAGAAAAGAAAACACAAGGTAATTTCTCCCAGTGGTGACTAGTAAGTATGAAAGTGTCTATCCTTGTAATAATGTCCCATATGACACAGCATCAGTGAACTAGAAACCACATTAATGAAAGTGGAAAAAAATAAGAGAAAGATAGTGGCTAACAGTGAGTTTAACCATTGAATATGACTCTTAAGATGACTGCCAAGTTTCTTAATTTCTGCTATGTTCCTGTTTATATTATAGTCAAATGTGATGCAGAGGATTTTGTATGGCCAGCATCTATTTTCTCCTTCACTTCTGGATGAACTGAGGATAATAGTTTAGATGGATGTAGTTCAATAACATCAAAGAATCTAAGTTCATTTAGATGAGATATATACTTATAAAATGACAATTAAGCAGTTATATATTCAGGGTGCAATATGATTCAAAATGTGCTAATTGTCCTGATGCTAAATCCATGGCAAATGACAAGCTATTCAAAATCAGAATCATTATAAAGTTTGCAGTTTTTGAATTATAAATTGCTCATGAGTGAGGAAATGAATTTTCTAAGGAAAATACTAAAAAAAATATTAAAAAAAAAAATAATTAAGGGAGTGGAACATCTTCCTTACAAGGAGAGACCAAGGGAGCTGGATCTCTAGTTTGGAGAGGAGGAGACTAAGGGGTGACCTCATTAATATTTCTAAATATGTAAAGGGTGAGTGCCAGGAGGATGGAGCCAGGCTCTTTTCAGTCATGTCCAATGACAGAACAAGGGGCAATGGGAGCAAGCTGGAGCAGAGATGGTTCCATGTGAACATAAGGAAAAACTTCTTCACTGTGAGGG
>VWZI01009767.1:10141-24885 GCA_013396835.1 Psilopogon haemacephalus
CTTTTGCTGTGTGGCAGAATACTGGAACTGGCTGCCCAGGGAGGTTGTGGAGCCTCCCTCTATGAAGATATTAAAAGTGGAATTGTTCTTGTGTTATCTGGTATGGGTGATCCTGCTCTGTCAGGGGAGTTGGACTAGATCTTTTGAGGTCTTTTGCAACCCAAACATTATGTGATTCTGTGTTTTTTTTTCATCAAATGTTATTGTGAATACCTTCTGCATATACGTCATACGTCTGTAAAGCCTATCAGAAACTTTGTAAAAGCAAATATAAATAAAAACAAAGTTAAATGAACTGAAAACATTCTGTGCTTCTGTTAAGGAATTTTGGGAGTGAATAATGGTCAGATAAAATCCATTACTAATTGATATTACTACGATATGAAACAATGGGATAAAATAGTAACTAGGACCATCTTAATAGATTTTTTTTTCTCCTGATGTGCATTATAGATCACATTTTTTTGTGTTTTCTTCAATCATCATAAGGTCAATAATGAATTAAATTCAGTAATTGTGTCTGGCTAAAAATATATTGTATTTAACCACATTAAAATAATCTTTTTCCAGTGGTTAATTACAGTCATTCTTTGATAATCATGCCTTATACCTAAATTGAATTTGCTTGGCTTTAGTTTCTGCTGATTTTTACTTGATATTTTTTCTTCTAAGCTAAAAACACCTTCATTAATTATTCTTTTTTTTTTTTTCCTAAGTAATATATAATAGTAATCAAGTAATTTCTCAGTCTTCATATGCTGGACAGGTGTAGTGGGTTTACTGTCGACAGCATAAAAACTCTCAAATGAATTGGAGAAAATAACAGAATTATATTTTGGATAGAGAGATGCATGGAAAAGTTACAGAGCAGATGTAGAAGTTATAGCAACCCCCTTGAATTTATTCCCAACCCATAACTAAATCTATAAACCCCAATGCTACAAGTCCTCCCCCCTCCCATGCCTCTGCCATTCACAGGCCCCAAAACAGGCCCGATAACAGCTCCTACCCAAACACAGTTGGAGGGGGAGGAAAAGGACGAGCTGCCCTTGCTGTGAACTTATGAAGAGATAGCAGAGTTAAGGGCTTGAATAACATTCTCCTCATATTCCCTAGAGGAGTTTTAACCCTATAATTCCCAACCTGGGACAACAGGCTTACTTTTTAACTATACTTCTCTGACAAAGCTTCTTCTCTGTTAAAAGAGCAAAGTATACCTCTTTTCTTGCTTAGTTCTGTGTCACACTATATGCATAGTGACTGGTCTGACTGAACTGAGAGCTTTAGTTGAAACTTAGGTAAAAAAAGACAGATTATGACTGTTGCAAGAAGGATCAAGCAACTCAGAAGGACAACAAGGATATCGTGAGGCTAGTTCTACCTTCACTATGGTCAGGTAGAAAATTAGAAGAACCAAAGCACAACTAGAACTTAAATTGACTACTGCCATAAAATACGTAAATCTTTCTATAATTCCATTAGAAACACAAGATCTGAGAAGAATCTCCATCCTTTATTGGATGTCAAGTGGAAAGAGGGATGAGGAAAAGTCTCAAGTAATCGGTCCCATCTTTACTTTAGTATTTTATAATAAAGCTAGTTGTTCTACATGTGCCCAGGCCTCTGAGATGGAAGCAAGAGATGGCAAGTAGAATGAAACCCTCATAACCAAAGCAAAATGTTTAGTGACCTCTTGCACTATTTAGACTTACCCAAGGGTACTGAGTGACCTGGCAGAAGTTCTTCACCAAGCTACTGAGTCTTACATTGTCATCTATTTTCAAAGAAAACTTGTCAATATTTTCTTAAAGCTTTTACATTTTAATGACTTTGATGATAATTAGAAAACTGAGAAATAGTTCAATACAAACAATAATGCTATATGAAAAAAAAAAGGTAAAATACCTTCCCAGAATCCCAAGATGCTACTCCATACTCACTGCATTTATTATGCCAAACATTGCACTAATTGTTTGTGGTTGGGTTTTGTTTTGGGGATTTTTTTTTTTTTAGTTATTGGCTAATTTTAGTTTGGCTCGGTTTTGGCATAGCTACAGATTTGCATACAGAAATATAAAGATGGCTGACCACAATGACCCCTAACATTTTCTCAGAAATGGGAGATCCTCTCCTGTTCTGTCGTTATTAAATATACTATTATGTGCTACCATTTCTGTATCTACAGTGTACTATTTAACAGTATACAAGTTAACTCTGGATCCACATTCTCAGTATAGCTATATTGTCATGGAAGATACATGTCCTGGTTTGCTGAGGCAGGGTCCCATAGTCACCTTCCCTCTGCTGGGGGCAGGGCGGGAAGAATCATAGAATCATAGAATCATAGAATGGTCTAGGTTGGAAGAGACCTCAAAGATCATCCAGTTCCAACCCCCCGCCATAGGCAGGGACACCTCCCACTAGATCAGGACGCTCAAGACCTCATCCAGCCTGGCCTTGAACACATCCAGGGAGGGAGCAGACACAACCTCCCTGGGCAACCTGTTCCAGTGCCTCACCACCCTCACTGTGAAGAATTTCTTCCTAACATCCCGTTCAAATCTCCCCTCTGCCAGTTTGAACCCATTCCCCCTCGTCCTGTCATTACAAGACCTTGTGAACAGCCCCTCCCCAGCCCTCCTGTAGGCCCCCCTCAGATACTGGTAGGCTGCTATAAGGTCTCCCCGAAGCCTTCTCTTCTCCAGGCTGAAAAGCCCCAAGTCTCTCAGCCTGTCCTCATAGCAGAGGTGCTCCAGCCCTCTGATCATCTTTGTGGCCCTCCTCTGAACTCTCTCCAACAGTTCCATGTCCTTCTTGTGCTGGGGGCTCCAGAATTGCACACAGTACTCTAGGTGGGGTCTGACAAGAGCAGAGTAAAGGGGGAGAATCACCTCCCTTGCCCTGCTGGTAATGCCTCTCTTAATGCAGCCCAGGACACGGTTGGCTGTCTGAGCCGCGTGTGCACACTGCAGGCTCATGTTGAGCTTCTCATCCACCCAGACCCCCAGGTCCTTTTCCTCAGAGCTGCTCTCCAGCCACTCACCACCCAGCCTGTATTTGTGCTTGGGATTGCAGCGCCCCAGGTGCAGGACCTTACACTTGGCCTTGTTAAATTTCATGAGGTTAGCCTGGGCCCACCTCTCCAGCCTGTCCAGGTCTCTCTGGATGGCATCCCTGCCCTCCAGCAAGTCAACTGTGCCACACAGCTTGGTGTCATCTGCAAACTTGCTGAGGGTGCACTCGATTCCTCTGTCCATGTCGCTGACAAAGATGTTAAACAGCACTGGTCCCAGCACTGACCCTTGAGGGACGCCACTTGTCACTGGTCTCCAGGTGGACATTGTGCTGTTGATCACCACTCTCTGCGTGCGACCATCCAGCCAATTCCTTATCCAGCGAGTTGTCCACCCATCAAGTCCATGTTTTTCCAGTTTGGTGACCAGGGTGTCATGTGGGACAGAGTCAAAGGCCTTACTCAGGTCCAGGTAGATGACATCAGTTGCCCTTCCCTTGTCCACTGCTGCTGTGACTTTATCGTAGAAAGCCACCAAATTTGTTAGGCATGATTTGCCCTTGGTGAAGCCATGCTGGTTGGCATCAGGCACCTCTGCTTTGTTCTCCATCTGCCTTAGCAGAGCCTTGAGAAGAATGCAGGGAGAAGACAAAAAGCTTGGCAATTGAGAGCCCAAGACTTGCCCAGACTTGTTCCTCCCAAATAAGGGAAAGCAAGCTCCTGACTTCACCTAGTATGGTCAGATTAGGCAAAGTGCCACTCTAATTGGTGAATCTCTGTGGCCAAGGGGCCCATTACATTCGGACAAACAATAAAATAGACTTTTGCCACATGACTCCTGCTGCTTTTGCTTTTGCTTTTGCTTTTGCTTTTGCTTTTGCTTTTGCTTTCGCTTGGCTTGCTCTGCCCTGCCACATCATGCTCTGCTTTGCCTGCAATGACTTTCAAGACACTGACAGAATTCCCTTCACGTATTTAGGTACTGTCTGATCCTATTTCATTAATAAATATCCAAAGCCTCTCTGTGAGAAATTCTGTGACTAGATTCTATTGTGCCTTCTGCTTTAGCAGCAGAAAGGAGCCTTTCAAATCCCTTGGTGGGCAAGCGCTAAAATTGAAACTAAAAGCCTCTTTCCACTTTTAAGTTTATTGTTTGTATTTGCTTATTGTTTCTTATGTGTTCTATATTGCCTGTTCTCTATGCATATAAATATCCAAACTGTGTGTTTTGAACATTCTAAACAAGTTTTATGATGAGATTTAGTAAACAATTTTCATAGTTATTAACAATCTTGCCTGGATATCAAAATCAATATAAATTATTAATTTTTGCAGAATTTGTAACCGAACTGATGGTGGGCAATTGAAGAGGCAGGAATTATAAATGATGTAGCTTTTATAATTTCCAAAAGCCCCACTCAAAATCTATGTATAAGCTAGTTTAAGTTTGGGTCCTAATTTGTGTGGGAAAAATCTTCACAAGGATGCCTTTTCAGGTAATTTAGGAAAAATCAGAATACAGTAGTAAATATATTAAGATTGATTGACATTAAGATTGAATAATATTCATACAATATATCATATACTAGTATACTATATTATTTACAGTATCAGTCTCAGAGGAATATTACTAGAAACATCACTATATGATGGTGATTCTGATAACTCATCAGCTTCTTAGTTCTATTAATATATGTATTATGTTTCTTCTACTTTTTTTTTTTTTTTAATTAAAAGAAAGTATTGTTTAGGATTTCTCAAATAAAAGCATACAGATCGTTTATCATTCAGCATTCCATTATGCTGGACAAGGTTTTTAGCAAGGTCTGCTTTCTGTCAAATGAAATTGTCAAAGACTAATTACGTTCTTTTAATTCTTTATTAGTTGAGTTGCGTATGAGTATTCTATTAATGTGCCAATAGTAGATGTCAGTGTAACTATCCTAAAGCTATGAAGTTACCATCTGCTGTTTTATTAAAGAATATTTAATGCCTAGTGCTAGTTTTCAAAAGGCAAATATTGAAATGATTGCCTATCTAATAAATAATTTCAATTTTAGGGATAAGAAAATGGAGTAAAAAATATACTGTGAAATCAGCCCTTGATGGCTACAGAGCACTGCACAGCAATAAACGGCTTCAAATAAAGGAAGAGATTATATTATCTAATACAGCATTCTCTGTCATTAAATAAAACTATATTCCTCCAGATCTATGCAATAAAACTGTTTTGTAATTAATAAATAAGTTTGAAATAAAGTCTGTCATTCAAAGCTTTATATATTTTCATAGAAAATTACATGAGAGGGTTGAATTTTCTATTAAATTCCTTCTCTACATGTTTCTTTTTTCTAAGATAGATAACTTCACAGAGACCTCACAAATCTCTCTCTATCTCTTCTCTTCATTGCTCTTGAATGAATGTGGAACAATTGTATGTTAAACTGGAAGAAAAATGAATAAGGGATATGACAATTCTTTCAGCCATGACTCCCAGTTACTCTAAAGAGTTTACTTCACAAAGTAGCTGCAGAGTTTAATTCTAGAAAGAATTTAATTCTAGAAAGATCCTACCCTCAATCTCTGTAATGATTTAACAAGGGTCTACAGCCCATGTGCCAGCACCCAGAAAAGCCCTGCAAGCCCTGGAAGTATGTACCAATCTTTAAATAATGTGAGGAGAAAGAGTATCTGGTTCCTAGCTGGCAAGTGAAAAGGAAAATACATCCATCTTTAAGCTTTATAGATCCTTACATATTGTTAGTGCAATCTTGACACTTTTCCTCTGTCAACAATGGGGAAATGGACAGAGAAACAACCTTTTTTTTCTGATAATGAAGAAGTACACTTGGATTTGCCTTCACAACCAGAAGATAGTGTCTGGGAAGCAGTGAACCACTATTGATGAAGCATAATTCCAAAAGTTCTGATGGAATCCCTTTCTCTCCAACTCATGACTACAATTTCACTGTTTTATCTGTCTGCCATATTTAACATCTTCCTACTTGGAAATTTGAAATATGGCCTTATTATCCTCTTTTCCTAGTGTAGGTGAGATGAAGATTTATTTAAAAATGAGGACTGCGAAATAATTTCCAGCTACAATTCAATAGTATGTGTTAAGATTGTGTAACCTTTAAAAAAAAATAAAATATTAGTCCTTCACTACAGCAAAAAAGACTGTCATCATTCTTCTGTATTTGCTAGGGAGGAATTGGAATGGTACTGCAAATACAATTGGGCTAATTCTTACATGCTATTCACCTGTGTACTTTTAGTCACTTGGATATACCTAGCATGCATGGATGATTTCCTTCATGAGCCCTTGGGATTAGAAGCTGTTGTTTATTCATTAACTAGGAATAAATGACTGAACACCAGCAGTTGAGATAATGGACCAAACAGGGGACTGTTAACCTCTATTAACTTCTATTTTACACTTTCTATACCTTGTCCAAATTGCTTTGATCTTTTGGTAATGTGTGATGACAGCCTCTTTGCCAACAGGTTTTTTTAAGTGAGGAGAAGGATAAGAATTTGGTTTGTTGTTTTATTGTCCTATATAGTGAAAGAGGTGTAGATTGTATTTCACAAGCCAAAACCAAGAAGATATTGCTTGTTAAATCTTTAAGTATGCAATTAACATAAAGCAATTAACATTTTACAAATTAAATATTGTCATTATGAAGTAATAGTAAGAAAAACAAAACTGAAATACTTCTTAGTAATTGTCCATCTGACTTAATGGTGAAGAATCACAGAATCAGTCAAAAAGTGAAAAGGAACTACTTTTTGTTCTAATCTTCACACTTCAAAATATATTAATCTATACTTTTGTGTAATTTTAGCCAGATAGCTTATCATCAATATAATTTAATAACAAAAAAATCGCATATAATGTCGCATATATGCTAAAATAATATTTACATTTTTTTATCTGTTTAGACTGTTTAACATAATTTTCAATTATAATAATAGAAAGGAAAGGAGATACTGCAAATAAATCCTCTGGCAAAGACAAGGTTCTCTTTTCTTTCAGTCTAATATTTGCTAGTCTTAATACACAGTTACAATTTATTTTTTCCAGAGCATGGTGTACAAGGGCAATCTTTAACATGATGGTGAATGAGTAATCTGAATATTTGGGGGGGTGGAAAAAGCAGGCTTATCAGTACCATTACAGTGATGAAAGGTATTTGCATACTATGGAGAATAAAAAGTAAAGAAAAAAATTACACAGGAGATGTCAGTACTGCTGAATGAATAACCCATTCTGTAGTATTTGTAATTCCTAGCTGGAGATGCCTGAGAGAGACACATTCCATCTCTGTATACCCAAGCCTGAACCTGGGTATGCACCATCACTTTATCCTGTTTCAGAAAAAAAGGAGTTTTGGTATTCATCTCTGTTGTTGATTAACATTTGTAGGCAGCTGATGCCCACACAGCCACTCACTCCCCACAGTAGGCCAAGAAAGAGAACTGAAAGGCAACAATCACCAATTAACTTGGTGCCAAGCCAGTTCTCAGGCAATAGTAACCCCTGACTAACTGCCCACCAGTTTTATTGATAAGCATGGCATTATATAGTAAGAAATATGTTTTTGGTCTATTTATGTCTGCTATGCCTGCTGTGTTCTCCCCTGGCCTCTTATCTTCCCCCCAAGTAACTCACTGAGGGCAGAGTATGACACAGAGAAGGCTTTTATGTTGTGTATGTATGTTTGAAAATAGTTAAAGTGCTGTTTTGATCGCAAAAGCCAAATACAGCTGCTATGAAGAAACTAAACATGTCCCAGGTGAAACCAGTATAATTTCATATGGGAGCCACATGCACCACATCATATGCATTAGGTATTAGATTTAATTCTTAAAAGATCAGGACCTAAAGAACAAATTCATAGTTCACATTGAAATGAAGTCTAGACACAGTTGTTATTCCAGTCTTCTTTCCTGGATGTTAACCATAGCAGCTACCCTGCTGGATGAAACTGTGTCATTAAATCTTGGTTTGGTCTTCTGTAGAGGGAAAGGGAGTGCTGTTCTATGTGAATGTCTGAGTTGATTCCATGAGGCTTTAACATCTATCGCAATTTTCACTGGAAAATATTTTACTTTCCTTTCAAAGTTCAGAATCTGTCTAAGCATGTGCTCTTGAGAACAAGTGAAGTCTCTATTACTCTGCCTTCCTAGGGCAATTAATGAGCATAGAGGGAATACGCAAAGAGGGTATATAAATTAAAGAAATATTTGTGTAATCTCAACAGTACACTAAGTCAATGAAATCATGCTGTTGGGATTGTGTTGAGAGAGTCCCAAACTACTTTTTTGATACACTTAACAGATGTTTTTTCCAAAAATATCCTGTCCCTTCAGTAAACACTGTTTGCACATTCCCTATTGTATCCCTTTCTTTGCCAATTTGATCTTTAACACATTTGCATATGTGGTTTTCTTAATGTGAAAAAAAAAAATTCTATGTTCATGTATCCAGATTCTATTCAAATATTTAAATCTGTTGCAAATGGAAATAAAAAACGAGACAATGAACACAATCCCTAAATATATGACATGCATTTTCAATAGCTTCTGCATGATTCAATATACATAGTTGCATGACAATTAATTTCTAGTTTCATATTATTTCAGTGTTTTATTTCACATCTCTTTTCAGTGACTCCTTTATCAATATTTCACTCAGGTCAGTATTTGTCACTTTATTAGATTTTTCCCTAAAAATGTCAGTAGTGATAAGATCTTCCTCACTCTCACTGGAAAGAACAGATGAGTTGAAATTTGACTCTGAAAAGCAAATATTCTTAATAAACCTGTGTGGTAGGTTGGATCCAATTAGCAGCCAACCATCTATGGTAGACATTTGCTCACTTTTTTCTGCTACAGTGGGGAAAGGAACAAAATAAGGAAGAACAATAGTGAGAAAATATGGGTTTAATAAAGACAGGGAGATCACTTTTCAAGCAGTAGCACTGGCAAAACATACCTGACTCAGGGAATTTGACTCCATTTATTGGCAAAATTACTGTAAATATTCAATTGCCTATTAAATATTGGGGAACTGACATCCTGCCCATCATCAACACCAGCAGTGTAGACAGGATGCTGCCCATGTTAGGGCAATGAAGATGGTGAAGGGGCTTGAGAATAGGTCTTAGGAGCAGCAGCTAAGAGAGCTGAGATTGTATAGTCCGAAGAAAAGGAGGCTGAGGGTAGACCTTATTATTCCCTACCACTTCCTGTAGAGAGGTGGCTGCTGGTCTCTTCTCACAAGTCAAAACTGACAGGACAAGAGGAAATGTCGTCAAGTTACATCAAGGCAAGTTTAGGTTAGACGGAAAAGGAAAAACTTCTATATCGGAAGGATTATCAAAGAAAGACTGGAATAGATTGTCTAGGACATGGTCAAACCACCACTCCTAGATATATCTAAAAGCTATCAAATATGGTGCTAGTGATGGTCTTGTTAAAGTTAGATAATGCTTGCACTTTGATCTTGAAGGTCCTTTCCAACCATAGTGATTCAGTGATTCTGTTATTATCCATGTAAGGTGTGAGTCTGTCAAATCACACTACCACTGGTGGCATTAAGGAGTGGCCATGACTATTGCCTGCATTCCGAAGTCATTCATATGATTGGCTGTTGCTGATTGCTGCCCTCAAAACTAAGTGTGTTCAGCACTCCATTACAATCATTCCATCACTTATAACCTGATGATCACTATCATTTACTGGGTAGATTGCCATATGGGCATGTTGCTGCTCATCTTTCTTACTGCCTCAATAAACTTTCATTAATAAATTGCTGTCAGATTACATTACTGTTCAGACCACAGAAAGAAAGATGACACACATTAAAACACCCTTTCTCTCCCCTTTCCATGCTCAATTTAATTAAAAATTCTTATCCTTTTTTTGTTTATTTGTTCATTTGTTTGTTTGCTTGGTTGTTTTCATTGCGGGGTTCTTGTGTGTGCGTGTGGTTTATTACATTTTTTGTTTCTTTCTACTTCAGTAGTTAATTTCAGATACTTCTTGTCCTATCCTCTAATTATCACAGGTTGCTGTCAGGTCCTTCAGCAGGGTCAATACATTGTGGCTACTTTTTGCTACTCCATTTTTCCTCATTCATGCTCCAGCACATGTCCTTCAGGGCCATAGTGAGTTCAGACGTGTGGTTTCTCTGCCATGGTTTACTGCCTCTAGTCTTGATTTCCCTCATTTTTTCTCCTGTTCCCTCTGTTTTCCACATCCCTTCTCTTGATCCAGCAGGTTTTGCCCATTCTGAAATATATTTTGACAAACATAAACCCATCTTTGCTGATGTGCTCATCTTTGTTCTGTGATGGGTCCATTGGAGACACCTGGGACTGATTGTATCCAGCACAGGGCAGACCCTCTTACCTTCTCACACAGGCTACCCCTGAAGTTCACTGCTACCAAAACCTTGCCATTTATACCCTCCACAAAATTTCAAATGACAGACACACAGAACAATAACCATAATAATAACAGTATTTAAAAAAAAATTTAAAAAGGACAAGCAAGATGAAAGGTCATACTGGACAACTACAGAACAGCCCATCTAACATCAGTGGGAGGCCACAGTTAGTGGAGTAAATCATGAAGTGTGTAATAAATAAATTGAGGTGAATGGAAAATTGATAAATCAAAGCATGAGATTTGCAAAGGCAGATTGTGTAACACTGATACAGTAATTTTAAAACAAAGCAAAACAAAAAATCTGATTTTCTAACAAGAGAGTTGTGTTACGTCTAATATATCTTGACTTCTTTTCAACACTTGATATGAGACCCATGAGAAATTTTCACTTAAAATGATGATTAGTGCAATAATTCCAAGTTGAATAAAGAGTTATCATGTGATAGACAGATTACTAGTGGAGTACTCAGTGGATTAATTTTTTTAGATAATCTTTACAACTTTGCTTAATGATAGTGACACAGTTGATATTAATGGATTTTTGTGATGAAAGAAAGTCAAGGAATTTACAAAGAAATAGGAACCCTTGAATGTCTCTTGGGAAAAATGAGACAACCTTGAGAAAAGAAACAGTAAAAATTATAACAGAAAGTGTGGTCCACCTGGGGAATTAAAATCATGCCTCTGCTAATATGTAAAGATCTACCATCTGTGTGACAAAGTGGGTAAGTTATTTTGCTACATTGATTGATGACAGGGTGTTTGTCAGCCACTGACATGAAATGAGAAAGCATTAACTTGAGGGATATCAGGCAAAATATTTTGGGTAAAATTAATATTAAAATTATTATAAATAATTAATAAAGTCATCTCAGGAATTCTCTGTATTCTTCTGGTGACAAATATGTATGACGATTTAGAGCTTAACACTCTAGCCTAACTCTAAATTATAAACATAGAATAGGAAAATTCCAAAGACATTCTATAGAAAAAAAAACTGTAGAAAGTAAATAAGATATGAGATTGGATGCAAAGGAAAAATAATAGATAAGTCTATAGCATTCCATTTGCTTGCTGTGGCTGCTGCTGGCTGCTGGTTTCGAATGTTTTTATGCTGACTTTGGCCTGGACTCTTGTTATGGCTAAGCAGATAGTGGAGCCTATCTGCTTTCTCTCTCCCTTATAAGGGTGTGTGTGGAGCTATTTTACTTTTCTCTTTGTCCAAAAGGGTCTTTGTTGTTTCTGAATTGTAAGCAATTGTAAATACATGTACATATGTATACATTGTATTTTTATGTTTTTTAGATTTCAGCTTGCTTGTAAATATTTATCTTCTTACTATCATTATTAAACTCACCTTTCTTATAACCTATCAGACTCCTAATACACATCTTGACTAAGTTAAAAACAATCACTAGTTATTTATTTTTCAAAGTATAAATGTCGGAGAACTATGAGCGAGATAACAAAGTCACTTCCTATTCCTTTAAAAACATGTGTAGGATGAGAATGTGGAACCCACCATCCACTTATTCAGAGATCAATTTCTGTCAATTAAGGCATATCTGAAATTGAAAATATATGTGCTCAGTATGAAGACAGGAGCAGGAAAGTGAATTGATTGTAGGCGATTGAAGAGGCAGGAATTATAAATTATGTAGCTTTCATCATTTCCAAAAGCCCCACCCACAATCTATGTGTAAATCAGTTTAAGTTTGGGTTCTAATTTGTTCAGGAAAAGTCTTCACAAGGATGCCTTTTCAGGTAATTCAGGAAAAATCAGAAAATTTGGAAAACGTTTGGGCATGAAACATCTTTGCCCTACTTACAAATGGGAGACTGTTTCTTTCACAGCACTGTCCGGAGTCCAGTGCCTGCCAAAGTCCAAGATCACTGTAGGCACGGCTTTCATGAAGCCATGATTGCGAAGCAAGGCAGGGGAAAGCCGGGGTGCTCCATGGTATTCCCACAAATGGCTGCAGTTAGAGGCAGGTCCTGCAGCAAGAAGCCAGGATGCTCCTCAAGGTCAGGCTAAAAGTTCTTGCAAGGTTCGTGCAAGGTCTGTCTCCAGGTCCGTGTTCAGGTCTGTTCAGGTCCCAGTGCAGATCCGAGTGCAGGTCTGTGTGAGGGTCCAACTCCAATCTGTCCAGTTGCCATATATATACTGGGGCGATTTGTTCCCTCCCTGTTCAAGCCCACGGAGGGTGGGAGAAGGTACTTTATGCCTATTGTACTCCACATTTCAAACCTCCTGTGACAGAGGTGGGGAGAGAGGAAGACCATTTCTTGCCCCATTCACAGCTCTGGTGGGGCCGTGGACTTGGGTGTGCCCTGCCACAGTTCACACCCCATTCAAATCTTCAGTGGGGCAGTGCCCTGCCCTGCCACAGAAAGAAATAAATTGAATATGAGCAGATTGGTTTATGATGTAATAATATATGCCACATGGAATCGAACACTGTTTCATTACTTTAAACAAAAGCTTGTGTAAAGATTTTTGGAATTTGAAATAAACAGATGGAAGCTGTGCATGAACAAAACAGTGCATGTGAAAAAAAACAGAAATGCAAAGGGAAACAGCAGTCTTAGAAAAGAAACAGAAGAATGAAACAATGAACAGACAATGGTAATGTAAGCTTCCTTAAGAAGGAAACTTTATGGTTGAATATTGACTCTAAAATAGGATACAGGAGTTGAGAAACAGAAACAATATGATGATATTTGTTGAGGGAAAAGAAGTCATATATTTCTTGTAAGGAAAATTCACAAACTAGACCTCACAATTCTATCAGTTTCTCTCAGGGAGACGAACAAGGTCTTGAATATTGACTGATCAGAAAGATAAAAATACACATACAAATTAGATGGCTTTTGATAGGAGATGGGATTAGAGCAATCATCAGGCATCTTTTTTCTTGTATTCTGTGAAAGCGCAGTAATTCTGTTAGAAATACTGTGATAGTATATAGGTATTTTATGTATGTGCAATGATTCCCCTTAAACATAGGAAATGACAAATAAAAAACGGCTCATATATTGACAGCTTTGAATCTGACAGCATTATATCATTCTGGAGAAATTAAAAGCTACATTTACATGGCTAAATAACATCCACCACAAAAATATTCCATGTTTTTGAGATAGGCTAGTTTACAGTGGCCCTTTTGTAGAGTTTACTTTTTGTTTTTCTCAGATTGACCCTGACTTCTCATCTGAAAACACAGAGAGACAAGTTGATGGCAGTAGTTTTTTTACTGTTCCTTAAAGACTTGTGCAAACAGCAGGAAAACTATTCAGTTTATTCCCGTTTTATGTGAGCTGTTGTGCAGTCTTGTAAAAGTACTGCACTTCTTCGTGCCTGCCTCTATAATGTGGTGAGAAGAGGGCATTTGATCATACTTTTCTCAAAGTAGATGAGAGTTTTGAGAACTGGGAACAAAGCAGTTGTGGGAGATATTGCTGTGCACAAACAGCACATAATCCAGCCTACAGCTGGTTCTTAAAAGAAATATGCAAGAAAATTCCTTCAGTGAAAGCAATGAGCCATTTTGACTTACTACACTACATCACAGGATGCATAGATTCACACACTATGCCATTAGTTACCCAGTATGTGGCCTAAAGAATACATTAAATTAATATCTACAACAAAGAGGCAGAACCATGGTTCAGTGAGACTTGATCAGATCTTAGAGGCAGCATAGGACATTTAGGGTTCTTAATTTGTATTTACTTCACGTTGCATTTTACCTTTATAAAATTTTCTTCTGTTTTCTTCACTGTTCTCTTGTACTTTTTGGTTACATATATAGGCACCCAGGTGCTATACAGAATTAGTTTCTTCCATTTATATTTTTCCTTATGCCTGCCTTCAGTTAACATTTTTTCTCAATTGCTATCATCTTAAAACCAATGTGATATAGTTTATGTTTGCACTGTGTTAGGTTGAATACAAGTATTGCATTCTTTGTGACCAGGTCACCTGTTTCACAGTTCTTTCCTAGGAAAATGTCCAATCAGTGGCTTTTAGGATCTAAAGTATTATTTGAGTAATAGTATTTCTCACTGATTATTAAAAAACCTCAAACATTCAACTTGTAGAGTGTTGCAAAGAGTTTTTATACACTTCAATTTTAATGCAATTGCGTAGTCACATTTTCTTGAATTGGTTACAATTTAGATATAGAATCATAGAATGGTCTAGGTTGGAAGAGACCTCAAAGATCATCCAGTTCCAACCTCCCGCCATAGGCAGGGACCTCTCCCACTAGAA
>VWZI01009773.1:0-11241 GCA_013396835.1 Psilopogon haemacephalus
AGGAGACCTTATAGCAGCCTACCAGTATCTGAGGGGGGCCTACTAGGGGGCTGGGGAGGGGCTGTTCACAAGGTCTTGTACTGACAGGACAAGGGGGAATGGGTTCAAATTGGCAGAGGGGAGATTTGAACGGGATGTTAGGAAGAAATTCCTCACAGTGAGGGTGGTGAGGCACTGGAAGGGGTTGCCCAGGAAGGTTGTGTCTGCTCTCTCCCTGGATGTGTTCAAGGCCAGGCTCGATGAGGTCTTGAGTGTCCTGATCTAGTGGGAGGTGTCCCTGCCTGTGGCGGGGGGTTGGAACTGGATGATCTTTGAGGTCTCTTCCAACCTAGACCATTCTATGATTCTATGATTCTAAATAAGTTCTCTCTTGACAAGAATATACAGCTCTGATTTCCCATTAGAGGACACTATAAAACCTATTAACTAACAAAGCACAATTATACACAATTTCGATTTTCCTCTCTTCAGTGTCTTAATCTCCAGGATATCTTTATCTCATATTTAAAGCTCTCAGGCTCTTTCTCCAAAAATATTTTCAACATCCATATCCATTTTCTTTCAGTATGGCAGCACTAGAACCTTAATGGAAGTCAAACCCACACTCTTCCAATTCTTACATGGTTGAGCCTTTATTCTACATCATATTTCAGTCTCCACAGATACCAATACTTAATTGTATGGAATGTTTGGGCAAGAAAAGGAGCCCTTCTTTTGTGAAAGCAGGTGTTCATCTTTACCTTTATTCACCACATGCACTGTGTGCTACTCAGGATTATGGATTAATTATGGGAAAATTGCTCTCCTTTTTCTAAGCAAGTCTTCAGAGGCCCATCACTGAAGAAATAGTTATGGCTGTAGACCGTGGTATTTCAAACACAAATAGGCAGGGTAAACTATACACAAGTGGTCCTCTTACCTCTTCTTTTAGCCATGCATTCTCTTCAATTTCTCTGTGAATGGTTTTCTCTAAGTATCTTACAGCATTCTGAGAAAACACAATTTAAGATAATCTCAGATGAAAGCAGGACTTTGACATACTATAAAGAAGAACCTTCTGCTGTTCAGCAGGAAATAATTAAGAAACATCCACACAACAGACTGTAACATCCCCTGAGGGATTACAAGGGGATTTAAAGCTCCACGCCAGCTGTTTCTCCCCCATCACCCTGCTCAGGACAGTTCATATGTCAAGCCATTTACCAATATTTTATAATTTCCCATATTAAAACAGGACATTTCCTTTTTGCCCAGCAAGTTTTGCTATGTTCCGACTACTGCTCAAATCTTCTTGTTTTGAGGAAATCAAACCTTTAGTTACTAAAAAAACCCAAGAAAAATCACAGATGAGGCAGCAGTGATCTATGACAAGTGACTTAAGCATGCAGAGGTCTATGCTAATCAGCCAAGGTTACAATTTAATTATTGCCAGTAAGTGGACAGGAACATCTGAGAGGGAAGATGTCCCTGTAGATCACCATAAACACAGTCCTTTGGATTATGTTCTCACATGACTGAATTCCAGCACTGAACTCAGGGAGTTTAAATATCTAATGGTATCAGCCAGTGATTGTACTGAAGTATGCTTTGAGCTTTGTGAGTGTAAGGAGTCATTGCTATAAATACTTTGTCAATCATGTCTGCAAATCAGAGCTAGCAGGGATGACAAAAAATATATGTGTATCAAGAACCCTAAACTTTACTGTAGATTGCACTATTTTGGTATTTTTAAAATGTAATTTACAAGTAGAAAAAAAAAATTCAAATGGATGCATATTTCCATGCAGACAATCTCTTAGTGTGTTATTGGGTTTTGAAGTCAATGCAAACAGCAAAATCTAAGTCACAGCAGAATGAACACATTCTTGAACAAGTCATATCAGTGCCTAGAGCCCCAGTTTTACATATCTCATCTCTGAAGTGTCCTCACATCCACTCATTGTTGGTCTGATGTAAATAAAAAAAAAAGGTACGTGTGTTTAATAGTAACCAATGCTATATTTAATGAGATGATTTACAGTTAATTTTACTCTCAATTTATTAGAATATTTCTAAGTTAAAATAAACCCTAACTATGATGCAGCTAGTACTTTTCAAAAAGAGAAAAGGAATACCTCAGGGGCCTGTTCCTTACTTAACTCCACATGCCTCTCAAGCAGTTGGTCATTTTCTTCTTTCACTGCTTCTAAAGCTTTTCTATAATGTTCTTCAAAACAAAGAGACACAAATTAGAAATCATTTCTCCTGACAACAAATGGAGAATTGGCATGTTGTTCCTAAACTGGAACTTGGCTTGGCTGATAAACCTGAAGGCTGTGTGACCATTCAGTGACACTTGGAGAGACTGAAGAGTTGGGCAAAGAGGAACCTAATGACAAAAGTAAGTGCAGAGTCCTGCACCTGGGAAGGGACAATAAATTGCACCAGCACGAGACTGGGAGGTGATCTGCTGGAAAGCAGCCCTGTGGAAAAGGATGTGGGAGTCCTGGTGGCCAAGAAGCTATCCATGGGACAAGAATGTGCCCTTGTGGCCAAAAAGGCCAATGGGATCCTGGGGTGCATTAAGAGGAGTGTGCCCAGCAGATGGAGGGAGGTTCTCCTCCCGCTCTGCTCTGCCCTGGTGAGACCTCACCTGGAATACTGCATCCAGTTCTAGGCTCCCCTGTTCAGGAGAGACATGGATCTACTTAAAAGAGTCCAACGGAGGGCTAGGAGGATTATCAAGGGGCTGGAGCATGTGCCCTGTGAGAAGAGGCTGAGGGACCTGGGGCTTTTTGCTCTGGTGAAGAGAAGACTTAGAGGGGATCTAATAAATATTTATAAGTATCTGAGGGCTGGGTGTCAAGAGGGAGGGAACAGGCTCTTCTCAGCTGTGCCCTGTGATAGGACAAGGGGCAACAGGTATAAACTACAGCACATGGAGTTCTGCCTCAACATGAGGAAGAATTCCATAAGTGTCTGGGAGCACTGGAACAGGCTCCCCAGAGAGGCTGTGGAATCTCCTTCTCTGGAGACTTTGAAGACCCATCTGGATGCATTTCTGTGCAACCTGTGATAGATTCAATGGTCTGGATCTGGCTGGGAGACTGGACTCGACGATCTCTTTGGGTCCTTTACAACCCCTAACATCCTGTGACCCTGTAAACTTCTCAGCCAGCACCACATGCATAGATGCTCCACAAAAAAAGATTCAAACATTCTTCTCCATTGAAATTGTCCTCCTGAACCTACAGGGCAGTAATGCTATCTATGAAACTAAAAACCTGAAAGGCCTTACACATTTATCTTGACAACTACAACAGTGAGCAATTCACTGCTAAATAAGCAATTCTCTGCTAAAATATTAACATTAAATGTTGTCTCTATCAATAGCAGAGCTGCTGGAGTCAGCCGAGGGATTTATTTTATATTTTAAAAATCAGTTATTATACACAGCCTAATAAATTTTCTAACATATCTAACCCTATCAGGGAGTTCTAATTTGACAACAAGACTAAAATGGAGAATGTGGCAATTGCCTCAGTGATTTACTTTCATCATTTACTTCTGGTCATTATTCTGAAAGCGGGTCTTCCATTAAACAGAATTTGTTTGGCTTCAGGTCCCAGCCACTTGAAATGTAATTACTTAATTCTTCCCTTCTGTTGTTTTTGTGCTACCCTAGATAGCCCATTGCTGTCCGGTATTTTCTCCTTTCTAAAGGAATGAAGGAGACTGCAGTAATTTTCTTTGAAGGAAGGCACTTCACACTTGTTCCGGAGGCTTGAAATTCAGCCTAGCTCTGCGCTTGTGTTGGATATAGCCTACTGCTGATTTGGCTGTCAATGAGTATGCGGTCATGGACCCACTGACAAAGGCAGTCAAATATGAAAGGTGCATTAGCTGTGCATTAGTTCTTAATTTAACACTATGAGGTTGGCTTGCCTTAATCAATCCACCATCTAGACTTGGCAGAATGAAATGGAATGGAGTTTCTTACACAGTATAATTAATTAATCTCTTCATTCTTTCTGACAGCTACACAACTGGAGAGAATGAAGAAAATGAAGAACTGTTCAGGCATACCTACTGCTTCTAAGGAGGCTGTTTTCACTAACTCTTTCACTGCAACAGTTTTCTCTACACCTCAGGTAGGATATATGGATCTCTTTTGCTTCCCCTCTCTTGCAGCAACTTTGTTTAAAATGTCATCACCAGACCATGTGTACTGCACGGGTGTCAAGCCCTTCAGTGGTACCTACAGAGACAGAAGTCTCTTCACCTGTGCTTATTGCCAAAGCCTGCCACATATCTGAGGAATGAACAAGGCCATTTTGCTCCTGCATCACTCTGGAAGCTTGTTACATTTCATTTTTTCCCAGTATGTTAAAAGACTCCACTCCCCAGCCACTTTCTACGTTTAATTTTAAGAATTTGATTAAAGCAGAATGCTAACATTTTCTATTAGCAGCATTATTTGCAGTATATTAATCAGGCAACTGCTGTATGCACCTCTGTAACAGTCCTTCTATAAATACACTTCCGTCCAACCACACATTTTTGACTCTGCACCCTGTGACATGCAGGGGGTCAGGTTGAATGTCCCTACTGGCTTGTTCTGGCATTCTGTATAAAAGCCCATTATTGTTTTAATTTAATATTTCATCAGCTGTATAGCAAAGTTCAAAACTTTGATTAAGAACATGGAAAATACACAGTGAAAAACATCAGCCTCTCCTGAATACAGAGATGGGTATCTGACAAGCTGTCTATCAATGCAGAGAACAGTGCAGATCTTAATCATGATAAAATATGTATCAAGGGACAAAAAGATAGCTAAGCTGGCTCTTATCCACAGTAGTTGATGCCTGGTAATGGTTGGCACAGAGTATACAGAGACCCTTCAAGCAGTGTCACTGCCTGTTACTACCAGCTGCTTGGCTGCAGTCATGCATACTGAGAGGGACATCTCTCTCCCATTAGAAGCATGGGTTATGTGACAGCAAAGTATTTTAAAATATTTTAAAATAATGCAGTAGCAAAAAAAAAAATACCAAAAAACCAAAAAAAAAAAAAAAAACAAACAAACAAAAAAAAAAACCCCAACTTTGTAAAGCACTCTGTACCAGAATACATAAGCACTCAAATTAATTCCCTTGTTGTGTCACTATAGAAACAGTTGCCAGTGTTTACACATGGCTGTACTGGCAATTCTGCAGTGCCTCATACACCAGACTATGCAACTAGGTAGCAAAGTTCAGACCACTGGTTAAATAGCTCCCTCTAATTCTGCATTTAAATCTGTGTGCTCAGCTGAAAAGACTGTTACTGTTCCAAGAATGAGCTCACACTACTTTCAAGTCAAAGGAGTTTTCAACATGTAACGTGCATATAGCATGATGAGATGCAACAAGAGCGGAGTCAACATTTTCAGCTACAGCTGCTAAGGAGTCCAGTGTGTAGATGACCTAAATAGACGTAGGCTTATTTTTAGAAAGCCACTGTCCTTCACAGTAACGATTTCTAACAATGAGTTGCCTGTGTTTTACACAAAAATAATTGGAAGACAAGCTTATAATGCTTATAGAATCATAGAAAGGTTTAGGTTGGAGGGGACCTCAAAGACCACCCAGTTCCAACCCCCTGCCATAGGCAGGGACACCTCCCACTAGAACAGGTTGCTTTATCAGTTTCACAAAGACAGACCAAGAAATACTTCCTCCCATAGTATGAAAGCCCACCTTGGATGTATTGTCTTGGAACAGTTAGAATCATAGAATCAGTCAGGGTTGGAAGAGACCACAAGTATCATCTAGTTTCAACTCCCCTGCCATTGGCAGGGACATCCAACTCTTTCAGTCTGTCCTCACAGGATTGGTGCTCCAGCCCTCTGATCGTCCTCGTGGCCCTTCTCTGGACATCCTTCAGCGTGTCCACATCCCTCTTGTAATAGGGGCTCCAGAACTGGACACGGTGCTCCAGGTGAGGTCTCACCAGGATGGAGTACAGGGTGGGAAATCACCTCCCTGGCCCTGCTGGCCACACTTCTCCTGATGCAGCCCAGGATCTGGTTGGCTTTCTGGGCTGCAAATGCACACAAGTGCAAGTGACAGAAATGACTAGAACTTGACCTCAAATTGAATTTATAATTTAATTAATTTCTGCAAGTAATACATACACAAAGAGCCTGTAAGACTTGCATTACGCCAGCTGTAAACTGACCTTTAGCTCTGTTAAGGTAATCTTTCACTTCCTTAATGTCTTTTTCCAGATTTATAATCCTGATGTCCTGTACTTTTCTTTCCACATTTTTGTACTCCAACCAGTAATCTCTTTCTTTCTGCTTTGCTAAAAGTCTTTGTTCAGTTTCTTCAATTTGGGAGTGCAGATCTATTAAAATAAGAACAATTTAATTACCAATTTCTTGAACTGATGCTTCATAATCCTTACTACTTCATCAAATTCTTTAATAAAGGCACTTTCATTGGGATTGGACAATGAAGGATGATTCTTCTATACAACATTACAACATGATGCCTTGCATAGTGTTGAGGGCCACCATCGCTGCTGAACACAGCTTGATCTTACTCTGCCAAGGAAAGACAACAGTTCTCACTGAAATGTTGTAACCAAAGACACATATATCTTCCACAGAAAATCATAGGGATGGCAGCCAGAACTTCCAAGAATCCAAATTGGTAATTTTTGCTCCCATCTATTATTTTTTGTTTACAAATCTTCCAGTGGAACCAGTGCACAGGGCTTTCATAAGTTTCAAACTTACAGAAAAAAAACCCAAAAGTCTGTACTAGTAGAGCAATATATTTCACACAGAAGAAAGCAGTTACTTATAAGCCCTCCAAAATTTCATACCATGTTGAGAGCACTTAATTTTGGGAAGGAAAAGACTTATACTTTTCATGCAACAAGGAAATCGAATCTCTATTCAAAATACTAAAAAAGAGGTAGTCAATCCTGACTGCATCAGCTGCAATCCTCACTTCCCTAACTCACAACATACCTTTCAGAAGTTGTTCTTTGTCATTAACATACTGACATTTTGTTTTCAATGACTCTTCTACATCATCCCTAGTTACAACCTCCTTTTCATCTTGTTCTCTCTCCTCATTTTCCAGCTGTCTTAGTATGCGCCTGATCTGTGACTGACGTTCTTTCTTCAGAAGGTCATTCTAGGAAAGAACAACAGAAGACAAGGAATGTATTAAAACAGTTTCAAATCAGTTTTCAAAAGTGACAAACTGCAAAAGCACTCTGGTGAACACCTAGTTTTCATATTTTGAAAGGATGGAGGAGAAGAGAGTTTGCAAGTCTCAGAAGACCATTACAAGGAAATGAGAGACAAATGACTGCTGCGCTTGGTGCAATACATCAATCACCCTCCATTGCCTGGAAAGAAAGTTCCTGGTGGGTCAATTTAATAACAGTATTTTTTGGTAGGAGTTATTTACATCACATCAACATTTCTCCTAGGAATGTAGCACTTGCATACAGAAATGCTATCAGACAATCAGGTCATTTGCATACAAGTATAGTAGAGTGTTGTCAGAGTTGGGATAGTTATATCTACCATGATCTGAACTTACTGATTGTGTATGTTTGCTCCTAAAGAAGACCATAAAGGAGCAAATAACCACACCAGCCAAAGAGTAACAGTAACTACACAGTAGTCAGACTTTCAAGCATTCCTGACCTCCAGAAGTCTAAAACTCCAAGCCACAGAAACATAAACAGAAAACAAAGATAGGAGCTTAAAAAACTGCCAGATGGGTAAATTAAGTAAGTAGCACTTTAAGCATGCCCTGAAGTATCTGAAATAATCCAGTCTGAAATAATTAAAGATTATTGTTTATACTATTATCCAGTCTGAAATACGAAGGACTGTGAGACACCATGAAACAGCATCAAGTTGGGAGAATAACCATAAGAGATTTCAGATGTCTGCAAAGAGCCAAATGTAATTTCAATTGATAGTTAAGGTGACAAATGAAACACCATCCAGGCTTCAAGACTGAAAGAGACACCAAAAAAGCTAAACAGATGCTTAGAAAAGCAGTGCAGCATCAGGTATGGGAAGGACACTGTTTATTTCAATGTTTTGCTGCTATAGGAGATACAGGGTGCAGCCTTGTTTTACTACATGATCCAGTTTCAGGATTTTTAAGTGATATGAACCAATTTTATTAGGTGTCTGTACATATACCAAATTCCACAGTTCACTCTGTCAGTCATCAGGTGCCATGTTACAGTTCTTTCTATACAGCTCTTTGAAGTATCATTCAAGTGCAGTAGTCGTAAAACCTTGTTCTGAAAGGTTAAACCCCAAAGGTTAAACCCCAAAAAAGTGAGTCTTCATCAAGCAGTGCAAAAAGTTGCACCTAGACAGTTACATGATGCTCTGTCGTCTTTGTTCAATTTCCATTGCAACTAAATTTTCAAGAATTAACTGAACTCTTTCAGAAACCTGTGCAATTCCATTACCTCAAGAGTGAAGGTAAAGTCAAAAGATCTCAGTACCTGGTTAGATCTGCTAATAGTACTGACAAAATGAAGTTATTACAATTTATTCTTTCTGTGCTGAAATACTGAGGAGTATTTGCAGGAGTGTTTAAAACTGCAACTTTACTGTTGCAGTAAAGTTACCTACTAGAAGAGGGATTACTGTCATGTTTGTTGCTAAGTAAGATTAAATTTGTTATTGATTAAATACTTGGCTACTGAGGATCCCATGTGCATTGGAAAACACCTTCACTGAACTCTCTTCACCTTACTGCTGACTCCTATTCTGCAGTGTTCTGCTTCTGCAGCTCCTTTTCATGCATGGTTAGAACAGTTATGCTTTATGTCACATTTAATTCAGATAACACCAACTTTTGGCACATACAGCCTCACTAACTGTAGTTTCATTGCCTGCACGTAATTCACAGGAATGACTAGTTTTAGTGACCCTAGTACTAGAACTAAAAGAATAAAATTAAATCTGTGGGTTGGAATACCACATATCAAATGTGGGAGAAGGATGCATGGTCACTTACTCTATCATGATATTCTTTGTTCTTTTTTTCCACTTGTTTCAGATCAAACAAAACTTGATCAATTGCTGCTTCTTTTGTCTCAACTCTGTGGAGAAAGAGTAAAGAAAGAGATATTCTTACAAGAACAAAAGATAGAGGAATGCTATAACTAGACATGAATACTACTGAAATAGTTCTCTTTATATCATATTGCTGGGCTCATTTGAATAGATATCACTAGTTATCATCTATGTCACAGCTGCAAAATAACAACTATATTTTTTGTGTTCTCTCACCTAGAATGAGAAACACTCGATTGAAGATGTTGTCTATTTACAAAATTCTCTGTGATCTTTCCTGATCTTCCCAGAATTCATTCAGCATACAGCACAATAGAGACAAGTATTACAATTATCACAATATCTTTTACTGTTTCAACAGCTATTGTTCCTTGAGGCTCTGTTTGGGAGGGTTTGGGGTTTTTTGCCCCTCACTACTGTATTAAATTATTTTTAAATAAGATCGCTTTTTCCTCACTCAGTTTTTCCCGGACCTCTAAGTCATTCAAATTGCAGGTTGCTACAAGTGCATCCTCTGGTGCCAGCAAGCTCCAAGGTATTCTTCAGGTTTTCCACTAAGTACAGGGATATTAGACAGACTAGAACAAAGATGCAGGGGGATGCTAGTGATGGCTACAGCAAAAATTTACCACTTATTAGGCAGAGGTGACACCCTGTCCACACAATAGGACCTCCTAAATTACCTGCCATTTAAAACCGCTTCTGCATTTTGAAATCCTGCTGACAGTTTCTGCTTCTTTAAGATTTTCCATGAAGTGGCAGTCTGCATCTGTCACTTTATTAATATAAAAAAATTTATGAGTAGAACTTGCTATTTTGCTTGATACATACTGGAATTCTTCTCTTTAGATTGTTTTTCTATGGTATTTGTCAGATTAAAGCTTCAAAGCAGCTAGACTGATGTTTCATTTGATACTGCTCTCTGTATATTATATTTCATAGAGATTACTTAATGATCTAGAAACAACACTTCTCTCCCTGTTGCTTTGTTCAATCAAGTTATGGATTAGAGGTGAAAGGATAGAGGGAGGAGTGAGAATGAAAGAGAGGAGAGGGAGGAAAAGATTAAGACAGAAGGAATATTTTTTTTCCCTTTTTCTCCTATTGTTGCCATAGAAACTAAATATCCTGTGATAATATAGCACTCATTTCTGTGAAAGACTCTTCAGGCAAATTACTTTGCTTGGCTATTTGAATATGCATAAAAATAATTTGATCAGAAAGCAGTGTGGCTTTTGTCTTAGGCTACTAATAGAGATTACTTATTTCTGAGCAAAATAGATGGGTTGGTTTGTTACTTTTTAGATAACATTTATTTGTGACACAATTCAGCTAAATCCAGCCTGTTCCACTATGGAAACTTGTGCTCTGTTCTTTGTAGAATGAGATAGGAAGTCCCACTCAAATCCTGTAAACTCATAGATGTCCCCAAACTATATGTGGTTGCTCTTCAGTTTGCACACCAAGGTGGTACTCCTTGCTCCTTAAATACTGATTGTTCATTATTGGATACTGCTGGGATTTTTCCCTTTTGAGCTCTCTTTTATTAAGACATGTGTGGTGCAGCTGACACACTGGAGGGAAAGGATGCCATCCAGAGGGACCCTGACAGGCTGGAGAGGTGAGCCCATGCCAACCTCATGAGGGTCAACAAGACCAGGGTCCTGCATCTGGGTCTGGGCAATCCCAGGCACCGATCTAGGCTGGGCAGTGCCTGGCTTGAGAGCAGCCTAAAGAAAAGGACCTGGGGGTGATAGTGGATTAGAAGCTCAACGTGAGCCACCAGTGTACACCTGCAGCCCAGAAAGCCAACTAGATCCTGGGCTGCATCAGGAGAAGCGTGGCCAGTAGATTGAGAGAGGTGATTCTTCCCCTCTACACCACTCTTGTGAGACCCCACCTGGAGTACTGCCTCCAGTTCTGGAGCCCCTATTACAAGAATGATATGGACATGCTGGAACATGTCTAGAGAAGGGCCACAAGGATGATCAGAGAACCAGAGCACCTCTCCTATGAAGACAGACTGAGAGAGTTGGGGCTGTTCAGTCTGGACTAAAGGAGGCCCCAAGGAGAACCTATTGTGTCCTTCCAGTGTCTGAAGGGGGCCTATGTGTTGGTTTGAGCTAATTGGAGAATTTGAGTGAGAAATT
>VWZI01009776.1:2406-12880 GCA_013396835.1 Psilopogon haemacephalus
GGGCGGATTGCCTTTGTCTGGAGCCACGCGTCTTCCTCATCTGTGGTATCAGAAGAATCACTGTAGATGCATAGATGCAGAGATTTCACCGCATTCGGGCTGACATTTCTTCCACCGTCAGCAGGGGGCGGAGACGCGCCTGATCTGACCGGGCCGGCATGTTGAGGCGGCGTGTTTGCCTGCATAGCTGGCAGTGAGGGCACAGGCAGTTTATTAGGCAGCGACAGGTTTTTCAGGCAGGCGCCTTGTTCGGCTGGCAGTGTTAGAATAGGGTTAGGCTCAGTGACACCCGTGGAAAAGCTAGCGACCAGTGGCTGTCCGTGCAGCCACTGGTGTGAGAGCGGGGGGGCCCCGGAGTCCGCGCAGCCGAAAGCGCCGAGGTCTGCGGCCGGGAAAAATCCACCAAGCCGCGAGCGCTCCCGAGTGCCCGGGGAAATGGCGCGCGTATCCCCCGGAAAAGCCGCGGAGCCGGGAGGGGGGGCCGTGACACCCGACGGGATGGGGAAGTGCCCCGGGTCAGCGCGGCCAGACAGCTTAGCGGCGGGCGGGCCCACCGAGAGGGGAGATTCCACGGTGGCCGCTTCGCTGCCCACAGTCCCGGTTTTGGGAGCCGGGGGGCCACTAGCGCGGTGCCGCAGCTCCGGTTCGCTTGGGCTTCCGGGGAAAATCGGTAGCGGGCTGGCGGCGCCCGCCGGCACTGTATCACACGTGCGCAAGAAAGCAGCAGGAAGTTGCGTCGGGCACCGCGCCGCGCATGCGCGAGGAAGTTGCGTCGGGCACCGTGCTGCGCATGCACGAGGATGTCACGTCGGGCACTGCGCCGCGCATGTGCGCGGAAGTCGCAACGGGGGAGTGAAAGGACCCTGAAGAGGTGTCCGGAGAACTGCCTGCGCGCGCGAGTCCCCTGTTGCTCCGCAAAGCCGCTAAAATTTCCGATTCCACCTGAGTTATCTCCCGTTCTAGGCAATAAATCTTTTTTCCCTATTCCTAAAACATTCCAGGAATTTCTGTATCGTGCAAGCTGCCAAAATCGCGACCAAATTTTGCGGGTTGCCCATTAGGTTTTGGGCAAGCTTGGCTGGGTTGTCGGCATATCTCTCTGCCCATTCTAAGTCTGGTAGGGTCAGACTGTGTCCCAGATCGTGTACGATCTGCACAATGGAAACCTCTGTTCGCTGCGCCATTTTATGTCACGGGATAGCACTAATTAAATGCAGTATCCCGTGGAACGAGGGGGTCCTAGTGTCCCCCTCGCCGTTCTTTAGGTTCCAGTCGACAGAAAAGAGACGAACGCGTTGTTCAAAGGTCAGATATAAACGTTTAACAATCAAAACTTAGGGGACAGAGAGGTTTGCATACAAATATAACCCCCGATCGTGCCTATGAATGCCCGCGGAAGGCAAGGTGGGAGTGAAACACGCTCCTTCCCGAACCCGAAGGGGAGGGGGGAGGAGAAGGAAAACCGACTTAGCCTGGAATGGGGGGGAAATAACAAAAGGGATACAGAGAGAGAGAGAGAGAGATTAGTCTTGCCGCTTGGGAGAGCTGCTGTGCTTCGCTGCCTGCTGCCTGCTGCCGTGCACGTGGCTGGGCTACTCACAGCCACTGCGTGGGACGACAGCGGACGAGGAGGAGAGCGAGGAAGGCAGGAAAAAAAGGGGGGTAATGGTTGCTGATCCCTGATTAAATACCCTACGGGGGCGTGCGAAACTGACCAACAGGTGTTCAGCATTCTCTGGCTGACCAATTGATTCAAAAACCTCACGCATACGTGCCGCCCGAGGTCTCCCCTGGTTCCCGGGGCCACGTGGGGTGCCCCCGCCCTTAACCTCTACCGGACCTTGGACGGTAGAGGGAGGAGAGAGCCCAGGGATTGGATCAATTCTAGGGTGCTTGTCATCCTATGCCGGGACAGTAGAATAAGTTATTTGTAAGTCTATAGGTTAATAATCTTTTTAGATTGACAGATTTAAGGTTTCTTTACCTCTTCCTTTTTTTGTATGCCCAGGCAAATTTCTAAGGAGCCCTAACTTTAACACAGTTTTTTAGTTTATAGATTTTTAGCATTAGCTTAGCTAAGGTTAAGAGCTTAGAACAGAGATATTATATTATAGTATAGTTTTGGGATTCATATCAATAGTAATATATTAGAATAAAGGATTATGTTAAGCTAAAAAAAAAAAAGAAGGAAAAAAAAGAAGGAAAAAAGGTTTTTGGGTACAACATATCGTCAAAGTTAAATGGCAAAGATTAAAAGGTTGTCAGATCCACTTTTCACACTCACACTGAGATTTCACTTGCAGCATGTTAGATTAGCTAACAGCTTGCTATAGCAGATGCATAGAGAGCAGTGATGCTTCTAGGAGATGTCTTACTACAGACCATTGCAATTAGCCAAAGATTCCCTGCTGCCTTTTTTCTACCAGGGGCAGTGGCTGGAAAAGTGTTAGCACTCTTAGATAAACTCAGCTTTTGGCTTGTTAAACAAACTAATGCCATAAGCAAGGCTTTGACAGGATTATTGTTAGATGGATAGTGTTAGACATGCTATATTGCAAAATAGAGCCACTGTTGATTTCTTATTGGTACAAGGTCATGAATGCCAGGAGTTTGAGGGTATGTGTTGTTTTAATCTGTCTGATCACTTTCAAAGTATTCAAAAACAGTTGCAGCAGATTAAAGACAATATGAATCATACACAAGTTAACACAGATCCTTTTTCAGAGCTTAGGCATCACAGGATGGCTAGAAAGTTTGGTTATACAAGGAATACAATGAATGGTGGTATTATTAGTAGGATGCTTCTTGTTAATCTGTGCATGGCAATGTATTTCAAGAGCTGTTCAAAAGATAACTAAACAAATGTGGATTGTTCAAAAACAAAAGGGGGATTTGTGGGATGGCTGGAGGGCCATGGACATGTAATTGAACGACCACTTGTTAAAAGATCCCCTTCGTTGAGCCTCTCTTAGTGTGAGAAAAGCAGGTCTTGGGAGCACTGCATCAGCAGCACCAACTGATAAGAGGGAACTGGCTGAAGAAGAAATGAAAACATCTTGGGCATAGCAGCAGATATATGTCAGAACAAAAGGGCACATGGACAGATAAGAATTACCAATGAGAAATAGAATAGCGTGAACTGGGAGAGACTTGGGCTATATAACTTGTGCTGGTTTTACAATAAAGCTGAAAAATACTTTGATCATAGTGGTCAGCAGTATTGATTGAGAGATCCTTCGTGACACAAGATGACCTGTTCCATAACCTTGCCTGGCACTGAGGTCAGGCTGACAGACCTGTAATTTTCCAATTCCTCCTTCTGGCCCTTCTTGTGGATGGGCACCACATTTGCCAGGTTCCAGTCTTCAGGACCCTCTCCAGAGAGCCAGGACTGTTGATAGATGATAGAGGGCGGCTTGGCCAACTCATTTGCCAGCTTTCTCAGCACCCTAGGATGGATCTCATCTGGTCCCATGGACTTGTGAGGATCCAAGTGCCTCAGCAGGTCCCTTACTGCTTCCTCTTGGATTACAGGGGTACTATACTGGCTCCATTTGCCTGTTTGGTAGGCCAGTTGTCCTGAATATAATCTGTCCCACTATTGAAGATGGAGGCAAAGAAAGTGTTGAGTACCTCTGCCTTTTCCTCATCTTTTGTTACTATATTCCCCTCCACATCCAGTAAAGAGTGGAGGTTGTCCTTGCCCCTTCTTTTGCCATTAATATATTTATTGAAACATTTTTTGTTCCCCTTTACAGCAGTGGCCAGTCTAAATTCTAAGTGGGCTTTTGCCTCTCTAATTTTTTTCCTACAAGACCTAGCAATGTCTTTAAACTCTTCCTGGGATACCTCCCCTTTTTTCCAAAGGTGATATGCCCTCTTTTTTCTCCCTAATTCCTTTAGAAGCTCCTTGACCATCCAGTCTGGTTGCCTCCCTCATTGGCTCGCCTTCTGGCACATTGGGACAGCACTTTTCTGTGCCTTCAAGAGTTCTTTCTTGAAATAGGTCCAGCCTTCCTGGGACTCCTTTGTTTTTAATGAGGATCTATCAATTGAACTGGCCCTGCCCAATCCAAACTCCTACATACTCTAAAAGGTGATAAAGTCCCTGTAGTGCCCATGAAGGATATATTAGGGAAAATGATCTGGGTTAGTCCTGCTTCAGACAAAAGCAAACCTATTCATGTCATTATTTTTGCTCAAAGACCTGGATGCATGTAATGGGTGATGTGGGAAGATGGAGAAGTCCACTGTAAACCGCAAGGTGATCTCAATTTGGGTTTGAACAGCCAGTGAATTATACTCTATGATGTTAACCGTTAAAATAACTTTGCAGGACATGACATAGATGGTATAGAGTAAGGGGTGAATAATGTCCAGGATTCGACTATGTTAAGGTTTTGGGTTTGGGGGATTTTTTTCCTTCATGAGAAGCTGGAAGGGGCCACAGCCAAGATTGTCAACTGAACTAGCCAATGATATACTCGATACTGTGCTGACATCATGTCTGTTATATAAGGGAAGCGCTAGGTGGGGCCATTGCAAGTCCTTTGAGCACTTGACTGTGACATGTTGATAGTAGCAGCAGTGGGGAAGCTGTCAAGTGGCTGGGCCAGACCATTGCGATCAGTGCTGTGTTTTGTACCACTCACTTCATATGCTATTTCATTAGTATTATTGGTTTTTCTTTTCTGATTGATGCTATCTCTTTGTGCTGTTCATTTAAATTCCCCTTATCTCAACCCCCAGGACTTCGTCTTTCTCCCCTGATTCTCCTTCCCATCCCACTGGGGAGGACGACGACGACGACAGTTTTGTGAGCAGCTACATGGGGCTTGGATGCCATCTAAGTGCACCCTCAGCAAGTTTGTTGATGACACCAAGCTGTGTGGTACAGCAGACATGCTGGAGAACAGGGATGGCATCCAGAGGGACCTGGACAGGCTGGAGAGGTGGGCACAAGCCAACCTCATGAGGTTCAACAAGGCCAAGTGCAAGGTCCAGCATCTGGGTTGAGGCAATCCCAAGCACAAATACAGGCTGGGCAGTGACATGCTGGAGAGCAGCCCTGCAGAGAGGGACTTGGGGGTGCTGGTGGACGAGAAGCTCAACATGAGCCAGCAGTGTGCACTTGCAGCCCAGAAAGCCAACCAGAGCCTGGGCAGCATCAGGAGAAGTGTGGCCATCAGGTCGAGGGAGGTGATTCTCCCCCTCTACTCTGCCCTGGTGAGACTCCACCTGGAGTACTGCGTCCAGTTCTGGAGCTCCTATTACAAGAGTGATATGGACATGGTGGAGCGTGTCCAGAGAAGGGCCATGAGGATGATCAGAGGGCTGGAGCACCTCTTCTATGAGGAGACACTGAAAGAGTTGGGGCTGTTCCATCTGAAGAAGAGGAGGCTCCAAGGTGACCTTATTGTGGCCTTCAAGTATCTGAAGGGGCCTACAACAAAGCTGGGAAGGGACTTTTTAGGCTATCAGGTAGTGACAGGACTAGGGGGAATGGAGCAAAGCTGGAGGTGGGGAGATTCAAACTGGACGTGCAGAGGAAGTTCTTCACCATGAGAGTGGTGAGGCCCTGGAATGGGTTGCCTAGGAGGGTAGTTGGGGCCACTTCCCTGGAGGTGTTTGCAGCCAGGCTGGATGAGGCTCTGGCCAGCCTGATCTAGGGTAGGGTGTCCCTTCACATGACAGGGGTTTGGAACTAGATGATCCTTGTGGTCCCTTCCAACCCTGACTGATTCTATGAGTCTATGATCTGAACTTGAACCATGATATGCATTGTGGAGAGATTTCTGAGAAGATGTAGCCTGATAGTGATGAGCAAGTCCCACTGTCAGGAATGCGTTTGAAAGAGAAGCACAGCGGAATGCCTGTGAGGAGGAAGTGCAGCCGGAACAGTGCAGCAGGCTCAGTAGACACGTCTTAAATGGGTCAGTAGCTGAGGCCATTGCCAGGCAAAATTCTTGATTTCCTGTTTGATTAGCCCATGTTACCCACATATTATTCCTGGGATCAATCTTTGGTATTGCCAAGACACCCCAAAACAGAATCATCAGGAGCATCATTTTGTACAGCAGCTTCATCTTGTACTTCGCCAAGGACCGGTTTCACAAAACAAGCTGGAACCCAAATCTGTTTGCTACCTGTAGAAACACAAAAATATCCTCGCCCATTCACACAATAATGCACCTTCAGTTCGTTGAACAACACCTACAACATAGAGAGAATCAGAAACAACATTTAGAGGCTTATCATGCCATTGCTGAAAAGTCCAACGCACTGCTGCCAGCTCTCAAGTCTGCACTGAGTCATCCTTAGTTACTCTATGATGTGATGGTTCCATCTGTGTTGCCCTTTTGGCTTCCATACACATGCTGCTCCTTTGGAGGCCTTTCCAGCATCAGTAAATACTGTTAGGCCTTCAATTGGTTTTTCAGACCTTTTGGTTTTCTGTACCCACTCACAACTGCTTAATACCTGCCATAACTGTCCACTAGGTCTCCTTGTGTGTAATACTCCTGGTATCCCAGTAATGCTTCTTGTAGAATTAAAGAATTTCTAAGACACCAGTCTAAATGTTCTGTGGGTATGGGGATACTGATGTCTCCTGGTTCTTCTCCTCTTATATCTATTATTCTTTGCCTACCTTTTTGAATCAACTCTGCTTTTGTTTCTAGGCACGTTTGAATGCTTGCTTTAGGCCTGACTGCGGGAAATACCCATTCCAGGATAACAAGGTTGTTTTTGTCAAGGGCAGTTCTTACTCTGGGGCACTCAGCTCCAATTTTTCTTTTTGCCATTGACAAACCACTGCAAACGGATGTGTGGGATGATTACAAAGTAGGAGTGATATGGGCCGATCCTCCAGCCATCTGCTTGCTGCTCCGTTGGTGATTTTCTGAGCAATTTTCTGTAAGACAGACTCAAGGTCAGCAGAGATTGTTACAGTGCAGTTGGCATCATGCCCTCACAGAAGTGGTAACAGAGGAGCAATATCAGCATTGGTTATTCCCACTGAATATTTCCCAAAAGTATCTGAATATCAGCCAGATTTTTTTAGCTTAATGTTCAATTCTACTTTCTGTGGTTTTATCAGGCAATCAGAGATTCTCCAACCAAGGTAGGTCCACAGTGCCTTTTGCTGTATCTTTTCAGGTGCTAAAACGAAACCTTTACCCTGTAGTTGAGTTGTGATAATAGCTACATCCTGACTATCAAATGGAGTTTTCTTACTTAACCTTTAACTATACCAATGCTAAAAATCTACAGACTANACAACTTATCCTAACAAAATTCCTACAAACTATTACTACTACAATATTCCATTCTGTTATAATTATGAACTACTTAACATACCCCATTGTAGCTACTTAAAACTTATAATTCTTATTTAACTATAAATATCCGGTATTCACTATTTCTACTATTCCATAATGCATTCTGCCTTTGCATTTACCACATCAAAACAATCCCATGCATATCCAAACCGTCTTATCCATTAACTTCCAAAATCCAAGATCCATCACAATTGAGAACCAATTCTAAACATGATCAGAATTTGCATTTTGCAAAGAAAACCATAATAATCTTTAGTAATGAACTATAATTCAAAAAATATGACTTTAAGAGATAAACAGTTTTTTACGACGCCAGAAAGGTGAATCAGGGGAGCAAGGCTATGCTATCTTTAAAAACAGCAGCTGCATGGCAGGGCAAGGCCCACATGGCTGGGCCAGCTCTGCTGCAGCTGCATGGGCGGGGGTGGGCGGAAGCGGCGGTTTTCTGTCAGCTCCTGTATACAACATTGCTGACAGACTGAGAGTTATACCATCCTGATCTACCTCCACTGTTATTGTAGGATGCTGTGCTAGTGATCTGGTGAAACAAACTGCTGGTCCAGTTGAACCCAAAATCCTCGAGTCTTTGTGCTTTTGTGATATTTGGCTGTTCATTCTTTAAAGCTACGATTTGAGCTATCCTACTACCCACAGGAACTGTTAAGGGTGGGTTGAGAGTGTACGCCATGCTGATCTTGTGCTGGTGCAGTCTGCCCCTTGCGTGAGAATCCGTTTTGTGTATTGAGGGCAGTGGCAAAGACCTGTGTTTGGGTATTAATTACTTCTTATATTGCCTCTGCAATAAAAGCAGCCTGAGAGGTCTGTTTCGCACGCTCCGCTCGAGATAGCATCTCTTCAATTGATGATCCTTGGGGCAATGTAGCAAGCAATTGCTTTGTGGTCAAAATTATCATTTTCAAAGGCTAACAGTGGCCACATTCGGAAAACGTTTGTCCTCAGTAAGGTCCAGAGTTACTTTGATAGCTTTGCAAAGGTGATCGCTAAGAAGTGATGTCTCTTTCTTTTCCTGTGGTAGACTACGGAAAGCGTCTTGAGCTATATGAGCACCCATATCATGAACTGCAATCGGAAGCGCTATTTGTAGGCATCACGCACTACCCCCGACCACCGCCTCTCAATTCTTGTTGGTACGTTTGGGGCAAAAGGCGATGGCGGAGCCGTCGGCTGAACCTCCAGTGCCGCCAGCTCTTGCTGGAGGTGCTCCTGTACGGTGGAAAAGTTTCTCACAGGAGTCTTATAGGAGTGCTTTACAGCGAAATCTAGGTTGTCTAATCTTAATGTGACTTCGCACAGAAGCTTAGCTGTTTCAGTATCTGTAGCCGCTGTCGTTTGAGCCTGATTAGGCAGCTGATTTTGAGCCCGATTAGGCGTTTGAGGATAGCTATTGTGACCGCTTACACAAGTCGGTAGGTGAGAGCAGGGCTGCAGCGTATTATATCCTGTGGAGAGGACGCCAGCAGGATGTGCGATTAGTCTCTCCGCCCTGCCCTGACGCGCGCGGCAAATTTGGGTACGCTACAGAAGCAGCCTGATCGTTGGAATTACTGGCCTCTGCATTTGAACTGTATGCAACCCCTACATTCTGTGAATGGTCATCGCTTTGATTTTGCAAATGTTGATTCTGCAAATGTTCTGTGACAGTGTTTGCAACCGGTGCCATCATACCTTTTACTGCCATGGTGTCTGAATTATTTCCTAGAAAAATCTGTGTAAACGGGATGACTTTGGCTTTTCCGTTTTTACAGCAGGAGTTACTAACAGGGCTTGACCGGTGGCAGCAGCTACATGTAGTTCTGCTTGCATTTCTTTTAAGGTGTTAATTACATCCCAGCAGGTCAGTCCTAAATCTCTGCTAGTTTTGCTGGCACTTTTATCTCCACTAATAGTGGCTTCCCATAGTAAATCTCCTACTTCCCTCCATTCTTGTGGGCTAAATATTAACGGAATATCCGCCATTCGTCCCTTTTCTTTTGTCCATTTTAATAACTCATGGAGTTTTTTCAAATTAACTGTTAGTCTTCTCATAGTGATAATTTTTGCTAACAGTCGCACTGCCGCTTCCAAATCCATCCCTGCGTAATTGGAATCGAAGTTTGCAGTGTTCTTACCTTCAAGGGGGTGAGGCGTGCTCTCACATTCCTCGGCCAGTGTCTCCCGACCTGCCAGCTCTCGTTGCCGTTCCGCAATCTTGCCTGAAGAGTAGTCTGTAGCCCCAAGGTCTGATAGTTCCAGATGTTTGGGTGCCATATGTCGGGAGAAGCACCATGTGAGCAAATGACCAATCACTATGATTTATGCAATTACTCCGTTTATTAGCGATTCTACAGCTTCTTTTATAGCCAAGTGGGGGGCATTTGTGAATGCTACAATGTAATTGGCACAGGGGATTGTATGTGGAAGGTGTTACTTGGTGGTATAACCATAACAAATGACCACATCTCTATCGAGAAACTTCTCAGCAGAGTTCCAGAAGCAGGAACTTGTCTCATCTCCGTCTCTATTTTCCTTCCCTCTGTTCCAACTTCACTTTCTCCCCTCGGGCATTCCGCTAGCCCTTCTATCTTCAATGGCATTCAGTGGTGCTTATCTTCAAAGGCATTCTTTCACAGGCTGGGTTGTTCACAGTAATTAAGCTGTGTCCTTTCTCACTTAAGAAATCTCTCTATAGTTAATGAATAAGATGGTTTTGATATGCATAGGATTGTTTTGATATGGTAAATGCAAAAGGAAAATGCATTATGGAATAGTGGAAGTGATAAATACTGGGTAATTATAAGTCTTAGGTAATTACAATGCGGTATGTTAAGTAGTTCATAATTATAAGAGCATGGAATATTGTAGTAGTAATAGTTTGTAGGAATTTTGTTAGGATAGGTTTTTTGTAAGTCTATAGATTAATAATCTTATTTTTAGATTAATAAATCTAAGGTTTCTTTACCTCTTCTCTTTTTTTTTTTTGTATGCCATGGCAGGAGAAGAACAAAAATACTAGAGTGCTCTATGAACTGTAACTCTTTTTCTATTTGTCTTTTTCAGTTTTGGTTTTTCTTTTTTCAGAATCAACTTGGTTTAATTTTAACACAATTTTTGTTAGTCTGTAGATTTTTAGCATT
>VWZI01009784.1:0-10706 GCA_013396835.1 Psilopogon haemacephalus
TTGAGGTCTTTTCCAACCTAAACCATTCTATGATTCTATGACTTTTGTAATAAAATATTAATAATAGAGGTGCACAGCTGTTTGGTGATCCATGTTCACGTTTTTTCCAGCTATAAGATAACTGAAAAGCTACTGAAATGACAGTGTTCACGACTGCAGCATTTTTTTTATTAGAGTGAATATGGGACAGGTGTTGGCAGTGCATGAATTTGTGTCCTATCTTGTGGGTCCAAAGTTTTTGAACTACCTGCATCAAGAACAAGACAACAGTGTGGTCTCTACACCCAGTTGAATCATTAGTTTCTCCTGAGACTGTGAAATGGTACTAGATTGGTGATGTGTACAGTCACTTATTAGAAGATCAGCCTAGACCCTTTTATTTCCCAGGCACCTTCTGAAAATTGTTTTAAAACTGTAGAATATTTACTGGATTGGAAAATGGGTGAAGACACTAGTTATTTTAACACTTTGTTTGCCCTCATAGGTATCTGTAAAATTGCATACAAAGTAGAACAACTTCAACATGGCTCAGAAAAACATTCCCACCTCAGAACACCATGTAGGTCATTGGTGAACTGCTCTCCTAGGTGGTTAAGAGACTTACTCTAAATCAAGCAGAAAATAGATGTGGATCTCGATCTCTTGTGTCTTAGGTGAGTTCTCGACTCGCCTGTAGGAAAGAGGGAGTATAACTGCGTGTCTTTCTTTTTGGTCTGTTTCATGCAAAACCTGCTTTGGTAGGCATTGCTGTCACAGACGTGCTCTGGGACTCATATCAGGGTATAAAACATCAACTAATCTCTGTTGCAAGATGAAGTGGCTTATGCACATGCCCCAAAATAGAAATGTGGTTATTTTCTTTCCTGTGGGGAGTGACAACGGCGTGAGAAATAGGCATTTCTAAGGCTGGGACAAAGCTGAGTAATAACTTTACAAATTTTAGATACAGTCCCCTGAGCACACATGCCCAAGTCCATTTTTGATTCTTATCACTTCTGCAAGTGCATGTCTTAATTGTTTTTTCCTGTGTGGAAACAAATTAGCAACAGAGTTTTAAAAACTCATGAATAAACTTGATCACAGTCAGTACTAACTATCAGTAAACGTTTTTTGTTTGCGATGTTGTCATAAAGCCTGACCTTCCCCTGAGAAAACAAAGTCATAAACACAATCAAGTACATGTGCTAATGCTTAATCAATGCTAGGTGAAGTTGGAATGTAAAATAAAGATGCAAGGATAGAAATCAATTGCATTATTACAGGAGGAGGCTCAACAGTTGAAAAACTGCCCAACAGAACAAGAATGAAAGCTTGGAGAATTGAAGGTACTACAGAAATAGTCAGAAATCCAAATCTGTGAGTCAGCACTGTGAAAGACTGTGGAAGTTACGTAACACGTGTCCATATATCACTCCCACCCCATTTAACCACAGCTGTTCAAAACCAGTTACTTCAGTGCTGCAGGGCACTCCCTGGCAGCCACAGGAGAGGACATGTTTCATGTATGATACCTTGTTCTGGATTTGCTAACAATAAATCAGCATTTTGCATTTAGCATTTCGCTGTCTGTCCAGAAAAAGACATTCAAAGTGTTCTGACAGTGACTGTAGATGCAGCAGTTTGTGGAGGCAGTGCAAATCTAAGCTTCAGGATTCTATTAAAGCAGATCTTCTGCCATTCTGGAATTCTGGTTCCAGAGGGGAGCAAAAACCTTCAGGATTCTTAAGAATGGAAATTTCCTGTGGTTGCTTTGATTGTGTTATTCTGTCACTGTGCCTTCTCAAAAAACTTCTCTTTCATGAGCCTCTCCTTCATGGTGCTGCAGAAAAGATTATTCTAAAGGTCTAACTTAGGAATAGTGATCTCTGCAATTGCACTTTGCTTCAAAGTTTATTTCTCCTTTGGTGTGTTTCTGCTGTTCTATAACCTTGAATAAATTCTTAAATACAGGACATTGTTGTGTCTGTATGTGATGGTGCTTTGGATCTTAGCTTAAAGGCTCACCTTGAATAACTCTTAAAATAGAAAGGTGTGAAGTATTGATACCAATGCTAGTGAGGTGAAGACTGAAGGTGATTTTGCTAGTTTCCTTCTATGTTGCTTATGCATCATCAGGTGCAGACTGCTGACCCCTTTTTTGGAGTCTTTATCTACAGTCAATAAAACTATTTCCATCTACTAGTAGCACTTCTGCTACAAAAACGGATGTACTAGCAACTCTGCCCACAAAGTACTGATCTTAAGTTTGAAAATAGTGATAAGGAATTCTTTGTTCATTTTTGTTTGTTTGGTTGGTTGGTTGGTTTGGTTTTTGCAACATTTTTTCCTCAATTTCATCTGAACAAGATGGTTTTTTTCTGTCACTTGATACATAGCAGGTAGTTGTAACATTTTTTTGTTGTATGTCCATTGTGCTACGTAGAAAATAGTCAATCAAACCTAAACTACCCAAATAACCACACAGAACTGCAATATTCCTATATTAATCCAGAGTCTGCACTTTTTCGGTATGTAGTTAAGAATCTTCAAGACATACTCTTTATAGTACTTAAGTAATCCTGTCCATTACATCACTTAATTTATAGCAACGCTAACAGAAAAAAAATCAGTAAATATTATTTCTAAAATATTGGGGGTGTTAATAGCATGGTTTTAAAAAATAAGGAAGACACCAAACTCTGAAAAGAACACACTGATATGGTCTTGTAGAGGCACATCTTGATGAATCCTGTAGTAGGCAGGATTTAAATCATTATGGTTCAGTCATCTTGAAAAATGTGTGTGTAGGTAGCTATTCTTAGACATACAAATCTTTCTTGCCATATTGTGGGATTTTGCTAAGTGGGGGAGGCTGTATACAGTGTATCTTAACAGAAGGTTGCTGTGATCGCTCTGAAATCATTTTGAGTCATATCAACAGTTGCTATGGATCTCCTGTTAATATTTTTGGAAAATTATTAGTACAACTTCCTGAAGAAGGGAAGTCTCACCAGTATAGACTAGGAAGCTGTTTTGCAGGGACAAATCTTAAGAATGGGAAAGCTGGGCTGGGGGTATTTGTTTTCAAATAAAATTTTCTGAAGTGTGTTGAACTTCTGTGGAAGTACTGTACAGTATTTTAGAAGCTAGCAGGTAGGCTTTATTTTAAAACTAAGCATTAATTAGTAATGTGTACCAGCCCTGCAGTTTAATTATGGTTTTCCCAATAGGACTATGGGTGTAAACCTAGTCCAAATAATTTAATAGAACAAAAAGACCAAAGAGTGAGCTAGTACTAAATGGTGTACAGTAGATACAGAGGCCTAATGGATAATTTTACATGCAGAGATAAAAAGCAGTAGGAGGATACTTGTCAACTTCTGGTGCACAATTCAGGACAGATCCTCAAGTCCTGGCACTGTTGTTGCTGTAGGTCATTAGTTACTTAGAAGTGAAGTCTCAGTAACATTTTCCATACAGGTATGTAGTTAATTGAATGAGTCCTACTGTAGTAATATGATTCTCTTGATTATTTTTCTACTTCTGTAGAAAAGTACTTTCAGTGCGACACACATGCATTTACAGATCAGTGGGTATCAGTGGCTTTGCTGCCACAGAGCTACCCAAGCAGAAATTTGTGGAAAAGTTGTAATAATATATTCCCTCTGTATTTGGGCATTTCTCCTTGTAGGCTGAAGAAAGTTGCTCTTCTATTTTCTCCCTGCCATAATCTCTAACAGTTCACTCTCAGAGTGAAACTAGCTACTGAACATTGCACCTCACAGAGTGTTTTAATGAAAATTTCTGAAATATGTAATAACATTGATTGCACAATGTGAAAGAAGTCGGTATTGGCTATGACACAGCTGCCTTTGAAAGGCAGCTGGTGTGGTCACAAGGCGTCAAAAACGTTTGTAACTTTTTGTTTTTTGCAGGAAGGGCTTTTTTGTCAAGTCCCGTGACAGATTATTTTTTAATTATTTTATAGATTTTAAAAATAATTTAAAAACAAAGCAAAACCATTTAAAGTGCCATTTAAATGGAAGTTGGATACCCATATTAATAGAAAGCAATTTATACCTGAACACCTGTGTTCCTGAGTTGTGGAAACAGATGGTATCAGCAGTTCAAAAGTATTTAGCCTTATTCATGAGACCACTTGTCCATAAATGGATGCAAAACTACCAGGCAGGAATGTGTCCTCCGTCATCCTTAATACAGCAGACATGCTGGAGCAGTACAAGGGGAGTGAGCCACAGAAAGAGGCCAGACTCCTATTCTCCTAAAATAGCTTTTACAACTGCTGCTGTTGGAAACAAGATGCTTTGTTAGATGGGCTACAGGTCCAATCCAGCCAGGCACGTCTTACATTTTTTAGGCAGTACAAGGGGCAGAAAAGAAAGTGAATTTATCCAAGGAAATTAATTTACTCCGTATAGTCAGACTTGTCTATGAAGCTGAATTTCCAAGGCTCACAAAACATGATGAGAGCCCCTGAAGTTGAAAGTCAGCCAGAGTCCTTTTTTGCTCCTCTTTTGGTACATTGTATTTCTGACTGCATAGCAGCCTGATTCAACAATAAGTAGAGAGACCACCCAACCCCACTGCAGAGTGAGAGCTAAGGCTCCAATAGAAATGATAGGTTCAAGATTACATAAACTGTAGCTCTTCTGTGCTCTCCAGAGAGAACTTGGTGTTTCAGTCCTGTGTTGGCCAAGACATTGATATGATCAAACTTTCCCAAACTTTGAAGAGCAGTTCTACCAAAGCATTTTGCTGCAGTCCTGAAGTGGGCACTTCAGCCTTGCAGAAGACCGCGTCTTCTCCTTTTGGTGCTTTCTGTTGCCCACCTTTGTCATGACAGCATTCTCTGCTGTGCTGGTTGCTAATCCCTGCCATTGAGGGACTATTCACAAGGTCTTATTATGATAGGATGAGGAGTAATGGGCTTCAACTGGCAGTGGGGGGATTTAAACTGGATGTTAGGAGGAAGTTCTTCACAGTGAGGGTGATGAGACACTGGAATGGGTTGCCCAGGGAGGTTGTGGCTGCTCCCTCCCTGAAGGTGTTCAAGGCCAGGCTGGATGAGGCCTTGGGTGACCTTTTCTAGTGGGAGGTGTCCCTGCCTATTGGGGAGGGGGGTTGGAACTGGCTGATCTTTGAGGTCTCTTCCAACCTAAACCATTCTTTGATTGTCATGATATAAGGCTTGGATAAGTGCACTCTGCACTGAATGAAGAACTGTCTGGATGGCTGACCCCAAAGAGTGTTGGTGAATGGAGAGAAATCTCTTATTCTGCGGGGTTCAGTACTGTGGCCTGTCCTCTTTAATATCTTTATCAATGATCTGGGTAAGGGGATTGAGTGCACCCTCTGAGTTTACAGATGACACCAAGATAGGTGGCTGTTTTTATCTGCTAGAGGGTAGGGAAGCTTTACAACAGGATCTGGACAGGTTAGACCTATGAGCCAAGGCTAATTGTATGAAGCTCAACAAGGCCAAGTGACATGTTCTGCACCTGGGTAACAATAGCTTAGTGATAAGCTACAGACTTGAGGAGTTGTGGTTAGAAAGCTACAACTTGCAGAGGAATCTGGGGTATTGGTTGGCAGTGGGCTGAACATGAGTCAGCAGTGTGCTCATGTGGCAAGAAAGCCAATGGCATCCTGGCTTGTATTAGAAACATAGTGGCCAGGTGGAACAGGGAAGAGATCATTCCCCTTTCCTCAGCACTGGTGAGCCCTGTTGTGATTATTAATTTTTTATTAATAATTGAGATTTTGGGAAAATTTCCTTGGGGTTCTTTGGATGTTCAGTCAGCAAGGTTGTTGCACAAAATAGCTTATAAACACTGAATCAAACAGCTTAAACAGTCAGATTAGGAAAACAGGAAACCTGCTAACAGGGGAAATCCAAACCCCACCTATTACTCACAAACGCAACAGATATAGAGCTCCTGGAGAGAGGAGGAGAAAGAGTTCATCTTGCCGCTGCTGTAGGCTGCAATGCAGGCTGCGAACATGTGGCCACTGTGGGAGAGGTGCAAGTAGAAATCTGGTGCCGACGAAAAGCAGAAGGAAAGAGAAGCAACAGTCTAAGTCACCCTCCCTTAAATACCATATTTTGAAGTGTGGAACTGACCAATAGGCAGCAGCGTCCGTTGTTTTGGCCAGTAGATTCAAAGTCCTGTGCCCAGGGGTCGACCCTAACACTTTGAGGGACAGCATCAAAACACCTGACTTGATCATGTGGCACGGAGCTTTCTCAGTTCAAACCCTCATTGCCTGTTCATCTGCCACTCCCGGACCTTACAACAGGACAGGGAAAGAACAGGAGTTTGAACTGATTTGGGCAGGATTTGTGCCCTACCAGGACAAGGCCACACCTCAAGCATTGTGTTTAGTTCTGAGCACCTCACTAGAGGAAGGACATTGAGGTGCTGGAGCGTGTCCAGAGAAGGACAATGAGGATGGAGGAGGGCCTGGAGTACCTGGCTCATGAGGAGTGTCTGAGGAAGTTGGGGTTCTTCAGTCTGGAGAAGAGGAGGCTGAGAATCATAGAATAATAGAATCATAGAATGGTTTAGGTTGGAAGAGACCTCAAAGATCATCTAGTTCCAACCTCCCCCGCCATAGGCAGGGACACCTCCCACTAGAAAAGGTCACTCAAGGCCTCATCCAGCCTGGCCTTGAACACCTCCAGGGAGGGAGCAGCCACAGCCTCCCTGGGCAACCCATTCCAGTGTCTCACCACCCTCACTGGAACGAACTTCCTCCTAACATCCCATTTAAATCTCCCCACTGCCAGTTGAAGCCCATTCCCCCTCATCCTGTCATAACAAGACCTTGTGAATAGTTCCTCCCCAGCCCTCCTGTAGGTCCCCTTCAGATACTGGAAGGCTACTATAAGGTTTTCTTGAAGCCTTCTCCAAGGTGAGAGGGAAGACCTCATCTCTCTCTATGACTACCTGAAGGGACATTGGAGTGAGGAGAGGGTCAGCCTCTTCTCCGTGGTGGCAAGCGACAGGACTAGAGGAAATGGTTACAAGCTGTGCCAGAGGAGGTGCAGGCTGTATGCCAGGAAATATCTCTTCACAGGGTTATCAGGCGTTGGAATGGTCTGCCTGGGACAGTGGTGGAGACATTATTCCTGGAGGTGTTCAAGTGGTGCATGCACCTGGCAGTTAGGGACATGGTTTAGTGTTGACACTTCAGTGCTGGGTGGAGGGTTGGACTCAATGATCCTTGAGGTATCTTCCATCCAGACACATTCTGTGGCTCTGTAATTTAAGATGCTGTGACTGGATGAGAGGAGCACAGGTATCTCTGACAGTACAGGGAAGGGTAAGGAACAAAGCCATCCCTTGACCTGAACTCAAATTGAGGGTGGACTGATGCTTCAATGGACATTGCCTTCTTATATTTAGTACACTTAAATTAATGTTCTGCCACTTTTCTGCCACAGAAATTTGTTTTCCATTCCTTGTGGCAGTTGTCTGGCTTGGGCCTTTACAGCTATCAGTTATACCACTTTCTGATAAAGTGCAAAGAGGAGGTAAGGATACATGCCATCCCATTTGATGGTTACAGAATTTCAAACTCAAAAGTTTTATGAAATATGTCTTTCCAATATTCTTTTGTCCAGGAGTTCCTGGGATTGTGAAGCAAACCCTTTTAGGGCGTATTTGTCAAATGCCATTACAGATATTTTTTTTCCTAACTTACTATTTTTTAATCAGAGTAGGAAATCTGTCTCCAGTATCTTTTCCATACTTCCACAGCTTGTTGGATCATTTAGTTTTGCACCTTAGATGAATCTCATAACTTAAGAACAGATTTTAAATAGTAATTAATTAAGACTATATGCTGCATAACTAAAGTGGTGACAACTGAATTAATCTTATTTTGGCAAGCATGGGAGAAGAATCATCTGTTTATTTTCTTAGGAAAATCGCTTAGATGCCGTTTCTTGACAATATAACTATGGACCTGCCAATTTTTAGCTATAAAGTTTCCTTAAGGAATCCTAAATCCAACTTACATGTTTGTGAGAAGTATAAGCTTTAAAAACATGGTTTTGTCTGAGCATCACCTAGTGCTTCAATTCCTCATGTTCTTAGCAATGCAAACCTTATTCTCTATATGTAATATAAAATACGAAAGGTATATGACTGTATATTAGCAGTGCTGGCTATTTCTTATTAGTCTTGTGCTCGTCCTTTCAAGTATCATGTGTTAGAGATTCAACAGCTTTTACAAAAATAATTGAAATGGTAAATGAAGATCACCACCCCCTAAAAAAAATATTCTATAATCAGGTGGATTTTGAGCATGAAATATGAAATAGGTCATGGTTATCTACTTATTATATTCTGTATTCTGTATTAGTATCAAATACTACTATATTACTATGGTAAGTTTGGTCTGCTCAAAAAGTGCATATGTGTATTGGATCTTGACAGTCATCTCTGTTGTTACCATTCTGCTAGCTGTAGAAATCACTATATGGAGAATACCTTCTGAATACACCTAAAATAAGAAGGGCCCAAATATGTGAACTAAAGTGGAACTTTTGATTTAAACCAGTTTCTATCTGCCCCCCTCCAAAACACTTCTGGCAAATCATCTTTGTTTGTGGCTTTCTGGCTTACCCTGTACATTGTACAAGAGAAAGAAAGTCGTCTTCTGAGACTGTGAATGGAGGTCCTGGTCCTGCTTTTGGTGTGCCTTGATAGCTCTGATAGCTTTAAAAATGGGAAGGTAGAATTGATAGTTTTGTGGAATCAAACTGTAGGCATACTCAGCTGAATCTGCAGCTTCTGTGAGTAGCAGCAAGTTATCAGTATAGAAGTAATGTGTGCATGGAGCATGGAGGAACAGAGCTCTCTGCAGAGGGAAGGAGTGTTTTATTGCAAGCTGTAGTGAAGGCAACATTCAAGCTCTGATCAGCCAGCCTGAGGATATTAGTAGGTTTTAAGATGTCCTACAGAAAGAGTAGTTAGTGATAGTATTTTTGCTTTTGTGGCCACGATGGAATTGAAACAACAGGTGTAAAGTGGTAGGTGTGGTTCATCTTACATAAATGCTGGGTGCTTTAAGTTTCCTCACATGTTTGTGTTGTAAGATCTACCAAAGTAACATAATTTTATCCAGAAAAACTTAATCAGTTGATCAACTGCCTCTTCATCTTGAACTTCATATTTGATTAGAGAAGGATATGATCCAGCTTGATAGTTTGTCTGGCATTAGAAGTAGTAAATGTATTAATAAAAACATGTCACTAAAGTTATTTGATAGGTCTTTTGAAATACACAGGGAACAGATACATTAAATCATAGGGGCAACTGTAATGGTTGTCTGTAAAGAAGAACTGGAGTGTAAATCAAAATCCCTCTGCAGCCTTCTCCTCCAAAAAAAAAAGGTTCAGTAATGACAGAATTTTGCCTTTTTTTTTTTTTGTCCAGTTTGCACTTCTTTGTCTCATCAGGGTCCCTATGAGTCTTCCTTTGCTCAGTACCACTGCAGATTTATTTTGATTGTCTAGGAAAATGCAGGGGAACAGCAATAGATGCACTTTCATAGTCATTCTTCAGCACCTGTTACAGACAGAAGTAGGTTGTTTCATCTTCAGTGGGCTTAGCAGTGGGGGTGCTTCTCTGGGTTTTATGGCAAAGTTACAGAAACTTTCCTCAGTTATGTCACTAGGATGACTTGGCTTCTGCTTGTAAATTGAAACTGAGGTGACTATGAATATGTTATCTGCCCCTGATAACAAACTGTATACCATCCACACCTGCTAGGTAAATGGCTTCTTTTTTTTCCCTTTTCTTTTCTTTAGTTGATGATTTTTTTGGCTTCTTTGGAGTTGATGGCTATTACACCAAGCACATTTCTCTTGATAGGCAATTTACCCTCTCTGAATTTTTATTTTAAATTGTAATTTCCCTGTAGCAAATACCAATCCTATTACTAAGCCATTATTTTTGTGAAGTGGCTGCATTAATACAAAGGTTGTGACCTATGTCAGCCCTATACAGTTTAGTATCCTAACAACAGCTTTTTTTCCTATGATGTATAGCTTCTATAAGGATGACAAAAGTTTCCTGTGTAGTTGTAGTTCCTTAATGTTGTGTGTGCAAGATAGTGATTCCATAGCAATAGTGTTTCTGTTGTAGTAATTTTGCTATTAGAGCAACATCTGTGAGGGGAAGAGGAGAGATAAATTTGAGACTTTTTTTTTTTTTGGACAGCTGTTTCTGTCCATTTGTTTTTGCAAGCATCATTACTGATCCTTGTAAGCACAGTTTGCATGTACTCCTCTTCACTGCTCAGGCTTAGAATCTCCCTAGCTCTCATTCATAAAAGTGTGGCTCACTTCTTCACCCAACCCTGAATACATGTGTAATCTAAACATGAAGTAATCCCTCTGAGCTCAAATTCAACGCAGTTCAATTTTCATGTGTTCACAGCTACTGTTCTGGTTGTGGGACACAGAGCAAAATTTTGTTACTTTCTGAATGAGATATTATTAGCAAGTAAGGTACTGTTGATACATATATATAAATTAATGAGTGAAAAAGAAGTCAGCCTGTGAATTCAAGAATATAGAATATTTGTATTATTGTAACGTTGAATGAAGGATTTGTACCTTAAAATGGGTGTATGTTTCAGTAAGTGTGGTGCAGAATCAGTGAAAAAGAAAGAGCATTTGGCTTCTTTCTTCACTA
>VWZI01009784.1:20934-42151 GCA_013396835.1 Psilopogon haemacephalus
TGCTGGAGTGTGTCCAGAGAAGGGCTATGAGGATGATCAGAGGGCTGCAGCACCTCTCCTATGAGGACAGACTGGGAGAGTTGGGGCTGTCCAGTCTGGAGAAGAGGAGGCTCTGAGGTGACCTTCTTGTGGCCTTCCAGTATCTGAAGGGGGCCTACAGAAAAACTGAGGAAGGACTTTTTAGGGTATGAGGTAGTGACAGGACTAGGGGGAATGGAGCAAAGCTGGAGGTGGGGAGATTCAGATTGGATGTGAGGAGGAAGTTCTTCAGCATGAGAGTGGTGAGGCCCTATAATGGGTTGCCCAGGGGGGAACTTGGGGCCCCATCTCTGGAGGTGTTTAAGGACAGGTTGGATGAGGCTCTGTCCAGCTTAATCTAGGGTGGGGTGTCCCTGCCCATGGCAGGGGGTTGGAACTAGATGATCATTGTGGTTCCTTCCAACCCTGACTGATTCTGTGATTCTATGGTGGAAGCCTCATCCCTGTAGGGTTTTAAGGGTAGGCTGGATGTGGCTCTAGACAACCTGATCTAGTGGGAAATGTCCCTGCCATGGCAGGGAGGGGTTGGAACTACATAATCCTTGAAGTCCTTTCCAACCCTGGCAATTCTATGATCCTAATATCCTCATCCCACAACTGAATGATACTTTCGTGAGCATAGATTGTGTACATCATGCTTCAGGGAACAAAGGGGACCAGGACAGTAGACAGAGTACTTAACAGTCTACATCTGACTAAGCATGTACAGTTCAAGGTGCCTAATGCTGTGATATGAGAGCATCTGGCTTTTCAGTGCTTCACCGCCTCCACAGGAAGCTTTGCCATACCCTGCGGGAGTTACTGTTGAAGTCAATTAGTATTTCTTATTGTACGAGTAGTTGTTCACAGGTTTAGTTCCTATCCTGCAGTCTTTTAACAAGCTTCCCCTGACAGCTGTTGACTTTTGGGCAAGCAGGAATTGCATGGTAGTGCAATCAGTGAAAACCAGATTAAAAGTAACTTCCATACAAGTCATCCTGGATTCTTTCCCAATCACATTTTAGTTGTAGTATGAGACAGAGCACAAGTCCTGAGCAGTTGGCATGGAATTGCAGATTTTACTTTATCTGCTCAGCAAGCAGTATGGCACTTGCATACAGCATCCAATATATGCCACCTCAGAGCTGGAGATGTGAAATGCACTGGGTTTCAGATCCTGAGTTTTCAGGTGTTTTGATTGGTTGCATATTTTTAACATATCATGTGTTATTGGTGGATCGAAGTACAGTGCAGTCCTTACAGTTCCATTGGTGCAGAATTCTTTTGCCAGCCATTTGGAATTAATAAACAAAGCATGTAATTTGTCTCGTTCTGGGTCATAGCAATCCAAAAAGCCATTTTTCCATGTAAGATTTATAAAATATGTCCTTCCCTTCATGTACCATCTCAGTAGCTACCTTGCCTTTTTTAAGACTTTTGGTAATATTCTTGACAGTTGCATCCAGAGCCCATTTTCACATTTAAGGGAGACTTATAGAGGAGGGAAGAAACCAACTCCAAATGCCAGATAACAGTGGTTTTAAGAGCTGTTAAATATCCATCCTTGCTCTGTGATCTCCATTTGTGATACACTGGAACAGCGGAATAAAAGCAATCGTTCCATCTCAGCTGTGTGTCAGCTTCTCCTGTTTGTCTAGCATATTGGTACACTCACACTGTGCTGGCTAGCCTATGGGACCTTTATTCCTGGTGTAACTTGTGACCAGCCTCAAGTAGCTTTATTTAAAGCTAGATCTGAATTAGCTTCTCCTGACCTTAGGATCAGGGAAGTGGAAAGGATTGATGAAGTTGTTCCCCGTAAACCATAAGCACTGAATGCTGTATCAGCATATCTGAGGATCAGTTATGCTCATTTTCCCAAAGCATCACAGATGTTACTTGGTACTGCACTGTGGGTTACATATACATAAGAAATTCCACTTTTAAACAATATAAACAATAGAATGCAGTCTTGAATACGGAGTGGCTTCAGAGTAACCTACAGCTGGGAAGCTAGTTTTAGTGTCTTCATATACTGTTTCTTGTTAAATGAGAAGAAAAGATCCTGCAACACCTCTGAGTATTATTTTCAGTATTAGTTGTTAGACCTTGAGAAGATTCAACTGCTAAGATGCTGCTTTGCAAAAATGTTCAAGCACAGTTTCATAGTCATCTCTTGGAGAACAGTTCTTCCTGTTTCTGTCTTGGAAGCAGAAACTGTAGTACAACAGTGCCATAATAGGACTTGGCTAGTTGGGCTTTTTCAGTGAAGTCAAGAATTCTTATTGCAAATCTGTGAAGTGTCATTGCTCTGCTCCAAATGCCAGCATCTTGTCCATGTGACACTCTGTATATCAGATGGTGTAACTTACAGATTGTAATTGCTGACAAGAGAAAAAAAAAGTGAAATAAGTCTGGGAGGATATACTCTAGGCACTTTCTCCACTCCATCCGCCTTCCATTGCCCCTTTTTTTCTTTTCTTCTACTCAGGATTTTTTATGTAGATAGAAAAATATTTGTCTTTTATGTGGAGGAATTCTCAGCACTCATTACTTTCTACCTTAATTTATCATTAATAAACAAAATCTAGGGTTATTTGGACAGGTCATTGCACATTGCACTAGTCTTAAGATTTCCTCTGTCAGAGGCAACCCTAGGCACTTGTCTAATGGATGGCTGCACACAGCGGGATATTGTTTTGTCAGCATCCTGACAGCCACATTCTAACTCCCAGACATCCTTGTCCTAGCAATAACTCTACCTCCTGGGTATCTTATGACCATACATTCACTTGGCTGGACACTCAAGTTGTTCCCAGTTTCTGAAGCTGTCTCTGTCTTGCTTCCTTCCTGCTGATAACACCCCTCCAAATTCCTTTCAATGAGTGCCTTGACCCTGTTCCCACAGCTACTGAGACATAATGGTGATAATGGGAAGCATGAAGTGAATCAGCAAACTGACAGTTCCCCTGTCCTGCTACAAGTCTTAACCATTTAATACCATAACAATTAAGAACAGATCCAAGTCATCATCAGTATCAATGTTGCCCTGAAGTTTATCTAGAACTAGCCAAAAATTGAGGTCAGTTAGTACAAATACACTCAGCTTAGACTGAGAAACAAATACAGGAAAACATAAATATTTGGGGTCAAGGGAAGATATAATATTGTTTAGACTAATGGCTTCAGTGGGAGGTAGGCATCTAATTTCCCATTTATATCTGTGGCTTAGTGACTTACAGGGTGTTTCATACAGATTGTTTATGTACAGAAATCCTATTTTATTTCAAAACCAAGTTAATTGCAGCACTGTTTTGTAATTCCGTTCAGCAAATCTATTGAAGATTTCTAGATCCAGGCTTGGGTTTTGGCTACATAGATGATCTGAAACNCTGTTCCACACAGTTTTGTAGATTTGCTTAGTTGTTCAACCTTGCTAATCTGAGAAGACATATTGAGGACCATTGCTTCTGGGGACTTCTTTTCAAGAGAACTGACTCATACCTGCCCTTGGTTACAGGAATCAGCAAGAAGAATGAATTTTGTGTGTTCAGCTAAGCCAAAAATATGCTTTACTTTGGAATGCAGTTACTACCTACATAATCCCTCATTTGTATCAGCATGATCAGGTTAGAATTTAACCCCCATCTGGTCTGCCAGAAGGTTTGTAGCTGGTTGGTTTTGGTTACCGAAAGAAAAATTCCTTTGGTCAAACCACATGCTTGTTTTCACAACAGCAAATGTTGAGCTAGTTAATTAGAGCTGAATATAGTGAAGTAATCAGTATCAATTCTTGTTGCAACTCCATGAATTTCAGCAAAACTTTTCATTAATTTAGTTTTCCCATTTGCTGTGATGATGGTTTAATGAGTTTGTTTGGACAACTATATTTATACTGCATAGCGTTTCAGTTCTAGCATGAAGGAAGAACAATTACTCTTTCCTCTGAACTTTGAAGTTACAGTTACTTCCTCCAAAACACTCTCTTCTAGAGAACAGTGTGTATTTAAGTATCTGTCTGTATTTTTAGTAACATAGACTTTTCAAGTTTTTTTCAAAGAGATAGATCATGTCTTAGCAATAAGTTATTACCATCTAGAATAGCAAAGTATGTATACTTGAAGTTCATAGCTGGAAAACTAACCAGGAGTTGACTGCTTGAGAAGAACTAGGAAGGTGTCAGACCTGTTATCTTTATCTCTCAGGTTCCATGATAATCTTAAAAACCTCTCTACCACAAGGAAGCTTTCACTTCACCACTTGAAAGCTTGCTTTAACTGTCACCTTCTGAAGATTAATTTCAATTTAAGGCAAGAGAGGAGTTTACTATTGTGTTTGAAAAGAGAATGGATGTATGGAGCTGTACTTTGAGCACCACTTTTCCCCCATGCTGCTCAGAAAACAGGCTGTTACCTGTAGTAGTATTTTTCAGTAACATCTTTGGTACAACACATTGGAAGGAAGTGCCATGTCTAAGGAGATGAGGCTGCATGCTTCTCTATGCACTGCAGGGCTCAGCAGCCATGCACTGTTAGCCTCATCAACAAAAGCCAAATGGAGACAGGTACTATTCATGTGCTTCCTTTCCCCACCTTTGTTGCTGCCCAGGATTAGGCTACAGATAGAAAAAAATCCCAATAAGCAGATTTTCACAGCCATCCCTGGTGTTGGTATGTATCTTCTGGAATACATCATCTTAAAAAAGGGCAGTCTTAATGATTATTTTTTTTGCTTCTGATGAGCAAACACTGCAGTTTATGGCAGGTAAAGCATACTCAGGCTGAGTATAGTTTGAAAAGATCTGGCAAACTGTGGAAAATAACTGATCCTTCTTTCCTTTGCATGTGAGCTAATGAAAATCCTGAACTGAATTTTGGTGTATTCCAGACAGGCATCACTCTGCCAAGCACTGATTGGTTTTCCAGGGTTCGTAAGGTTCATAGTCAGCTATTGCTTGTTCCATATGACTGGCCAAATGCTTTAATATTTACTAATATGTCTTGCTAGTGAAGTAGAAACATGAACTAGTCTATTACTGCAAGAGTTCACCTGTGATTTCTGTGGATTCTACTCCATTATTGAGGACTTGAGTTGCGTAACATACAGTTTTCACACTTCTTTAAGCATAGAACCCCTCTAGTAGTGACTTGATGATGAGGTTTGGTTTGGGTCATCTTTGTTTGACTTCATTCTACAGTGCCCGGATAACACAATTTATTTCTGGACACTGGCAGAATCTACAGATGTGTTTGCTAGAAGACTCCTAGTGCCCAGGAGCTCGTTAGAGGTCATAAAATAAATATTAAGACACAAATCAAATGTGCAACTAGCCTTAATAAATTTCTACTTTACTTGTTCTGCTCCCAATTTTGTGCATTCTCCTACTTCTGGTGTCTGTTATTGTCCCTTCACCTTAATAGTAGTCTCACTTGTGTTACATTGTGAGAACCGTAAACACAAACAAAAGCCAAACCCCAAATTCAGCCAAACCTGTACATGTGCCTGGTAAGAGTAACAAGCAACTTAAGGTTCTTCTCTTCCATGTTTTTCGTGAACTTACTCCATGTCGTCTTCTGCATCTAGCCACTGTTTAGCTATGCAAAGGCAATAAGGAGTTTTTCTCACAGGATCTCATTGGATCAATTAAAAGATAAATTTCTCATTTGGAAGATTTCCTTTGTTAAAGCCCGAATAAACATCTTTTTGGCTGTATTAACACCTTTTATGTTTCAGTTTTCCCCCCTCATTGTACTGACAGCAACATCTAGTGGCAAGATTGCCTCATGACAATGCCCTACTTTAGGAAGCTGGTCTAGCTCCATTTACCTCCGGGTAAATCTTCAGCTGCTCTACTGGCAGACTGACTTAAGAACTTGAATAAAATTTGTACCACTCGGACTTCCATATTCCTCTTCACTGGCTTCTGTAAAATATTTTTGTTCACAGTAGTATAACTGCCATCTCTACTAAAAAAATTTGCTATGCAAGAAAAGCAAGTGAAAATAAGAAAACCAACCAGACTGAATTTTCTGGAAGAAAAAACCCAAAGCTGCTGATTTCTTTAGCTGAAATAATCTGTGTCCTGTAGAAGTGGAGCTGGAATCCTAGCACCAGCAGTTATATATAAAAATATTTGCATACATAGACCTGATTTCTGGATTAATGTAACTGATTGGAATCAATCACTGCTGTCAGACCTGTGATTTACAGTCCAATATCCAGTAGCTTCCAATATTACCGTAATCAAGAATCACCTGAAAAAAAGTTGGATATCTTCTAGCTGTTTTGCATGTAATTTTGCATCTGATTTCTCTCACGTGTACCTGGAGTTGGTTTGTTATGTATTATTAGTAAATACAGCTGTGCTGATAGCAGTTAGTGCTGTCAGATCTGGCTGTGTGCTTACATTGTCTTGCTGCTAAATGAAGGCTGCATTTCAGAGACTTCATAGAAGAACACAGAATTGTAGAGTCAAAGAATTGTTTTGGATGGAAAAGACATTTTTAGATCACCTAAGCTGCAAAGTCTGGGGCTAAATGATGTCCCTCAGCTCCATGAGGAGCCTGTTCCAATGTTCAGGAACCCTTTCAGGGAAGAAGTTTCTTCTCTTACTCATCCCAAGCCTCCCGTGGTGCAACTTGAGTTGATTTCCTTTCCTTCTCACTTGTTACTAGGAAGAAGCAAGTAACCTCCACCTTGCTACAGTCTCCTTTCAGGTAGTTGTAGACAGTGAGGTCTCCCCTCAGCCTCCTCATGCATGCTATCTTCTGAGTGCTAACTGATTACTATTTCCAGGCTTCATAGGAGCATTAGACAGGGCACAACAGACATGATAGGTTATGTATCTGGGATTTCTGGGACCACAACAGCATGGCTGAGACTGCTGTGCAGAAGCAGTAGCATTGATTCAGTGAAGCTGTAAGAGGTACTGGACAGATGTAGAAGAGTCTTGGAATCCATCTATAGAACGTTTTGATTGAAAAGAGAACACAGGCATGGTTGCATGGAAGTTGCATGGTACTAGCACAGAAAATAGCACAGTGGAAACTGAAATGGCACAGGGGAACTGTGGGGATAGCTGATGGCGTAGTCCATCATGGTCCACCCAGCCTCTTCACTTAGCCCCAACGAGCAGGCTGAGTGAAGTGTGCTGCAGATACTGTGTGTTTGCACTGAGAGGAGTGAAGGAGGTAAGGTCTCACCTCTTAAAGGGTCTTCAAGCCAGGTTCCAGCAGAAGGAGTTGTAATTCTGGAACTGCAGAGAGCAGCCATTCCAGAGATCCCCCACAAAGCTGGGAAGAAACTGTAAGTTGTCCCAGTTTGGAGGAATTCTGGGTGTGGGAGGTTTGGATTCTCAGGCACAGAATTAAGGCACAAATGGTGTCAAACACATAGGCTAGCTTTATTGCATTCACATGGCTTAAACACACAAGGAGAGGGAGAGAGTAAGAGAGGTGGGGGAGAAAAGAGAAAGAAAATAAATAACCCCATGCCGAGAGAAGAGAGGTTACCCTGGAGTCATTCAGTGTCCCGAAGACAGAGAGTGGGTGGGGAACCTTCCGGTTTGCAGGTCGGAGCTTCCCTTCTTTCACCTGGCTGCCTCATTGAACATGCATGTTTTCCTGATAATCACTTAGCATTTTCCAAGAGTGATTTGCTTAGCCAGGCCCATTGTCCGTGGTGTTGGGCATGCTCGGTGTGGTAGAGGGTTTCCAGGGTTGAGCCCTCCTTGTCCAGCTGGTTTCTCTCAAAAGATCACTACTGCCGATAAACCGGGAGCTGCTAGACTGCAGTTGGGTCAGAATCGGCATCATCTGTCACAAAAGGAAGCCTTCACCTCCTATGTGTTAGGTGACAGGAGCTCAGTTCCAGGTGTAGAATGTCCAGAATGGTGGTCTTTCAGTCCATGCAAGCTGAGCAGTCAGGCAGGTGGTCCAATAGTAGCATGCACAAGCTCACTCTGTGTTCTCCTGGTTGGTTTCTTGTCCAGTTGTTGCGTATTAGGGAGCTCTTGGGGGTCTGAGCTCACGCAGGAGGGGATTTTTGGGACAATGAGTACAAACAGGATGCCACTTAGCATTTCTCAGAAAATTAGCTCAAAACAAGTGTTTTCTGAGATGTTGGGACATATGACAAGGATGAGAGAAACCCAGCTTCAATGTTGTGCCCCAACACGGATTTGAATCCAAATCTAACAAATTCCCAAATGACCCAGTAAGTCTTTTGTAGGTATTTTGTAGTAGGTAGATTCTCAATCTGTTGTTAAGTTTTACTCTATTATAATATAAATTAATAAATACTACTTGTAGCAGAGCTTTTGGGACTGTGATTATGAGGGAATTGTTTGCACTCTAACTTCAGCCAAATAACTATCTTGGGAAGTTTTATTACATAAAATATTTCTTAACATGAAAAAAAAGATCCAAAAAGCAAAGGTACTTCCATGCAGCCAAATTCAAGATTAAATATATGAGTGCAACTATTAATAGGAAGGACTATCTGGCAATGGTTTAGAGGCTGGTACAGGTAGACATGTTGGCTAGTTGATGTTCTCTTCCACAAAAACGTGCTGCCCACAAGTTAGTGATGTTGAAAAACCGGGAGGAAAATGATTGAAGACATGGACTGATGAAATACTTCAGTTTTTCACATAGGTGCATTATGGTGCAGACCATTGTTCAAAAGTAAAGAACCCCCAAACAACTGTTTAGAAGTATTTTTAATCTAGCAAAGGAAGTTTAATAGCCCTGTGCAAAGACATGCTTTAATCAGGTCATGGCAGTTAACAAAACTTACTGAAATGCACCAAAAATAAGGCAGGCTCATCTAAGTCCCACTAGTTAGACTTTGCACTTGAAAGCAGCTAGGTTGAGTTCTATGGGTTAAGCAGGACACAGATGAGATTAAGAGATTAATGATCCCTTCAAGGCCTAAACCTGATAAAGTGTGTGCCAGGCACCATTGCTTGTCCTCACACTAGAAACTTCATCATTTGAAGACTGTGAATAAATACTATTTTCAACATTTACAGTGACTTTTCAATTTCTGGAAGGCTTTTTTTTCCAAAATAAGCATTAAAATTCATGCAATTTCTCAACTTGCTTGAGGGGATATTTTGATTCCTGATGAATTCAGTAGTGCCAAAGAAAAGATTAGGGTGGTTTTGGCCAGACCTAGCAATGCAAAATTTCATTTCAGTTCCTTTAAGAAGTTTTATCATTGACATGGGGATTGAAGATAACATTTCAGCTAGACAGTTTCAGAAGAAACAGTCCATTTCTTCTAAAGCAGACTGGGTTGTGTGGGATTTGTTACACTTAATACAAACATCTCTCCCAAGCATATCTACACTCAGCCACTGAAGAGATAGCAAAAAGATGGGCATAGTGTGATACCTGGGGCTCTAGGAAAAAACCCACCCAAAACCAACCCATGCACCCTGAGTTACGTGACAGTTCATTCAATTTCCAAAGAAAAAACAGTTATCCTGTGCCCTTGAAGAACAACCGATTTTTATTCCTAGTGTTATTTTAGAAAACTGGAATTACCCCTTTAAAAAATAAGTTATGGAATGACTAGCAAAAGGTCACAGGTGATCTAACAAAGATTCAAGAGCTGATCTTGCCGCTCATCTCATTCTAGCAGCTGTATTTCCTCTGTAAATGCAGTACTACCATCCCTAAGACCTTTTCTGACAAGAAGAATGCTACTTTGTGGCAGTAACTTCCTTAACCCTTGCACTGTAGGAGTCATTCAGTTCTTGGGAGATACAACCTACCCAAGTTAGCACTTTCAATTTTGGTGTGATGCATATCGTACATCAGCTCTGTACTGGATGTGTGATGCAGCTCACCCATTCTCTAGTCTTAAAAGCCTTCAGCCTTCATACATTAAATAGCCAACAGAGCAAGCACTTGAGATCCTTACCCTCTACAAGGCCTACTTCCTTAGGCCACAACCTCAGTGCTTTGGTGTAATTATTGCACTCAAGCTTCAGAATCTTTAGTTTTGCACAACTGACAACTGTTCAAAAATGGTTTGGGGAAGAGGATTATGAGAACAGGCCTCAGAGAGGTCTATCAATCCATTATGATAACCAGGACAGATGATACTCCTCCAGTTACTAAGCTGAAGAAGCCTTCCTGAAGGTACTGGCAATTGGAGAGTTCATAAAGCACTGAAACACCCTTTCATTCTATAAAGTGATTTCTGAAGTTTCTGGTAAGACAGCTGTGATGCACCACACAACACAAAGGTAAAGTTGAGATCACAAGTGCTTTTCCTGCTCATCTATTTGTTACAAAGATACTCTGGTTCTACTGTCACAGAATTACAAGGGACTTTTGGAAATCATCTAGTCTACTTCCCTTCCAGAACAGATGACTCCAACTTCAAAGCATTTATCACGAAAGGAAAAGCTAGCTGCCAGCAACATCTGTCTTTTGTGGCACTTGTAGATGAACATTAAAACCCTGTAGTCCTTAAAGAACAAGCAACACAAATTTTTCCAATCAAAAACTTTATTGACATTCTTGGCAAATCAGCCTGAATTTATGATCTTGGTCTCTCCTTCTTGCCCTTGTACAAGGCCAACAGAGAAACGTTGGCTACTTTGACAACCTTGAAGCGAACTCCAGGGATGTCACCAACAGCATGACCCTTCCGACCAAAACCAGCAACCAGAACTTCGTCGTTCTCCTGAAAGGAAAAGACCATGCAGTTACAGAGGTACAGACATTAAACCTGCACATATTTCTGAAATAAGTAACCTTAAACTTGAGTCACACCTAGACTTTCAAAGGAAAGGGTGGAAATACTGACAGGTACTGAGAGACATACAAGAATAAAGGCCTGTTATTCCTTCAGTGTTTTGCAGAAAGGAAACCCAAACCAAGACATCATTTAGCTTGCTGCAGCACAGGTGAGAATTATTTTTGCTAGCGGAAAACCATCTCATATTTTTTGTCTGTCTCTGCTCTGCCACTACAGAGACTTTGAGACGCACATGGTGCACAATGCCATAAGCCCCTAACCATCCCCATAACCCATCATTTAGGTGCTTCTTACTTTGATATCTAGCTTTTGAAAATAACTTCTTGAAAATTACCTCAATGAAGTTCAGGCAGCCGTCATTGGGAACAAAAGCGGTTATTTTTTTGCCATTCTTAATCAGCTGGACTCTAACACATTTTCTGATGGCAGAGTTGGGCTGTTTAGCTTCTACTCCACTATAACAGAAGCACATGGAAATAAGTTAGAAAAGATCAGCTTGATGAACTTGCAGATTGACATTATGTAATGAGAAATTACTATGCTACTTTGCAGTAAGTACAGTTTGTATTTATACTTCAAAATGGAAAGGTATTAGTTACCTGTTTAGATACTCAGATGCTAAGTCCACTATGTAAATGTTTAAGAATAACCAGCTACAGAAACACAGTAGTTCAGTAAAGAACAAAAGATGAAACACCTTGGAGCCCTGGCAGTGTTCCAGTGTAGCTTAAAAATTTCCCCAAACCCCCCCCAAAAACCAAATCAACCAACTGAGAAAAACAACAAAAAACAAACCCCAAACTAGAAAAAACAACAAAACCCAAATAAAACCAAAAGCCCGCTGAAACAAAAATAAAAAAAAAACCCCAGAGGCAACCAGATAGTATTTTAGACACATGGCACACAAATAAAATCCACCCCTACCCAAGTCTTAAACCGATGTGGTATTTTCAGTCTTTCCTTTATGAATAAGCAGAATATGTAAAGTGACCCATGTATTAGAAAATAATCTCGATCATCACTACAACTTAGAAAAATTAATCGTTTCGAATCAAGCACACCGACGCAAAGAGAAACGTGCCCTGATGCAGATAGGAAAGCTCTCCCTCATTTATAACGTAAAATAACTTGGCGGTGCTTCCTTTTTGAGGCCACTCCGGAAGGCCTCACGCCCCGAGGGCCTTCCCAAGGTAGCTCCATGCCCCACGCCGCGCTCCAGCTGGCACACGGGGAATGGTGGCCCGACGTCGGCGGCGGAAGTGTGCTCCGCGGAGCTTTACGTACACTTTCTCCAGCACGATCCCCTTGGCGTGGGAGGCACCACCAAAAGGGTTGGCCTTCAGCGCCGTGCCCAGATGGGCCTTCTTGTACTGCTTATCATGCCACTTCTGGTCGCGGCGATGGCTACGGAGCTTCCTTGCTGTGCGGAGTCCTCGGCACTTTCCTGCGGAACAAGGGCGAAGAGAGATGAAAGGAATGCTTCCGACTCCGCATCCTCAACCTTCTCACCTGCGCCCAGCTCCCTGTGTGGGGACAGGGCCTAGCCGCATTGCTCCCTAAGAGCGGCAGCGGCGTGGTAATGGCGGCCGCGGCGTGTCATAAGGGCCCAGAGCCGGTGGCAGGCTAGTGGAGCAGAGAGAGTAGAGCGCTACAGACCGCGCCACGGTGCTCTAGCGCCTTATCCCGCGCCCCAGGCCCGGCCCGGCGCAGTCCCCGCCGCAGCACTCACCCATCTTCCCGCCGCGGCTGCAGAGAGCGAAAGAACGAGACCCACCCTCTCCGCGCCGCCTAGCTGCAACTGCAAGGCCCCGCCGCGGGCTGTCCGCGCCGCGCCTGAATAGAAACTCCCGCCCGGCACAATGTGGGGCATCCTGGCCCGTCTGCCGGGGCCAGTTTGCTCGGTGGGCTCGGCTCGTTCGGCGGGTTGGAGTAACTTTGTGCCCGCACTCAACCGTCCTTCGTTCTGACTTGTTTAATCCAGTTTCTCTGGCAGTGACTGAGCTGACGAGGAAGCGGGGTAGGCTCGTCAGCCTTCTCAGGATGCTCTGAGGAAACAACAGTGTGAAGTACTATGAGGTTCAGCCTGGCTTCCCCAAATGGCCCGTCTGCGTCCCTTCTCTCTATCATCGGAGATAATTCTAGTGCTTCCCGTTATCACTGGGGGTACTTGCAGTGCTTTCCGATGTATAGTGAAACACAAGATGAGTCCCGCGCTCGAAACAGGCAGGGAGCCGTCTTAAATAAGAGAGCTGTATGGTGGCATTGACTGGACATAGTATGGAGTGAGCTCAGCTCCAGCTTCAGAGGCCACAGTTCCCTTAGAACTCACTTTAAGACCCTCTGTATTACTGCATCCTCATCGAGTGCCTCCCAAGATGTCGAAAACGTGTGCAAAAGCAAAAGTATCACCTCTGGTGTATTCAGGGAGAGCCCAGAAGATGCTGAAGAGCTCTTGATAGCAGAGACAGGGCTTTTTTTTCACCCGACTCCTCTCTACGGCTAGGTTTTGTGGCAGTGAAATACCTCCAAATTGCTAACTCTGCTGGGAACAGCTGCCCAGCAGGACTGGTGGCAACTGGGTGGAAATGGGTTATTTTCTTTGGAGAACGCCAGTACTGTTATGTAAGAGGTTCTGAAAGGTTTCAGTTAGCTGAGCAGATAAATCCACAATCCCACCATTTATCTTAAAAGTCCTGCTATAATCTGATCTCCCGTGAAATCTGATTTCTGATGCCCCGCAGAGCTTGAAAGAGAGAGCCTCAACTGAAGGGAGCCAGGAACAAAGCCCTCCGCAGCCACTCACGCCCTGTGTCTCCACTGTGCCCACAGCGTTCCCCGGGCCGGCCGCGCGCCGCACGGGCGGGAACTACAGCTCCCGTCCTCCTGCGCGCCGCCGCCATTTTGCTCCCGTTTGACCCTGCTGGAGGTGCTGCTCCTCTCGTACCCTGGCAGCAGAGGTCCGCAAGGGTGTGTTTAGGGTTGTTTTAGGGTTTCGTGATATGCCTTTCCTCATCAAGAACAACAAAAAGCAGATAGAAAGAAAAGCGCAGGGCAAGTAGGGCTTTGGCTACCTCGTCTTGTACTTCAGAGCCAGTAACTGTAACTTCGATGGCATTTTTTCAAGTCATTGTGTGTAAAACAAAACTTTTGGCTGACACAGTGAAATTCTCCAAGTGTTGGAACCACTTTGGTCAGTGAGAGAGCTACTGTGTAATGCAGACTTGTGTTTATTTTTGTGCAATTACCCCTCCTACCCACACCCTCCCGNTTTCATTCTGCTATTGGAAAGAGTCCAGTAGGAGGCTATTAAGATGATGGGAACAACTGAGCATCTCTCTTAGGAGGAAAGGCTGAGAGACCTGGGGCTGTTTCGCCTGGAGAAGATGAAGAAGAGACCTTACCAATCAATACCTAAAATATGACTTTCCAGAGGGTGGGGTGTGACTTTTCTGTGGTGCCTTGCAATGGCACAATGGACAATGGGCACAATCTGGACAGAGGAAGTTTCATCTGAACATCATGAAAAAATTCTTTGACTGTGACAGGCTGTCCAGAGAGCTTGCACAGTCTCCATCCAGACCAGCTGCAGTAGAGTCTGGAGTCTTCTCAGGACCGGATGTCATCCTTCGGAGTTGTTAGGAAGAGTGAAACGAGCAGAAGAGAGGCAAGAGGAAGTTAAGAGTTGTGACAGAATTTTTGCACCATCGTAGTTTGTATGCTGAAGGTGAATGCAGAATGGCCTGTAGGCAAATGAGTTGCTCAGAGGGAGGACTTCGTTGGACCTAAAACAAGCTGTTTTCAGCCAATTTCCTGATCATGCTTTTGTTGCATTGTCAGTGAATTGTGTGTATATCTGAATCAGAGGAGTGATGTATGTCTCAAGGTTAAAAAAATTATAGTGATTTATTATGTGCTAGAACCTTGTACAGTGGCTGATAGCTCATACTTTGGTTGAGACATATTCATATTATAAGCTGCTCAGTTCTTGGTGAGCTGATATGTCATCTGAGGGTAACTGTAAACTGTGTTGAAAATAGATTGTGCCATTGTCTGCCTGGGGAGATGCTAGCCAAAGAGATAAATTATCCATGTTTAAAATTATGTTTGTAGTCTCACTCGTTGTATGCAAACTCTGTGCATATGTAATCATTGCAGCATCAGGCAGAACAGCTGTCATCTCAGGGTCTCCAACATCTCAGGGTCATCAACATTTATGTAATCATCCCGTTTGACACTTTCGGGGATGTGTGGGATGCCAACAGTGTTGACTGGGCAGCTCGTTAGTCTCCGATTATTTGTTTCACAAACTTGCAAAACTGTGAGCCCTTACACTGAATATAATTGCAATCTGATTTCTTAACTACCTTTTCCTGCAAGACAGATCCTAAAAGCCAGCAGTTTAAAGAGTGCAGTAAGATGTCTTGCTGTGCCTCCTCCCTGGTGGTACAAATGTCTGAACAGCAGCTGATATATTACCAAAGGATGAGCTTTTAATGAAGAGTAGTCATGAACAAACAGTTACTGACAAAGGGGGAATGAAATGTGGTAAACCACAGTTTAATCATCTTATTTGGAATATTGGTCACTTTCATCCCACTATAGCTTATCTTACAGGATATAAACAGAACTGTTGACCATTAGCATTGACTTTGTCCTACAGGAGCTTCATCAGATACCTTTGTGGAGTTGAAGGTGACCTTGTGTGCTCCATAAACCAGTGATGATCCTTTTTCACCCTTTATCCACTGAAGCCTGTGGCTGAGCAAGCTTTGTGTAGCTGATTTCAGTGGAAAACAGGCAAATGTACAACAGTTATTTGTCATTTGAATCACAAGAGCTCATCTAATCATGCCCTTGTCAGGACTACTGTATGTAAGGCTTTATTCAAATTTTCTTTTTAAGCTTGGTAATACAAAGATGGTGGCTTTGTCATTGTTCTTCTCCAAAATGTAGTAAATGATGACTGCTGATCAGTGAATTATGATCAGCAAGTCTGTATATTTGCACTGATTTATACTGGTTTTCCCTGTGTTAGCAATTTGGCATTGCATGTTTTCTTGGTTGTCTGCCCCAAACCCCTCATTTCTGAGCAAATGAACATGTACTTTCCCCCTCTTTCACTATGTGAAGTGGTTTTCTAAAAAGGCAGGCTGCCTCTGGAAACTGATAGCACCAAAGAAACACACAGGCTGCTAGTACAGTTGTCCTAGAGTGGGCTGCAGGACATTATCCTAGATTCAACCTGTACTGACTATCTGCTTGATGTTTGTGCTGCTTTCTCATTATTTGCCCTCAAAGAACATACTGTTTTTTCAGTTGTGCCATACTGGTTTGTACTTCAGTGTTTTTGTTTCTTAGATTTTGCTCCCATGCTGATGAAAAACACCTAGAAAAGAGCAGTGTATGAATGAAATCTCATGGCACAATCAGAAAACCTCTTTGTGCCTTTCTCTCCCCGCTTGTTTAGGAATGACCATGGATCAGGGCTACCGAAATGTTTAACAGGCCAGTGAGATTAGTGGCTTCAAAGTTTTTTTTTAATAATGTGTCATGCTTCTTCCCTTTCTCAGGAATGCTTAAAATTTTAAGCTGAGCTGTGTCTGTGTATTGGTGTAATTATTCTAAGTTTAGCACCATACATGTCTGGTGCTTCACAGAAAATTGAGAGATTGATTTCAAGTCCTTTATCACTGCATTCCATTATCTCATTTTTTTCAAGCTGACACTCACACATATGTATCTGGATTCCTCCTTAAATTGGATAGAAGCAGTAATACTGAGGACAAGCTGTTGATTTTTAAGATTAGTGAATACATTCAGTATCACTGAAGGAAAAATTACTTAAGATGGTAAATCCTTTTAAATAGTTGTGGTGATAAATATGTTTATCTAGTATCTGGAGTGCAACAGACATTGCTAAGGAGCTTTTTACAATGAAGCAGGGCTTACTGTGTGATCACATCAGCAGGAAGCTGATGTTAGCCTGTAAGCAAGAAAGCAGTGTGTGTGTGTGAGTACATAGATTGGTAAATGCACCTATGAGTACACACAGCTGGTAGCAGGAGCAGGTTGTGACCATGTCCTGTCTGATATTTAGGCGGAAAAAGGCACAGTGATGAGATGTTAGCTAAGCACTGGCGTGAGCTGCCCATACTAAAAGCAGGTACCAAGAACCCATTTCTCTCTAGACCCCACAGTTGCCTCTAAGTAGGTCACAGACCTATGGCTGTGTTCTTAAACATGTCCAGACTGCACATGACTGTGCTTGCAGAGCACTTGTCCTTGTAACTGGTCCACTAGTGAGCACCCTGGTTTCAACTTTTCTGTCCTTTGCAGACACTGGGAATGCAATCTGCAGTTAGTGAGCAGTGTGTGAAGAGCATGTGGGTCATAGGTTTTGAGGGGTCAGATCGTGTGCCTTGCACCCCTTGTCATCACAGGCAAAGCTGAAATATATTTTGAGAAGGCAGATGAAGACAGAGGGTCTGCAGGTACCAGTGTCCACAACCACGTATCTGTTGAGAGTGACTCATCCCAGAGCCAACCTGCTGTATTCAGTGTTAGAGGTACTACCGTTTTGTGAGTGGTAAAATGGGAATAATGCTGTTACTGTGAAGGTATTTTTAAGACTTAAAAATATATGTAATTCTTTCTATTATCTTAGGAGAAGGTTCAGAATTGTTTCGAAATAGCACCTTCCCTTTTCTTTATGGTTAGGATTGAGTAGAGATAAGAAGTGTTCTTCAGTCTTATTGTTCATCAGGGACAATCTGATTTGCTTCCTCTTTCCTTTAGTAAACAGCTCACACCCTGGCACAATTTCCCCAGAACATGCAACAAGGAAGCTGGAACGTGCCAGCAGTAGATGTCCACTGTCAGAATAAATCTGAGTACACGGAGAGCTTCTCCCGTGGGCGTCGGTGCGATGATGGAGCGGCGGATCCCGTCCTGATTGGCCAGATCTGCTGTCTGCCACGCTGCCCAGCGGAGCGCGGGCGCTGGGCTGCCTGCTGGACCAGAGCAGCAGATGCGCTCGGTGTGCGGGAGCTGTCTGTCTTTTCAATGGAGGGACACACCGCACTTAGATTGCTGCTGCTTCTTTCGTATGTGGCATTCGCCGTGTCTCTGGAGCAGAAGAACGCGACAGGGGATGACAGGTCAGTGTATCCACGGACTGTGCTGACAGAGTTGAGTGTAGGTTTTCAATCTGGTCAGTTATGCTTTGTGGAAGTGGATTTGATCACAGTCTGCATTGTTAGAACATGGCTTTGACTTCTCAGGTTTGAAAACACCTAGGGCTAATACAAAAAATAATTATTTTGAAGAATACAGTGCATTAGAAACATAACTTTAAACTATTTTACAAACAGTACTAGAAATAGGTTTAAAATGTGTGTTCTCTGGGCATCTGCCGTATATTTAATTACATTTTAATGACTCCTGCATTGACTTTCCCTGGTCTGCATGAAAATGGATTTTTAAATAGAGTAACAACAGGGGTGTGAAAACCACTCCAAGAAACATACATGCTAAAATCTTCTTGTGTAGAATGAGTATTTGAAGCATGAATTCAATATGACATGAGTAGAGATTGGAATTTAGCAATGTTTATAGTACTGTTTTATTCTGTAGGGAAATAGAACTAGGAATCCCAAATCATAACAAGGGAAAAAGATAATTTGGACAGCTATGCATTATAAAAGTGAAAATAGCCTAAACTGTATTAGTTGAGTCATGCCCCAAAGTCACTAATAACACACAGATCAAGTGTGCTGATGAAGGTCACAGCTGGCAGTAAAATCTGTGCATATAAGGCAAGAAGGACATGCTTAAGCTTCTATTATGCTTAAGCTTCTATTAAGAGATCTGGTAGTCAGTTACTGATATGTACTATGTTTTCGTTTAAATAGCTTACTTGCTGTTCTCCACTAGTTTTCAGATTTTCTAGTACCTTCTTCATATAATTGCACGTTTTTTGCAATCAGATCAAATCTGAAAGAATGCAAGCAGTGGAACATTATGTTAACTTTATTACAATAAGTATTAAGAAATAAAGTTTTATCCTTATGCTGGTGAACCAACACAATTCAATAGAGATTTTGCCTTTGCATTCAATGGAGATGGGATCATGCCTGCACAGCCTTAATGTTCTAAAATTTCTATGAGTTCAGTTCCTTTTTTATATTAAAAATGGAAGCTTCAATATCTTGTAATTCTGATCCAGTTCTTACTGGACATCCATTAAAGTGCAGATCAAACCCCAGAACTCAGTACATTGTAAAATAATTATGTAAATATATCTTGCTGTGTTAAGTCACACATGGGACTACCAAATTATGACACAGAATACTCAAAATTTTAAAAATTGTTAAGAATCATGGGCCTTGTAGATATTCCTTAATGCTAGAACTTAAATAGATATATTCAAATTTTAATAACAGTTTTTGTTAAGATATTTTGTAGAAGGAACTTGATTTTACTGGGAGTCTGGGATCTCAGGCTTACACATTTAAAATTTTGATAACTTGATTGAAATTACTTGTGACCACTGTCCCTAAGACTGTAAGTAGTTAATTGCTATTAGGTAGTCAGCAAGCATCCATCATCTTTTATCACAACTTTATTTTTAGTACTTTTGAAGGTTCACATTTTTTTCCAGTTAAGTGCTTCATAAATGAATTGAAACTAGTTCACCAGCCAGAGAGGTAGTCTGCAGCTGGACAATATTAAAAGTGACAATTCTAAGGTAATGCCCTCTGCTACACTTTGTCAGAGCAGCAACATGAAGAGTAAAAACCAGTATGAGTAATGTGATGGAGTGAAAACTGTATATGGCTTCCCAAGTTTTATTGCTGTTGAGTGCCAGTTTTATTCATGTGGCTCATTTGAGTGGCAAAAAGACTACTTAAGTGAAACTCTTCAAGGGCTGGAGTCTATGTGGACTTTTTTAGACAAACAGGCCAGACTTGGTTATTTTACATAGATGGATAATGTTATCTGATAGGAAAGAATTTACACTTCTTTATACTTATAATCTTATTTAATTGAGGTTTACATAGTGATTAGTCTTCCTAGTGCTTTGTATTAGGGCTAATCCAATTTCATGTGGGTTCCTGACATACTTGGAATGGTAAATTCAACATACAGCATGAATATCTGGGGGTATATGGGCTAGTTATTTACACATTGGTAAGGAAAAATATTAGTTGTCTAACCACATAATATGTGTGCAACTGAATTTGCAGTTTTAGGGTAGAGTGGGGGAAAAAACAAAAAGTTAAAAGCTGATAGTTGTTTGCTGATAGTTTTGGAAGCAGTGGAGAAAGTTGATGTAGTGCTAAATCATTTCCTGTCTGTCATACATGTAATTAATAATGTTTATATATAAAAAAGAAATAGATATTTTTAACGTGTTATTTTTCTTTCAGTGTTTTGTTCTGTGAGATGTGCTTCAACTGAGGGCAAAAGGGCCTTATTACTTGAGGTTGCATGTGAACTCTTCAGCTTGTCTTTTGCTTGGAAAGGCTGTTGATTTGACAGCAGGATGGTTATTGAAGGCCATTCATTCCTGTCACAGATCACTTCTGTGACACCTCAGGGTGATGAGTGTCAAAGGCAGCTGACAGATCTGATAATATCAAGCTTGTGCTTGCTCAGAAACTGAGAGGCAAGCCTTCCCTTATCCCACAGAGACCATGCCATAGTGGTCTGGCTGTAGTAAGACAAGGCAAGGACTGCAAGCTGGCTTTCCATCTCCTTTTTCTAATGGGCTTGCATGTTTTGTGCTGGAGGAAAGGAGGCAGCCAACATTGCTAATGAACAGAGTAACAAACAGGAGTGTCTAGGTGGAGGTACTTCCCTTGTGTGCTCATATGTGTGCCTGCCATTTGGCTGATCATGTTTGTCATGCAGTGGTACTTAGCAGAGGTTCCCAGGTCACTCTGTCCTCTGTATTCATCATGAAAGTATGAATATTTCATTAGTTGTGCACACTCATCTATATTTGAGTATCTTCTTGCTGAGAGCAGAAGCTTGATGTTTCTTATGGAGCAGCATGGCTGCACAGTGCTGTGGTTTTACATGTGGTGCAGAGGAGTGAAACTGTTGTCATGACCTCCCAACCTGTGCTTGCAGCTGCTTGGAGGCTGGCTATAACCAGTATGGTCAGAATGTAAAGGGGTGTTTGCAATGAGTTATCCCTCATATATTCATTCCATGCTCTTCTCAAGTCTTAGTGTTTCCTATCAGTCAGTGTTGCTCAAGGTGATTTAGTTGGCAGGGGCATGATATTAGCTTCCAGATGGGAAGCTAAATAATGTTTTGGGGTTTTAAAAAATTTATATATACATAGAATCATAGAATGGTTTAGGTTGGAAGGGACCTCAAAGATCATCCAATTCCAACCCCCCACCATAGGCGGGGGCCC
>VWZI01009798.1:0-32147 GCA_013396835.1 Psilopogon haemacephalus
CGGAGCGCCGCCCCGGTGAGCCGTGCGGTGCGCCTGCGCCCCCTGGCGGCGGGGCAGAGCGCAGCCACGGCTGTGAATACAACGGCGAGGACGTGAGGCGCAATGGGCCGGGTTGAAGCGATCGGCCCTGAGTGCTGCCAATGGCTTAGGTTGGAAGGGAGCTCAAAGCTCAGCCAGTTCCGACCCCCCTGGGACACCTCCCACTAGAATAGGTCGCTCAAGGCCTCATCCAATCTGGCCTTGCACGCCTCCAGGGAGGTCGTGGAGCACAGAAGCACAGAATGTGATCTCTGATCACATTCTGTGCTTCTGTGCTCCACAACCTCCCTGGGCGACCTGTGTGAGATCTCCTGGAGAGGAGCAGCATAAGAATACCCAAGGACACAAGGTGACGTTTACCTTCCTGCCAGCGGAGGGATTGTGGAAAGCCGAACGGGGCAGGCTGGAAGGCAGCAGGAGCTGCGCTGGACTGGTGGAAATCCCCAGGGAAGTCTTGGGGCTAACTGGAAGGCAGCAGGAATCGCTTGCAGGTGTGTGGAAAGCCCTCCAGATGCCCAGGAGCAATGTGCCCTGGTGGCCAAGAGGGCAGATGACATCCTGGGGCAGTGGGAATCGCTTGTAGGTGTATGGAAAGCCCTCCAGATGCCCAGGAGCAATATGCCCTGGTGGCCAAGAAGGCAGATGACATCCTGGGGCTGTTGAGCATGGAGAAGAGCAGCCCCAGAGGGACTCTGGAGCGATGCTCTGCAAAGAGCTAAAATGCAGGAGGCAGGAGGATGGAGCCAGACTCTTGTCAGCGCTGCCCAGTGACAGGTCAAGGGGCAGTGGGCACACGCTGGATGCCAGCAGGCTCCACCTGAACAGAAGGAGAAACCTGCTTCGTGTGAGGGTGTCGGAGCCTCGCAGCACACTCCCCGGAGAGGTCGTGGAGACTCCTTCTGTGCCTCCTTCCAGTCTGTGTCTCCTTCCAGCCCTCCCTGGCCATTGTGCTGCTGGGCAAGCTGCTGTGGGTGCCCTGCTGGAGCAGGGGGGGGGTTGGACAAGCTGAGCTCCAGAGGTCCCTTCCAAACCTCACCGCGCTGAGGTTCGAGGTTCCGCGAGGCGACCACAACTCCCGGGGAGCTTTGCGGCGCCGCCGGACTACAACTCCCACAGTCCCTTGGGGCTACGCTTGGGCGCCTCGGCTGTGGTCACTCATTGGCCGCCGCCGGTGCCGCCATTTCGCGCGCTGGCACAGGGCCCTCTGTAGCTCGGCTCCGATCCGTTCCTCTCCTCTGCCGGGTACTGCGGAAAGGCTGCACCGACCCTCTCTGCAGCCGCTGCCCGGGGCTGCACCACCGCCGCCGCCCTGGCTTCCGCCCGGCTCCCGGGCAGGCCTCAAGGCCAGGCGTAAGGACCCAGCAGCTCCCCCGCCAGCTCTGGCTCAGCTATCCAATCAGCGCTTAGAAGGGGCCGGACTGACAGCCGCCTCCTCCAATCAGCGCCGTCCGTCTCAGCAGCCAATGGGGAGGCAGCGGCGCGGCCGGGCGCTGAGGCTGGCTCCCGCCCCGCCTGGCGAGGGCGGGTCACGTGGGGCGCGGTGGGCCAATCAGCGCGGGCAGGCGCGGGGTTGCCCTGGCTCCCGCCAAATACGAGCGGGAGCCCCCGGGGCGGGACCGGGCCGGACGGGACCGGGTGGGCCGGGATAGGTTCGGCCGCCGCCGTCCGGCGGACTGAGCGGCGGTGAGCCGCGGTTCAGCCGCTGATGGCAGGTAGGGCTAGAGCCGGAGCCGTGTGGTGAAGCCGGAGCCACGGTGTGTTTCCGGCGGCGGTTGAGGCCGCGGGGTGCGCGGGGCCTTCCCGGGGTAACAAAGGAGGCCTGGCAGCTGCCGCCGCACCCCGGAGCCAGGCCCGGGCCCTGCCCGCTGACATCCTTCCTGCCCGACTTCTGTTCCCTCGGTCTGGTTGCGGTAGAGGAGCTCGCGTCCGGGCAGCCTGCGCCCCGCGGGTGCCGAGATCCCCTCAGGCCTGAGGGGTGCCCTGGTGGGGTTCGGCCCTGCCCCTTTGTCCGGCTTAGGCCGGGCCCGCGCTCCGCGCTCCGCGCTGGGGAGAGCTGTTCGGGCACTGCCGCGGGCCTGCCGGCTCGGGGAGGCAAGGGAGATCCCGGGAAACGTGTCCCGGGTGGTTATTTGTTATGTTCTTCCCTCACAGCCATGGAGTGCAGAGACAAAGCGGCCGTGCCTCCGCGGAAGCTCGTACAAGGTAAGGCCGCAGAGGGAGCAGCTGTCACCTGCGCTGGCTTTAGCCTGCCAGGATGATGTCAGACCTGATGTTGGGAAGTACAGAATCGGGAGAACGCTTTGGGTGGGAAGGGACCTTTAAAGCTCGTCCACTCCAAACCCCCTGCAGTCAGCAGGAACATCTGCACCTAGGGTAGGTTGCTCGGAGCCCCAAACAACCTGAGCTGGAGTGAGTCTAAGGATGGGGCAGGTTGCTCAGAGCCCCAAACAACCTGAGCTGGAGTGAGTCTAAGGATGGGGCAGGTTGCTCAAAGCCCCAAACAACCTGAGCTGGAGTGAGTCTAAGGATGGGGCAGGTTGCTCAAAGCCCCAAACAACCTGAGCTGGAGTGAGTCTAAGGATGGGGCAGGTTGCTCAAAGCCCCAAACAACCTGAGCTGGAGTCTAAGGATGGGGCAGGTTGCTCAAAGCCCCAAACAGTCTGAGCTGGAGTGAGTCTAAGGATGGGGCAGGTTGCTTGGAGCCCCAAACAACCTGAGCTGGAGTGAGTCTAAGGATGGGGCAGGTTGCTNATCTGGAGTGAGTCTAAGGATGGGGCAGGTTGCTTGGAGCCCCAAACAACCTGAGCTGGAGTGATTCCAAGGGTAGGGCATCTCCCACCTCTCAGGGGCCAGTCTTTCACCATCATCAGTGTCAAAAACTCCTTTCTGCCATCTGCTCTGAATCTCCCTCTTTTAAGTCAAACCATCACCCCTTGCCCTGTCCCGAAAGATGCTGCTAAAGCCATTTACACCTTGCTGTAACGAATCAGCACAACCTGCCTGATCTGCTGCCTTTCTTGTGCTTGAATTCTAATGAACCCATCCCACTGTTTGGCTCCCCCTTCCCTCCAGCCCAGTGACCTCTAAGAATGTGACTAAAAACCTGCTGTCGTTTCAGCTCGGTTGCCATTCAAGCGCCTGAATCCTGTACCAAAGGACAAATGCGAGGCGGATGCAGAGGTCCAAAAAGTCAAGGGCTCACCAGGAGGCTTTGCACCAGCTAAGGATTCCCCCCTGGATACCTCACGTGCGTCCCTGGACAACCTGGAGAACGACTGCCAGTTGGATCCAGATGTTAATTTTACTCCCAAACTGGTGAATGGGAAAGGTCCTTTGGACCATTTCATCCGGAAAACCACAAAAGACAGTGCAGGAGATGACAGTGTCATTGTGATTGACCTGAGAGAGGACTCTGACCACAGGCTAAGTGATGACCCAGACCACAGAGATTGTGACTCCCAAGCATCTTCAGCCCTAGATGTGACTAATGGCACGATAGGACAGGAGCTAAACCAGCTGAGCTGCCTGAACCCTGCCCCTGGCAACCAAGGGGATGATGATCTCATGGAGACTGATGTGCCTTGTGAAGCTGGAGGGAATAAAGACGAGGAGGTGGCTGATGGAACCCAATCACCTTCCAGCTTCACGCAACAGGACGACCTGGAAAGCCCAAAGGCAAGCCAGAGCCAACTGAAGGATGTCATCTTTGAGGGCAAGATGCCTGTGGTGCTCCTGGAGGACATTATGACTGCCAAATCTCCCCAGGCTGCTTCTCTGGATGGCAGCTTCACCTCTGGAAATGAGACCATGGAATCATCCCACGAAGGAGACTCTGGGCTTAGCAACTCCTCGCTGAGCGCTCACTCCTCGAGCTCCCCTGAGGTGCAGCCTGCTGCAGAAGCAAAGAGGAATTCCACTCCCTTAGCTGCCTCCACGCCTGTTAGGAAGGTTGGTCTCTTGTAGGGGTTGTTGGTTTCTTTTTTTAAGGCTGTTGTGTTGCTGCTAATCCTAGAATGGTTTAGGTTGGAAGAGACCTCAAAGCTCAGCCAGTTCCAAACCCCCCTGTGCCATAGGCAGGGACACCTCCCACTAGAACAGGTCGCTCAAGGCCTCATCCTTGAACACCTCCAGGGAGGGAGCAGCCACAGCCTCCCTGGGCAACCTGTGCCAGTGTCTCACCACCCTCACTGTAAAGAACTTCCTCCACCACACCATCACTACCCCTCCCCTAGCAGTGCCCTGCCCAGGCTCTACCCAGCCCTCTCCAAGGGGACCTTCTAGCCCACCACACCATCACCACCCCTTCCCCAGCAATGCCCTCCTAACATCCTGTTTAAATCTCAGCAAGACCTAAAGGGCCCAAAGGGGGTAAAAAGATGGGGCCAGACTCTGCTCAGTGGTGCCCAGTGCCAGGACAAGGAGCAGTGGGCACAAACTGCAATCCAGGAGGCTCCATCTGAAGAGAAGGAGAAAGTTCTTTGATGTGAGGGTGCTGGAGGCCTGCAGCAGGCTGCCCAGAGTGGTTGTGGAGTCTCCTCCTCTGCAGAGCTTCTAAGCCTCTCTGGCCATAGTGCTGCTGGGCAAGCTGCTGTGGGTGCCCTGCTGGATCAGGGAGCTTGGTCTGGATGATGTCCAGAGGTCCCTTCCAACCTCACCTTGCTTGGATTCTGTGAGTGAGGCTGAAACAGCTCAGGTGCTGCTTGCCAGAGCAGTCTCTGTAGTGTCTCCTCCTGGCATATTTCTTTTCCCAGATGGAAACAGCTCTGACAAACCAAAGCTCCCAGCTGAGACAATTCTTGTTTTATGGTGGATCAATACAGAACCTCCTGGTACAGCTCTGCACTCTGTCAACTTAAATGCCTGTGAGTGCAGAAAATAAAGCAGTTGGTCTGTGTTGGCCTTTTAATCACAAGCTACCTTTTTACTGCAAGTGGCAGAAGGAGGAAAAGAGAAATCCCAGCGTGGTGTGGGGGTTGGGAGGGAGCTCTGCACATCATCCAGTCCAGCCCTAATGCTAAGGCAAGGTCACCCAGGATGACAGTGTCCAAGCAAGGAATGCAGAAGCCACAACCTGCTGAAATATTGCCCAAGGAGGCCTTTGAGCAGTCTGAACAATGCTCTTAAACATAAAATACCTGTCTTGGGTTGGGCTTTTTTTTTTCCCCCTCCCTTCTAAATACCATCTTCTGGAGAGCTGAGAACTTGGACCTGTTGGGAACTCAGGGTTGCTGTGCTGGTGCTGGTAGAAGACCAAGAAGGCTGTGGTTAAAAGCAGAACCAACATTAAAGTGTGGCTGTTACCTGTGTTCAGGAAGTTTTGTCTCCATATTGTAGCAAGAGTGAGTGGTAGGATGGCAAAAAAAAAAAAAAAACCCCAAACAAACCACCAAAAGTAATAAAGGTCAACCCAAGTTTGACTTGAAGTGACTTTGCTGCAATGAAATGTCCTCTGCTGGGCTGAGGTGGAGCAGCTCTAGCTCCCAGCTGCTTTTCTGTGATGTTCCCTTGCAAGTGATACCTGAGGGCAGAGGGATTTGGTTATGCAGAGCTGGGAAATGTGAGACCTTGATGGAAACAGGCACTGAGGTGTGCTCAGGCTGCCATGGAAATCAGGGAGGGGAGCTGTGTCCTGCAGCCTGTGCTGAGCAGGTTGATCTGCAAGGTGGTAATGGGGATGTTAGGAAGAAATGGGGAACAGGGATGTTAGGAAGAAGTTCTTCACAGTGAGGGTGGCAAGGCATTGGAACAGGTTGCCCAGGGAGGTTGTGGCTGCTCCCTCCCTGGATGTGTTCAAGGCCAGGCTGGATGAGATCTTGAGCGACCTGATCTAGTGGGAGGTGTCCCTGCCTGTGGCACAGGGGAGTTGGAACTGGCTGAGCTTTGAGGTCTCTTCCAACCTAAACCATTCTATGATTCTAATGGCAGCCAGAAGTACCTTGCTGGTCTTTGCTCAGGTGGCAAAGAAGGTCACAAAACATCCTGGCCTGGATCAGCACTGCTGTGGGCAGCAGGAGCGAGGGAAGTGATGGTGCCCCTGGACTGGGCATTGCTGAGGCCACACTTTTGAGGGCTGGGTTCAGTTTTGGGGTCCTCACTCCAAGAAGGACGTTGAAGGGCTGGAGCAAGTTCAGGAGAAGGGCAACCAAGCTGGGAAAGGGCCTGGAGAACAAGGCTGGGGAGGAGCAGCTGAAGGTGGTCAGTGTGGAGAAGAGGAGGCTGAGTGGAGACCTCATTGCTCTCTGCAGCTCCCTGAGAGGAGGCTGCAGTGAGGTGAGGGTTGGGCTCTGCTCCCTAGGATCAGGCAACAGAGAGAAGAAATGGCTTCAAGTTGCTCCAGGGGAGGTTTAGGTTGGAGATGAGGAAGAATTCCTTTGCTGCAAGAGTGGTCAGGGATTGGCAGAGGCTGCCCAGGGAAGTGGTGGAGTCCCCATCCCTGGAGGTGTGACCATGACATTGGTGGCCACAGTGGGGCTGGGTTGCTGGTTGGACTGGATGAGCTTAGAGGTCATTTCCAACCAAACCAATGCTGTGATTCTTTCTCAGAGAGTTCTGGTGCCTGCTGGCAAGGGAGTGAGTGCTGTGGGTCTCTAAAATGTGCCTTTTTTTGTGATTCCAGGTGCCTCAGAAACTCCCCAAAAGCTCGGCAGAGAAGGAGAAGCTGAGATTGCAAAGAGTAAGGCATCTGCCCTGACCTCCAGAGCTCCCTTGCTGGCCTCTTTGCCTTGAGTAGTCAAGCAAAAGCCTTTGTGTTTTGTTGTAGCCCCACTTAAAACACCCTGGGTGGATACTGAGGGACCTTAATGCGTGCACACCAAGCACGTGGCTTGTTCCAGAGCTGCTTAATGCATCCCTAACGAGGTGTGGGTGGCCTGAACTGCACTGCTGTGAGCTTGGGTGTGGGCTTAAGGAACAGTAAATGTTGCTGCCTGCCTGTCAAAATGCCTTGGAGAAGCTTTTCAAGAGCCTGAAAGAGAGAAAGGGTTGGTGCAGCCTGGTAAATGGACAGAGAGCAGTGAACTCCAGAGCCTCCTGCTTGTGCTTCTGCTCTGCTGAGACCCTCCCTGCAATGCTGGGGTCAGCTCTGGAGTCCTCAGCACAGCAGAGATAGGGACCTGTTGGAGCAGAGCCAAAGGAGGCCACAACAATGCTGGGAGGGCTCTGCTGTGAGGCCAGGCTGAGAGAGTTGGGCTTGTTCAGCCTGGAGAAGAGAAGACTCTGGGCAGACTTTCTTGTGGCCTTTCAGGACTTGAGGGGGCCAAGCAGAAGGCTGGGGAAAGACTTCTGAGCAGGGCCTGTTGTGACAGGACTAAATTAGAAAATAATGGCTTGGAATTCCTACCTTAAGTTCCATAATGCTCCAAACCTATAGTGGCTTTGTGCTGGGTTCAGTTTTGGGGACCTTCACTCCAAGGAGAACATTGAGGGGCTGGAACAGGCTCAGAGAAGGGCAATGAAGGGTTTGGAGAACAGGGTTGGGGAGGAGCAGCTGAGGGAGCTCAAAGATCACATTCTGTGGCTCTCTGCTGCACAGCCTCTCTGGGCAACTTGTGCCAGTGTCTCACCACCTTCACTGCAATCAACTTCCTCCTAATATCCGGTTTCAATCTCCTCTCTGCCACTTCAAACCCATTCCTCCTCCTGGCATTACCAGACCTTGTCAATAGTCCCTCCCCAGCCCTCCTGCAGCCCCCTTCAGATCCTAGAAGGCCACTCCAAGGTCTCCTGGCAGCCTTCTCTTCTGCAGGCTGCAGAGCCCCAACTCTCTCAGCCTGTCCTCACAGCAGAGCTGCTGCAGCCCTCTCAGCATCTTGGTGGCCTCCTCTGCACTGGCTCCAACACTTGCATGTGCTGCTTGTGCTGGGGGCTGCAGAGCTGCAGACAGTGCTGCAGGTGGGGTGTGAGGAGAGCAGAGCCAAGGGGCACAATCCCCTCCCTTGCCCTGCTGCCCACAGCTGCTCTTGCTGCAGCCCAGGTGAAGGTGAGTCAGATCTGAAGCCAGCAGCAGACAAAGCTTCCCTTGGTGCTTAGCAAATGGCAGCACTTCCCTGTGTCAGAAGAACAATTCAGGTCCTCAGGGAGCAGGGCAAGGTGGAAGCAAAGTGGTGGTGGAGGCAACAGGTTGCTCCAGGTTAATGACTTCATCTCCTGCCATAGCTAGAAAGGATGCTGCAGGCCAAGCCTGGAGTGGGTGCAAGAATCCAGGATGCCAGCTGCAGGAGGTCTTTGTTTAGGTCAGGTTTTTCTGGCAGCATCTCTTGCTGTGCACAGGAGGACCTCTGGCTTCAAGGCTTCTTTCCTCAACCAGGACCAGGAGCGGGCGGACAAGCTGCAGAAGCTGCAAGCAGAGAGGGAGGAGAAGGGAAGGCTGAAAGAAGAAGCAAAAGCAGCAAAAGAACGAGCCAAGGAAGAGGCCAAGAAGAAGAAGGAAGAGGAGAAAGAGTTGAAAGAGAAGGAAAGGAGAGAGAAGAGAGAGAAAGAAGAAAAGGAAAAAGCTGAGAAGCTGAGAGTGAAGGAGGAGAAACGCAAGGAGAGGCAGGAAGCCTTGGAGTAAGTGCCCTGGCTTCTGCAGCTCCTGCTGCACAGCACCTGCCCATACCCACCTCAGCTGGCCCCTCTGGAGGCTCTGCTGGTCAGGCAGCAGCTGCTGCTCTGTCACAGGAGAGCTGGGAAAGGGCTTGGAAGGCTCTGCAGAGCCCAGCCAGGCTCAGCAGGACTTGCAGCTCGAAGGCTGACTTGATCTGGCTGCAAAGAGCTGTTGTGCTCCACTGACTTCTGCCTTCAGGCCCAGTCTTGCCTGCACTTCTGGCACTGGTGGCCTGTCTGTGGAGGAAGTTGATTGTAATTTGATAACCCCATAAATGCCCTTTCCTGGTGGTGAAGGGAACTTGGAGCAGGCTGAGTGCTTTGTGGCTGAGGCAGGTCAATATTTGCTCTAGAAGCAATGAGGAGAGTCTTGGATCCACTTCACCAGACATGGTCCTTCAAAGAATTAGGTCCAGAGAAGGGCAACAAAGCTGGAGAAGGGTCTGGAGAACAGGGCTAGGGAGGGAGCTGGAGAAGGGGAGGCTGAGAGGAGACCTCATTGCTCTCTACAGCTCCCTGAAAGGAGGCTGAAGCCAGCTGAGGATTGGCCTCTTCTTCTGAGGAGCAAGCAATGGGACAGCCTCAAGTTGTTGCAGGGGAGGTTTGAGGCTGGGCATAAGGAAGAATTCCTTCCCCAAAAGGCTTGTGAAGGCCTGGCCCAGGCTGCCCAGGGCAGTGGTGGAGTCCCCATCCCTGGAGGGGTTTAGAAGCTGTGGAGATGTGGTGCTGAGGGCCATGGGTTGGTGGTGCCCTGGCAGTGCTGAGGTAAGGGTTGGACTGGATGATCCTGAAGGTCTCTCCCAACCAAAGCAATTTAAGGAATCAATAAGATTATTTCCTTGCCCAGGGTGGTGAGGTCTCAGTCAAGGTTTGGGGCTTCTCATCTCTTCACCCACTGCAGACATTTGTCAGAGATCATAAAGTGCTTAAAATGAACTTTATGTTAAAGGGCAAAACTCGAGGAGAAGAGAAAGAAAGAAGAGGAGAAACGGTTAAGAGAGGAGGAAAAGGTAAAGATTTTTTTCTCTGGCTTGTCTGAAATGTTGCTCCTGAAAGAGATGTTGAGAGGCCTCCTGACCCCCTGCCTCGGTGCTGAGAGCACAGCCAGGTGGGATGCAGCCTCTCTGGTGTCACCTGGAGGTGCTGCTCCACCTGCAGGCTTCCTGCCTGTCCCTTCCACACCCCTTCATGCCTTTGCTTTTCCCTCTTCAAGCCTCCCTACCTTTGTCTTTCCCATGCCCCTGGGTGAGCTCAGCCCTTTGCCCCAGGGCTGCCCCTGGAATCCACAGAGCTGGGTTAGAGAAGACAATGACTTCTTTGTGGAGCTCCAGAAGGACTGAACTTTGCTTTTACACTTGAGGAGAAGGGAGGTTGGCTCATGCATGAGCTCACCTGGAACTGGAAGGCCTCCTCCTGCTTTTGTGCTTCTAATTTGCCTTTTGGTTCTGCTTGCAGCGGATCAATGCCCAGAAAGCAGAGATCACCAGGTTCTTCCAGAAGCCAAAGACTCCCCAAGCCCCAAAGGTGAGCTGCTGCTTGTCCTGAGGGTTGGTGCTTGGTCTAACCAAGGCACTGACCTCCTGCTGACCCATCTTTGAGAGCTATTTAGGTGGGCAAAGCATTGCTATGTGGATAAATTGAGCATCAGGCAGTGATGTGCACTCATGGCCAAAGAGGCCAAAGGGGTTCCTGGGGTGCATGAAGAAGAGTGTGGGCAGCAGGTCAAAGAAAGTTCATCTCCCACTCTGCTCTGCCCTACTGAGGTCACATCTGCAGTGCTGGGTCTAGTTCCAGTTCAGGAGGGGCAGGGAGCTGCTGGAGAGGGTCCAGCAGAGGCTGCAAAGCTGCTGAGGGGAGCTGAGCAATGCTCAGCAAGAGCTGAAGGGCCCACAGGGGGCAAGAGGATGGGGCCAGACTCTTCTCAGACAAGAGGCAGTGGGCACAGACTGGCACCCAGGAGGTTGCATGTGAAGAGGAGGAGAAAGTTGTTTGGTGTGAGGGTGCTGAAGGCCTGCAGCAGGCTGCCCAGAGAGGTTGTGGAGTCTCCTTCTCTGCAGAGCTTCCAACCCTCCCTTGCCATCGTGGGCAAGCTGCTGTGGGTGCCCTGCTGGAGCAAGGGGTGCTTGGACTGGCTGAGCTCCAGAGGTCCCTCCCAACCCCCCTGTGCTGAGATTTCTTCCGAATTTTGAGAGTACAAATAAGCTTTCAAAAGCTGTGACCAGAGCAGAGATGACAAAAAAAGAAAAATCTGAGCCCTGTCTTCTGCTGCTCTGCCTGTGAAGACCTGGAACCTCTTGGGAAGGTCTGTTGGAGGACTTCACCTAAACCATCCCTCAGCTGCTGAGTGCTTTGTGTCTCTTGCCTGGGTTGCTGCTGTGGCTCCTCAAGGTGCTCAGGCTCTGATCGTCCTCTCTCTCTCCGTGTTTCAGATTCTTGCTGGCTCCTGTGGGAAGTTTGCCCCTTTTGAAATCAGGGAGAACATGGTCCTAGCTCCCCTCTCTCGTATTGCCCTGGATCCAGACTTCCTGGAGCAGCTGGACAAGCTCCTGCATGCCCAGAACAGTGAAGCCTCCTTCTTGAGGGAGCTGAAGTGTCGGAAGCCACGGAAAACTGGGCCTACTTTTGTCACTAACAGCACTGACATAGTCAACAGGTTAGGCTGGGCTTTGGGGTGGGTTCCTCTTGCCCCCCCAACACGTTTGAGTGCCCCCCAAGCACCTCAAGTTGCTCTCCTCAAGCACCTGGAGCCTCTCAGCAGACCCTGATGTGAATGGCCAAGTGATGGCAGAGCCAAGGGGGATACTCTTCTCCATCTTGGGTTCATACAGTGGGTTGGGTTGGAAGGGACCTTCAAGGTCGTCCAGTTCCATCTCCCTGCCATGGACAGGGACATCTTCCAGTAGCCCAGGTCACTCAGGGCCTCATCCAGCTTGACTTTGAGGATGGGGACATCCATGCCACCCTGGGAAACCTGTTCCAGTGCCTCATCTTCCTCTATCTCCAACCCTGCTCCCCCTGCCGGGCTGCCTTTGCCCCCCTGCTCCCCCCTGCTGGGCTCCCTTTCCCCCCTGCCAGGCTCCCTTTCCCCCTGCTCCCCCTGCCAGGCTCCCTTCTTACCCTGTCCTAAAGCTCATTTTATCTCCTGAGCTGCAGAATGATGTGGAGGTGATCTTGGAGGTGATGGAAAGACTCAGGAGAGCCTCTTTGAGCTCCAGCTCTGGGTTCTCATGTGGCTGAAGTGCAGCTGGTCTGGCTGGGGGCTTGCCCAGGCAGCAAGGGAGCATTCTGGAGGGTACTGAAGCTGCTCTCTTCTCTTGCCAGTGACGTGGTGGTGGTGGTGGATAACTGCAAGCCAGATGCCGTGCCAGAAAGGGGCAAGTTTGGCAGGATGAAGCTTTTGCAGTTCTGTGAAAATCATCGTCCTGCCTACTGGGGCACATGGAACAAGAGAACCTCCCTGATCCATCCCAGGAATCCTTGGTCAAAGGACACTGTAAGCTCCTGCTGGGCACTCTGGGGGGATGCCTTTCTTTTTTTGGCCCTTGGCCAAGCTCACCTCTCTCCTCTGGGCCTTCTCATCCCACGCTGGTTCCCTCTTCCTCCCAAGTTTGGAAGCCCTGAGCAGGCTCTGCTGGTGTCCTGCTCCCAGATCAGTTCCAGACGTGGTGGTGTTGGTGTTTCCCTCTAGAAACTTCTGGAGTATGAAGTGGATAGTGATGAAGAGTGGGAAGAGGAGGAACCTGGAGAAAGTCTCTCCCATAGTGAAGGGGTAAGGATTCCACCTGCTGAAAAGCAGCTTCCCTGAGGCACTTGCACTTGGCAGGCTGAGTCCTGATGAGCAGAGCTTTCTTTGCAGGATGATGAAGAGGAAGGAGAGGACGAAGATGATGATGATGGGTTTTTTGTACCCCATGGGTACCTATCTGAAGATGAAGGAGTGACAGAAGTAAGTGGCCTGGGTGCTGCTGGGTTGCTACCTGCTTGCAGGGGAGGGCAGGGGGAAAGCCTTGGCTGTGGTGTCCCTCACCTCAGATCTCTGCAGGCTTCAGGGGCAGACCTCTGTAGCTCAGGGAACGTGGTCAAGAAGTGGGTTTAGAGCATCCCAGCATGGTTTGGGTTGGAAGGGGACCTCTGGAGATCCTCTAGTCCAACCCCCACTGCTAAAGCAGGGTGTAAAAAGCTTTGGGGTTTGGTTTTTTTTCCCTCAAAGTTCTTCCTCACCTCTGGCTTTTAGGAGTGTGACCCAGAGAACCAGAAGGTTCGTCAGAAGCTGAAAGCAAAGGAGTGGGATGAGCTGATGGCCAAGGGGAAGAGGTTCCACATCCTGCAGCCTGTGAAGATTGGCTGCATCTGGGAAAGTGCAGCAGATGACAGTGGCACAAACCCAGACCTGAAGGTTCTCCAGCAGTTCACAGCCTGCGTCCTGGATTCCCCTGTTGCAGAGGAGGAGCAGCAGATCCAGAAAGGCAGCAAAAAAAGAGCAAAGGATCAGCAAAGTAAGACCTGAAAGGGTGAAATGGTTTCCTTGGTGCCTTCTTGTGCTCTGCTTTGGAGTTTCTGAGTGGTGGCTTCAGAGAGATCTCCTCATGGCAGGTCTGAAATCCAAGGAATCTCTGAGCTTTTGGAAAAGAGCTTTCTGGCACAGCATCCAGCATGGCCTTGTTTATGCTTTCCAGCAGCTCTGCCTCTGGATAGTCATGGAATTGGTTGGGAAAGCTCTCCAAGGTCATCCAGTCCAACCTTCAACCCAACCCCACTGTGGCCACCAAAGTGTGGCCTGAGCTTGTGCCTGCTTGTGCTCTGCTTTGGAGTTTCTGAGTGGTGGCTTCAGAGAGATCTCCTCATGGCAGGTCTGAAATCCAAGGAATCTCTGAGCTTTTGGAAAAGAGCTTTCTGGCACAGCATCCAGCATGGCCTTGTTTATGCTTTCCAGCAGCTCTGCCTCTGGATAGTCATGGAATTGGTTGGGAAAGCTCTCCAAGGTCCTCCAGTCCAATCTTCCACCCAACCCCACCATAGCCACAGGTTTCATGAACACCTCTAGGGATGGGGACTCCACCACCTCCTTGGGCAGCCTCTGCCAATCCCTGACCACTCTTGCAGCAAAAAAATTCTTCCTCATCTCCAACCTAACCCTCCCCTGGCACAATTTCAGGCTGTTTCCTCTTCTATCACTTGTTAATAGGGAGAAGAGAACAACCTCTTGTTCTGCCACCTGATCCTAGGGGGCAGAGTCCAACTCTCACCTCCCTCCAGCCTCCTTGCAGGGAGCTGCAGAGAGCAATGAGGTCTCCCTTCAGCCTCCTCTTCTGCAGGCTGCACACCCCCAGACCCTTCTTCAGACCCTTCCCCAGCTTTGTTGCCCTTCTCTGGACCTGCTCCAACCCCTCAATGTCCTTCTTGCAGTGAGGAGCCCAAACCAGCCCCCAGCATCTGAGCTGCAGCCTCCCTGGCACAGGGCACAGCTGCTGCAGTGTCTGCACTGTGCTCAAACCACTCTGCCTTTTCCTGACCTCCAAACAATTCTTTCTCCACAATCTCTCTCTCTCTCTCTCTCTCCTCCTTTTTCTCCTCTACAGTCCTGGGCCAGCTTCTACCTCTGCTGCACGGCAACGTGAACGGGAGCAAAGTGATCATCCAGGAATTCCAGGAATGCTGCCGGCAAAGACTGTTCAGTGAGGCGACCTCAGCCACTGACTGCGGTGACACCAGCCCTGCCAGCCCCCACCCTTCCAGGCCCCACAGCCCGGTGGGGGAGGACAGCAGGGTCCCTTCCAAAGCCAGGCTAAAGAGGATCATCTCGGAGAACTCTGTGTACGAGAAGAGGCCTGAGTACAGGATGTGCTGGTACGTCCACTCTGAGGTGCTGAAGAGCTTTGATCAGGAGCATCTCCCCGTCCCTTGCCAGTGGAACTACGTCACCCAAGTGCCTTCTTCAGGGAAGGAGGAGGGTGGCAGCTTGCCAGGCGTGGTGGCCCTGCAGGCCACCCCCGTGGTGGTGAAGAGGAAGGCCACCGGGAGCATGTCCATCACCAAGTTCATGAAGAGGCCTCGGGGTGCAGAACAGGTGAGCTCCTCCTGCTGCCAGGGTGATCCAGGGATTCCTGGAGTGGGATGGGTTGGGTTGGGTTGGAAGGGACCTTCCAGGTAGGGTCAGAGAAGGGTTTAAGTTGGAAGGGACCTCAAAGCTCAGCCAGTTTCAACCCCCCTGTGCCATAGGCAGGGACAACTCCCACTAGAACAGGTCTCTCAGGGCCTCATCCAGCCTGGTCCTGACCACCTCCAGGGAGGTTGTGGATCTTTGATCACATTGGGTGCCTCTGTGCTCCACAACCTCCCTGGGCAACCTGTGCCAGTGTGATCTTTGATCACATTGGGTGCCTCTGTGCTCCACAACCTCCCTGGGCAACCTGTGCCAGTGTGATCTTTGATCACATTGGGTGCCTCTGTGCTCCACAACCTCCCTGGGCAACCTGTGCCAGTGTGATCTTTGATCACATTGGGTGCCTCTGTGCTCCACAACCTCCCTGGGCAACCTGTGCCAGTGTGATCTTTGATCACATTGGGTGCCTCTGTGCTCCACAACCTCCCTGGGCAACCTGTGCCAGTGTGATCTTTGATCACATTGGGTGCCTCTGTGCTCCACAACCTCCCTGGGCAACCTGTGCCAGTGTGATCTTTGATCACATTGGGTGCTTCTGTGCTCCATGACCTCCCTGGGCAACCTGTGCCAGTGTTTCCCCACCCTCACTGCGAACAGCTTCTTCCTCACATCCAGTTTCAAACTTCTCATTCAAACTCATTCCTCCTCCTCCTCTCCTCACCAGACCTCAGCAATAGTCCCTCCCCAGCCCTCCTGGAGCCCACTTCAGATCCTAGAAGGCCACTCCAAGGTCTCCTGGCAGCCTTCTCTTCTCCAGGCTTCACAGGCCCAACTCTTTCAGCCTGTCCTCACAGCAGAGCTGCTGCAGCCCTCTCAGCATCTTGGTGACCTCCTCTGCACTGGCTCCAACACTTCCATGTCCTGCTTGTGCTGGGGGCTGCAGAGCTGCAGGCAGTGCTGCAGGTGGGGTGTGAGGAGAGCAGAGTAAAGTTCATCCAGTTCCAATCCCCCTGCCATGGGCAGGGACCTCCCTCACTAGCCAAGGTTGCCTAAGGCCTCATCCAACCTGGCCTTGAACACCTCCAGGGAGAGAGCAGCCACAACCTCCCTGGGCAACCTGTGCCAGTGTCTCCTCACCCTCACTGCCCAGAATTTCTTCTCAATCTTCTCCCCTCCAGCTTCAATCCTTTCCCTTTCATCCTGTCACTACAAGCCCTTGTAAAAAGTCCCTTCCCAACCCTCTTGATCTTCCCCAGTGAGGACTTCACAGGAGCACAGCTGTGGCTCTGCACTGGGTGGACTTCCTGACACACCTCCCAGGCTGGCTGAGAAGAGCAGATGCAAAATGTGAACCTCCAGACACTCCTCCTTGCAGGGAAAGGAATTCCATGAGTCTAGAGGGTTTTTTTTCTGTGCCTCTCCAGCTTGGGCTGTCTGTTCCATCTGAAATGTTCTTCTCCTGCTGTCCTTCCCTTTTGTGCTGTTTTGGCAGTGCTTGCATCCAAGCTGTAAATAGTTTTGGAGTTGCCTGCTTGGGCCTGGCCTTTTCCAGCTGGATGGGATTTGAGTGCAGGTTTTGATGGGACTGTCTCTGGCTGCCAGATGCAGAGCCTGAGCCTGACACATCAGCTGCAGTGGTGAAATGTGGTTCCCACAATCCCCAAATCCCAGCTTGGAGGAGTTGGAAGGGACCTCTGGAGCTCATCCAGTCCAACCTCCCTGCTCCAGCAGCTTGCCCAGCAGCACAGTGGCCATGGTAGGGTTGGAAGCTCTGCACAGGAGGAGACTCCACAACCTCTCTGAGCAGCCTGCTCCAGGCCTCCAGCAACCTCACACCAAACAAGTTTCTTCTCCTGTTCAGATGCAACCTCCTGGGTGTCAGTTTGTGCCCATTGCTCCTTGTTCTGGCACTGGGCACCACTGAGCAGTCTGGCCCCATCCTCTTGCCCCCTGTTGGCCCTTCAGCTCTTGCTGAGCACTGATCAGATCCTCTCTGGGGCTGGATCATCCAGCTCCAACCCCTCCCTGCCATGGGCAGGGACATCCTACCCTAGATCAACCTGTCCAGAGCCTCATCCAGCCTGGCTGCAAACACCTCCAAGGATGAGGCTTCCACCACCTCCCTGGGCAACCCCTGTCAGGCTCTCACCACCCTCCTGCTGAACAACTTCTTCCTGACATCCAGGCTCAATCTTCCTGTTTCCAGCTTTGTTCCATTCCCCCTAGTCCTGTCACTCCCTGACAGCCTAAAAAATCCCTCCCCAGCTCTTAAGACACTGAAAATTGCTTCTCCACAGAGCTGCTCCCCAGCAGGTCAGGTCCTTCTCTTCCCAAGTGCTACACCCCAGCCCCTGGCAGGCTGTGCAGCCTCCAGCTTTGCTGTCACACAGCTCCTGAAGCTGCATCTCAGGAGCTGCTGCTTCAAGCAGGGAACAGCTCACAGGAACCAACTGAGGTGAATTGGGAGCAGTTGCTGCTCGGGCCCTCAGCTTTTGTGATGGTTTAGCTTCTGCTTTTCAGGGTAACCACAGGGATGGTTAAGATCTTTTCATTTCCAGCTTTGTCCCATTCCCCCCAGTCCTATCACTCCTTGACAGCCTAGAAAAATCCCTCCCCAGCTTTCTTGTAGCCCCCTTCAAGATCCTGAAGCCCCTTAGGACACTGAGAAGTGCTTCTCCACAGAGAAGCTTTCATGGTGGTTTAGCTTCTGCTTTTCAGGGTAACCACAGGGATGGTGAAGATCTTCACCATCCCAAAGGAGGACTGGAAGGTGTCTGAGGGATGGGTTTAAAGGTGTCTGAGGGATGGGTTTAGCTGTGTGCTGGCTGCTGGGCAGTGAGGTTTCAGCTCCTGCAGCTTGCCCTCCTCAAGCTGCCTCCCTCCAAACCTGCAGGCAGGGACAGGGCTTTGTGCTGCCAGCTGATTATTTTAACTCCTCCTCTCCTGTGGGCACAGGGGGCTGAGGAAAGAAGGCACAGGCAAGGCTGCCTCTGCTTTTCCTTCCCACTTGATTCTTGGCTTTGTTCCTGAAAGGAAAAAAAACCACCCAAAAACCAGCTCTACCCAAGTGTTGATAGGGATCAGGGACTTGTGAGGAGCTGTTCAGCCCCCAAACTCCATCTGCTTGGGGGTTGGTTTTCTTCTCTTTATTTAGTGTACAAGACAAAAAAAAAAACCCAAAAAACAGGCAGAGATAAAAGTCTCTGCTTGGCACCCATTGGAAACTCTGCTCCTGACTGACTGCTTGAGCAGAAATAGCAAAACAAAGGCTTTTAGCCCAATTCCAGCAGCAGCCTGAGTCCTTCCAAACCTCTCTAAAGCATCTTGAAGCTGCCCTGGCTTGGTGCAGCTCACAGCAAAGGTGTTCAGAGCCCTGCAAGCCCTTTTAATGTCTGCCCAGGGATGGGCACAGCTCAGGTATGGAGAGCCCAAGCTTGCTGCTGAGCCAAGCTGGAGCCTGAGGAGGGGAACCCAGGAATCATAGAAGCAGTCAAGGTTGGAAGGGACCACAAGGAGCAGCCAGTTCCAACCCCCCTGCCATGCCCAGGGACACTCTACCCTAGAGCAGGCTGCCCACAGCCTCTGCCAGCCAGGCCAAAAACACCTCCAGGGATCTGGCCCCAAACACCTCCCTGCAGGGGCAACCCATTCCAGCCTCTCACCACTCTCATGCTCTACAACTTCCTCCTCCTGCTGGGTTGTCTCCCACAGCTCAGGTATGGAGATCCCAAGCTTGCTGCTGAGCCAAGCTGGAGCCTGGGGTGGGGAAACCCAGGAGTGAGGGGAGAGGTTGAGGCTGCTGGGCTGTCTCCTACAGCTCAGGTATGGAGATCCCAAGCTTGCTGCTGAGCCAAGCTGGAGCCTGGGGTGGGGAAACCCAGGAGAGAGGGGAGAGGTTGAGGCTGCTGGGCTGTCTCCTACAGCTCAGGTATGGAGATCCCAACCTTCTGCTGAGCCAAGCTGGAGCTTGGGGGTTGAACCCAGGAGTGAAGGGAGAGGTTGAGGCTGCTCCCACAGCTCAGGTATGGAGATTCCAACCTTGCTACTGAGCCTGGAGGGAGGTTGAGGCTGCTGGGTTGTCTCCCTAGGGATGGGCATAGCTCAGGTATGGAGATCCCAAGCTTGCTGCTGAGCCAAGCTGGAGCCTGGAAGGAGGTTGAGGCTGCTGGGTTGTCTGCCCCTGGTGTGGGCTCAGCCTCCTGCCAGCACTGCTGTGGCTAAAGGTGCTCCTTACATAAGCTGTGGAGAGAGGAGAGCTTGGTGGGCAGCACCTGCAGGTGTGTGGGAGGTGAGTGCTGAGAGCTGTGGCTTTAATGAGAGATGTAAATTTAACATCTCTCCCTCTTCCCCGCCCTTGACAGCTTGTAGGGGGTGGGGAGCAGCAGGTTTCTAGGGCTGGGATTTTTCATTCTGTGTTTCCAGGTGAAGAGGAAATTAAAAAAGAGGGGGGGAAAAAAAAAAAAAGAAAAGCACAACACAACCACCCCAAAACCACTCACAGCTGCCCCGTGCTGGGCAGCCTGTTTGTGTGGCTCCTTGTTTTGATTCCCTCAGCTGAGAGTTGAGCAGTTTGTGCTTCTCCTGTGGCAGAAAATAAGGTCAGCAGGGAAAGGGCTGACCCCTCCCTGGGTGAAAAGCTTCACTGGCAGAGAGGAGGAAGGATTCAGGGGGATGAAGACACTTCAAGCTCGGCAGGCCAAAGTCATTTTCCGTCTCGAGGAGGGAAGAAAGCATCCAAAATAATGAGCAGAGGAGAGAGGGTTGGTGGTGGGGGTAGGGAAGAAGAGATTTCCTCTTCCAGCAAGGCTGAGTCAGATTTCAATTAGGGCTTGAACTGCCTTTGCAGTGCGTGGGCTGCTCATCACCTTGGGTAACAGTGAAACATCATCGAGCTGGAGCTTGGCAGGCTTCCTGCTGTCCCTGCTGCTGCAGATGAGGCCTTGAATCAAAAGCCTGTGGGGAGCCCAGGGGTTGCTGAGTGGTTTTTTTGTTGTTGGGGGGGTTTGGGTTTGGGTTTTGTTTGGTTTTTGGTTTTTTTTTCCTTCCAAATATATCCAAGGGCTCAGAGCTGTGCTGGGAGGAGCTCTCACTGCAGCCCATCCTGGGCTGGCTTCGGTTGGGAGGGACCTCAAAGCTCAGCCAGCTCCAATCCCTTGCCATGATCAGAGACACCTCCCACCAGAGCAGGTTGCTCACAGCTGCATCCAGCCTGCCCTTAAACAACTCCAGGCAAAGGGCATCCACCACCTGCCTGGGCAACCTGTGCCAGTGTCTCCTCAGCCTCATGGTGAAGAACTTCTTCCTCATGTCCAATCTAAACCTACCCTGTTCTGGTTTGAGACCACTGCCCCTCATCCTGTCACCACAGGCCCTTAAGTCCTCCTCCAGCTCTCCTGTAGCCCCTCTTCAGGTACTGAAATGCCCCAAGAAGGTCTCCCTGGAGCTTTCTCTTCTCCAGGCTGAACAGCCCAAGCTCCCTCAGCCTCTCCTTGTAGCAGAGGTTCTCCAGCCCTCTGATCATCTTTGTGGACCCTTACCAACAGGTCCATGCCCTCCTCGTGCTGGGGGCTCCAGACCTGGGCACAGTGCTCCAGGTGGGGTCTGAGCACAGAGGCAGAGTCCCTTCCTTTGGCCACACTTGTTGGGATGCAGCCCAGGGCCCAGCTGCCTCTTTGGGCTGCCAGTGCCCATTGCTGGCTCATGTCAAGAGCTTCATCACCCCCTCTAAGTCCTCCTCTGCAGGGCTGCTCTCACTCCACTTGTTGCCCAGCCTGGATTCATGCTTGAAATTGCCCAGACCCGGGGCAGGACCTTGCCCTTAGCCTTGTTGACCTTGGTGAGGTTAGCTTGGGCCCAGCTCTTCAGCCTGCCCAGGTCAATCTGGGTGGATCCCTTCCCTCCTTTGTGCCAACTGCACCCCACAGCTTGGTGTCACCTGCACTGCCTGGGCTTGGCCTCTTGTGCTGATGCTTTGTCTTCCCTCCAGGCTGCAGAGGTGGATGGATTTCAGGCAGACACCGAGGAAGATGAAGAAGATGATGACTGCATGATTGTGGATGTACAGCCAGGCAAAGGTGGGACAACCTCTAGCAGCCTCTGGGCAAAGAGGGGAGTGTGGCAGGGTGGGAACTGTGTCTGACCAAACCTGTCACAGGTTTAGAATCCTAGAATCAGTCAGGGCTGGAAGAGAGCACAAGGATCAGCCAGCTCCAACCCCACTGCCATGCCCAGGGACACCCTACCCTAGAGCAGGCTGCCCACAGCCTCTGCCAGCCTGGCCAAAAACACCTCCAGGGGTCTGGCCCCAAACACCTCCCTGCAGGGGCAACCCATTCCAGCCTCTCACCCCTCTCATGCTCAACAACTTCCTCCTCACCTCCAGCCTCCATCTCCCCACCTCCAGCTTTGCTCCATTCCCCCTAATCCTGTCACTCCCTGACAGCTTATAACGTCCCTCCCCAGCTTTTTTTGTAGCCCCCTTCAGATCCTGGAAGGCCACCAGGAGGTCCCCTGGGAGCCTCCTCTTCTCCAGCCTGCACAGCCCCAACTCTTTCAGGCTGTGCTCACAGCAGAGCTGCTGCAGCCCTCTCAGCATCCTCGGGGCCCTTCTCTGCACACCTCCAGCATCTCCACATCCCTCTTGTCCCAGGGGCTCCAGCACTGGATGCACTACTCCAGGTGGGCTCTCAGCAGAGCACAGCAGAGGGGCACAATCACCTCCCTGGCCCTGCTGCCCACACTGCTCCTGCTGCAGCCCAGCCTCTGCTTGCCTTTCTGGGCTGCAGAAAAAAAAACCCAAAAACCTCTTTGTTTTCTTTTCTTTTCTTCTCCCCTTACAGCTCCTACCTTGACAACTTCAGAACCAGCTTCAGAACCCAGCAACAGACCAACTGCTCTCCAAGGCACCCCCAGGGGCAGCTCACCTAACACCCTCTGAGACTTCCCCCCCCTTACACACACACCCTACTAACTCCTTTTGTACGTATGTAGAATGAGGTAGAGAGAGGAAAAAAAAAAACAAACCACAAAACCTTTCCCCAGCTGGGTGTATCTTTGAGCCAAGATCCTCCAAAGTATTCCCAGGAGACAGCACTTTGTTCTGCTTCAGACCAGATGGAAGCTTAAATCTNTTTTGGGGTTGTTTTTGTTTGGGGTTGGTTTTGGTTTTTGGTTTTTTGGTTTTGTTTTTTTTTAGCTTAAATAATACTGCTTCTTAATCTGTCCCTTTAATAAAGCATTATTGAAATGTTGATAACTTCTTTGGACCAGAAAAGCTAGGGAAGGTTTATCTTGAGCTAGCAGAGAGGGGGATTTGGGAATAAGCTTATTGTGATGCCACTGGGTTGGGAGGTTGGGGAGGGGGAGGGTGGAAGTGACTCTGTTCATAATGTTGTATAGCACAGCCTTGGGTACAAAGGATGTATAATTATATTTGAATTTATACTCTCTACATCAACCTGTCTGTGGTCTTACTTGCTCCAGAGGATCTCAGTGGGGTGGGTGTTGGAAAGGGACCTCTGGAGATCATCCAGTCCAAGCCCTCTGCTTGGGCAGGATCTCCTAGAGCAGATCATGCAGGAATGTGTCCAGGAGGGTTTTGAATTTATCTCTTGCAACTCTCCTGGGCAAGCCTGTTCCAGGGTTCTGTCACCTCCAAAGCTCATCCAGTCCAAGCCCTGTGCTTGACCAGGATCTCCTAGACCAGATTATGCAGGAATGTGTCCAGGAGGGTTTTGAATTTATCTCCTGCAACCTTCCTGGGCAAGCCTGTTCCAGGGTTCTGTAACCCTGGCAGTGGAATCACAGAATGTCAGAGGCTAGAAGGGACCTCCAAAGCTCATCCAGTCCAAGCCCTCTGCTTGGGCAGGATTTCCTAGACCAGATCATGCAGTAATGTGTCCAGGAGGGTAGTGAGTATCTCCAGCAAGGGACACTCCACAGCCTTCCTGGGCAGCTTGTTCCAGGGTTCTGTCACCCTCACAGTGGAATCAGAGAATGGTAGGCACAGCCCCAGCTTGCATCACTAACACCAGTGGAGCCCCAGGCTTGTACCAGTGTCAGCTCCAGCTTGCACCAGTAACACTAATACCAGCCCCAGCTTGCACCAGTGCCAGCCCCAGCACTGGGTGAAGCTCCTCCCAGAGCAAAGGACTCCAAAGAACTCTGACCAGAAGTAACTCCTTAAATAGTCCATTTAATCAGCCTCGGGGTAACTTCATCTAAACAGATCCTTCCCCCCTAGGAGGTACAGTGCACACAGAAGCAAAAGGAAAAGCTGAGTGCTAAGCCCAGCCCCACAGCCAGGCTCAAGTCCATCCTTCACCCAGCCTAGGGCTGGCATTTGTGCCCCCTCTGAGGGAGACTGTGGTTGCCTCATCCTGCTCCTTCAGACTCCTTGAGCAACCACTGCCAGCCCTTGGCCTTTCAAGCCCCTCAGAGCAGTGCTGGCAGCATCCTACTGGGCAAGGCTCTGTGTACAGCTACTGGAGATGTGGAGGTGGCTGCAGGGCTGCTGTGCCAGGGCAGGGCCTAGGCTGCCACTCTAGAGCTAAACCAGAGTCACTGCTGAGGTCACGGAGCTGGAAACTTCCCAAGAGTCCATCCAGGGGACAAGGAGGGAACAGCCTCAAAGCACCATCACTGGCTCTGCTCCCCCTTTTATTTCACGACAGTGTCTGGACTCTGGAGAGCAGCTCTGGTTTCAGGGGGCTGGGAGGCTGCTCCTCTCCTGCTGCCTGAATGTCCTCCATGACTGCTGCATCCCAGGCGAGGGTCAGGAGGGCTGAGGGCACCTGTGACAGGGAGAGCAGAGCAGAGCTGTTCCAAGCTGCAGCAAGGTTGGGGCTCTGACCTCCTAACTCCTTTTTGTGCGTTCCCAGGCCCACAGGGAGCAGCTCTGCTAAATGAGGCTGAAATCCTGCAGGGAAAGCTCCTCAGGGGATGCTGCTTTGGGCTTTCCCTTGGAAGCTCTGTGCTTGGCTGCCAGTGCCCATTGCTGGCTCATGGCAAGAGCTTCATCACCCCCTCTAAGTCCTCCTCTGTAGGGCTGCTCTCACTCCACCTGTTGCCCAGCCTGGATTCATACTTGAGATTGCCCAGACCCAGGGCAGGACCTTGCCCTTAGCCTTGTTGACCTTGGTGAGGTTGGCTTGGGCCCAGCTCTCCAGCCTGCCCAGGTCCCTCTGGGTGGATCCCTTCCCTCTCCTCGTGGTGTGGCTGCTGGCACCTACTGCAGCCTGCATTTACCACAGGTCCCTTCAAACAACCCAGAAGGCCTCAAGCAGCTCCTTCCTTTGCTTGAGTTTAGAAAGAAGGAGCCAGAGCCTAACCTGGAGCAGAAAACACAAACTTCATGGAATGGTTTGAGTTGGAAAGGGACCCTCAAGATCATAGAATCAGTCAGGGTTGGAAGGGACCACAAGGAGCAGCCAGTTCCACCCCACCTGCCATGGGCAAGGACACCTCATACTAGATCAGCCTGTCCAGAGCCTCAGCCAGCCTGGCTGCAAACACCTCCAGGGATGAGGCTTCCACCACCAGCCTGGCCAAGCTGTTCCAGTGTCTCCCCACCCTCACTCTCAAGCATTTCTTCCTAATCTCCCCTCCTCAAGCTTAAAACCTCCAAGTTAGGAGGTGCAGGTGACTCTGACAACCTCAGGATCTCTGTGGAAGGGACCAGCTCCCTTTTTTTCCTCTACTCACCAGCCCACATTCGTTGAAGGCCAAGCTCTCATCAGTCAGTTTGAGCCCCCCAGGCCCCAGAAGCTCAAAGGGCAGCCAATCCTCCCTGAGTGCTTCCCTCACAAAGCTGTAGAGGGCAGACAGCGATTCCCGCGCGTAGAAAGTCCCTGCCAGGAGAGAAGGAGGTGAGAAGTTGAGAGAGGGTCTGGCACTAACCAAATCTGGCCTTTGGGGGTCATTTCTGTGGGGCTCATGGTGTGATGAATCACAGAATCATAGAATCAGGCAGGGCTGGAAGGGACCACAAGGAGCAGCCAGTTCCAACCCCCCTGCCGTGCCCAGGGACACCCTACCCTAGAGCAGGCTGCCCACAGCCTCTGCCAGCCTGGCCCCAAACACCTCCCTGCAGGGGCAACCCATTCCAGGCTCTCACCACTCTTATGCTCAACAACTTCCTCCTCACCTCCAGCCTCAATCTCCCCACCTCCACCTTTGCTCCATTCCCCCCACTCCTATCACTCCCTGACAGCCTAAGAAGTCCCTCCCCAGCTTTTCTGTAGGACCCCTTCAGATCCTGGAAGGCCACCAGAAGGTCCCCTGGGAGCCTCCTCTTCTCCAGCCTGCACAGCCCCAATTCTGAAACGCTTGAGTGACACAGAAACAGCTTCATTGGACTGCAAAGGATCAGAGCAGAATTTCCCCCGGATCAAAACCAACTTCAGCCAGTGCCAGCTCCTGCCAGGCTGGAACAAAGAGCTGGGGAAGCCTGAGCTGATCTCCAGAGCTCTGCTGCAAGACGAGCAGAGGCTTTGTCCCGTTGCAGCTGGCTGCTGGGCAGCCTCTACCAACCCCCATCTAATGAGGCTGCCTGGGAAGAGGAAGGTTTTAATTAACAGCACCTTGAGACCCTTTTCCCTCCCTCAGAGCCTCGGAGCTGTGGTGCTGAGGTTGGCAGAGGCAGAGAAGGGTTGGACTCTGGGTGATTGAAGAGCTTTTGCAACCAGGAGGATCTGAGGAGTCTGTGAAGTCCTTGGTGGGGGTTGGGGGGGACCTGTCCAGAGTCTCTCACCTTGGAGGATGTATCCATCAGGGAAGCGGACTCGCAGCAGGGTGTAGTTGTACTTCCTCATCTCCCTTTGTTCTTCCTTCTCTCTCATGGCTCTGGTCCTCAGCATCAAAGACTTTTCCACCGCTTCTGTCCTTCAGAGACAAAAAAAAAAAACAACAAACCCAAAACCCAGAGGTTTTTAGCATGAAAAAAAAAACAACAAAGCAGCGGCAGAAGACTCCCAGCTGGCCTCCGGTGACCCCCGGGGCAGTCAGCTCACCGGAGCCCCCCGGGGCAGTCAGCTCACCGGAGCCGCTGCTCTCGTTTGATCTCCTCCGCCGTGAGGTTGTAGAAGTCGTTGGGCAGCTCAAAGCGAGCGGCGGCGGGGGAGGGTTGGAAGAGACAGAGCTGCCGATCCAGCTGGGCTCGGACAGGCTCCGAGCTCAAAAGTTGCTCTTTGTAATCCTTGAGGTCTTCCAACCTGCTCAGCATCTCCTCCTTCAGCACGTAGTATTCCTCCGTGGTCTCTGCAAGCAACAGGGCAGGGCTGGGAGCAGGGCGAGGGAGGGAATTCTCCTCCTTTACTCTGCTCTCCTCAGACCCCACCTGCAGCACTGTGTGCAGTTCTGCAGCCCCCAGCACAAGAAGGACATGGAACTGCTGGAGAGAGTCCAGAGGAGGGCCACGAAGATGATCAGAGGGCTGGAGCAGCTCTGCTATGAGGACAGGCTGAGAGAGTTGGGACTTTTCAGCCTGGAGAAGAGAAGGCTTCAAGGAGACCTTAGAGCAACCTTCCAGTATCTGAAGGGGGCTACAGGAGGGCTGGGGAGGGACTGTTCACAAGGGCTTGTAATGACAGGACGAGGGGGGAATGGGTTCAAACTGGCAGAGAGGAGACTGAAACTGGATGTTAGGAGGAAGTTCTTCACAGTGAGGGTGGTGAGACACTGGCACAGGTTGCCCAGGGAGGTTGTGGAGCACAGAAGCACAGAATGTGATCAAAGATCACATTCTGTGCTTCTGTGCTCCACAATCTCCCTGGAGGTGTTCAAGGCCAGGCTGGATGAGGTCTTGAGCATCCTGTTCTAGTGGGAGTGTCCCTGCCTACGGCACAGGGGGGTTGGAACTGGCTGAGCTTTGAGGTCTCTTCCAACCTAAACCATTCTCTGATTCTATGATTTGAGCAGCTTGGCCCTTTATAAAGAAGGGATGAAATGCAAGGGCCAAAAAGGGCTCCAGAGCTTCTGCCACAGCTTCTGAAGCTGGCAGCAAGCTCAGCTCCATCACCAGCCATCCTGAGGCTGTCCCAGCAGAGCTCAGACTGAACCCAGCCCACGCTTCTCACCTTGCCCTGGGACAGGAAGCATTTTGGTCTCGAATCCAACAGCCTGGAAAAATCTGTGTGCACCTTCCAGGCAGCTTATCCTTTCCTGCAGGAACAGGGCAGAACTGAGCTGGGGGCCCCTGGACTTGGGGAGGCACAGGGGAGCTGCAGGAGCCTCTCACCTCACCTGAAACACTTTGTTCTGCAGTTTGATTTTCCTGTACTTCTCCTCCTCTGGATGGAGGTAGATGTTATCCAGGTATCTGCAGAGAGAGGAGAGCAGGAACCTCAGGACATGGATCACAGCAGGGACCTCAGGGCAGGGCATGGATCACTGCAGGGACCTCGGGACATGGATCACAGCAGGGACCTTAGGATGTGGATCACAGCAAAAAACTCCAGCAGGGAAGGCTCAAGCTGTCCTACCAACCCTGCACACTTACTTGGCCATGGTCTCCACTCCTGCTCGTGCTTTCTCCCTGTCCCTGTTGAAGGTGTGGATCTCCATGATGGAGGCAGCCACTGGGTCTACAGAGAAGTACTGGGGAGGAAAGAGAGGAACTGGTCATGAGGGGCCAGTTGATGCTGCTCTGCACAGAGAGAGGTGTGGGTCTGTGGTGGTTGAGCCCTGAGAGGCAGCTGAGCACCCCACCAGTCCCTCCCACAGTGGGATGGGGAGAGAAGTGGAAGAGTGAGAGGAACCTCCCTGGATCTGCTGCCCATACTCTTCTTAATGCCCCCCAGTTTGTCAGTTGGTCCCAAACTCCCCAGGAGCCAGCACTGGTCACTGGCTGCAGACAGAGCAGGGAGAGCAGCAGCACAGGGAGGGAATTCTGCCCCTCTGAGACCACACCTGCAGCACTGCCTCCAGGTCTGGGGCTTCCAGGGAGACCTTAGTGCAGCTTTCCAGTACCTGAAGGGGGTTACAGGAGAGCTGGAGAGAGACTTTAGACAAGGTCTGGGAGCAACAGGACAGGGGACAATGTATTGAAGCTCGAGGAGAGCAGATTTAGGCTGGAGATTAGGAATCATTGCCTCCAGTTCTGGGGCCTCCAGGGAGACCTTAAAGCAGCCTTCCAGTACATGAAGGAGGCTACAGGATTGCTGGGGAGAGACCTTAGACAAGGGCTGGGAGCAACAGGACAAGGGACAACAGATTGAAGCTTGAGGAGGGCAGATTTAGATTGGAGATTAGGAAGAAATTCTTGGCAGTGAGGCAAGGCACTGGCACAGGCTGCCCAGGGGAGGCTGTGGCTGGTCCCTTCCACCCTGGGTTCTCCACTCCTCTGTGCCTCCCAGCCCCCAGCAAAGGTGGTGCTCACCGACTGGATGGCTTCTCGCAGGTGCTTCTCCTTCTCATCTTTCCTTACGACTGCACCAGTCAAGGGGCAAATGAAATAAACCCCCGAAACCGAGGGGGCAGCTGCCCCTTCCAGGGCTGGGCAGCTGAGATCCTGGGGGAGACAAAAGCAGGCACCCAGCTGAGCACTGGGAGGTCTGGGGGCTCCAAACAGCCCTGCCCCGGGGTGGGAGCAGCAGCACCTCCTACCTTCTCCTCCATGGGAAGCTCTCTCTCCCCCGCAGCTGCCTCTGCCATCAGCTCTTTTCTCACTAGGAGAGACAAACCCAGGTCACAGCAGTGGAGAGGGCAAAGCTTCAGCAGATTTTGGAGGGCTTTGGACCGAGTGACACCACCCTGGGGACAGGAACACCAACCTGGGTGCTCCATTCTCAGCCTAGGAGCCCACTGTCCCAGCCAGCCCCAACACTCATGCAGCCAGAGAACTGAACCACAGAATCAAACAGGTTGGAAGAGAGCTCCAAGCTCATCCAGACCAACCTAGCACCCAGCCCTATGCAATCAACTAGAGCATGGCACCAAGTGCCCCAGCCAGGCTTTGCTTGGACACCTCCAGGAAGGAGACATCCATAACCTCCCTGGACAACCTGCTCCCACCCTCACTGTCATAGACTCATAGACTCAGCCAGGTTGGAAGAGGCCTCCAAGCTCATCCAGCCCAACCTAGCACCCAGCCCCAGCCAATCAACCAGACCATGGCACTCAGTGCCCATCCAGGCTCTTCTTGAACACCTCCAGGGATGGGGACTCCACCACCTCCCTGGGCAGCCCATTCCAATGCCAATCACTCTCTCTGTGCAGATCTTCCTCCTCACATCCAGCCTGAACCTGCCCTGGCACAGCTTGAGCCTGTGTCCCCTCCTTCTGTCCCTAGCTGCCTGGCAGCAGAGCCCAACCCCAGCTGGCCACAATCTCCCTTCAGGTAGCTGCAGAGAGCAATGAGCTCTGCCCTCAGCCTCCTCTTCTCCAGGCTGCACACCCTCAGCTCCCTCAGCTGCTCCTCCCCAGCCCTGTTCTCCAGACCCTTCCCCGGACTTGCTCCAGCCCCTCGATGTCTTTCTTGCGGTGAGGAGCCTCTCTCTCCTCTCCTCTCCTCTCCTCCCGATTAAACACCCCCAGGTCCCTCAAACGCTCCTCAGAAGATCTGCCTCCAAAGCTGCCCTTGCAGCTGCTCCTCCAGCGACCTCCTACCCTGGTTCTTGATGGCCTCCTGGGACGGGGGCAGCTTGGCCTTGCTCTTCAGCTCCATCCTGGCCAGCGCCGCGGCCGCTGCCATCTGCGCTTCATCCGTGGGCGCCTGGCGAGGCTTCGGCGCCGCTTCGGCTTTCGGCTTCTCCTTGGGGACCCTGGGCGGGACGGGAGGAGGCATCCGTGACCCGCACCGAGGCACCGCCAGCCCCACAACCGTCCCCCGGCCCGGACGCGGCCACGGCCACTGCCACTTAACGGCGGTTACCACACCGATGCCCCCGGGGAGCTGGAAAGCCGAGCAACCGGCTGCCCCGGTGCAACGGCGTGGCTGCCCGCTGAGTGGCTGCTCCCCGACGGGCAGCTGGCTTGGGCACGGCGCTGAGCGTCGGTCAGCAGGCTCCGTGTGGCCGGCAGCTCGGTGTCCCCCACGGGAGCCTCCAACCGGCTGCTCCCCACAGCCAGGTACCGGCTAGCCCTGGACCAGCCCCGTGGATACCGGGAGCAGAGCGGAGCGGGGCCGCTTGCCACCCCAGCAGCCCTGCCGTGACCCTCGATGTCACCGGCAGCTCGGTGTCCCCCACGGGAGCCTCGAACCGGCTCCTCCCCACAGCCAGGTAACGGCTGGCCCCGGGCATAAGCCAGCCGCGGGGCCGGGGATACCGGGAGCAGAGCGGAGCGGGGCCGCTCCCCACCCCAGCAGCCCTGCCGTGACCCGCGATGTCACCGGCAGCTCGGTGTCCCTCTAGGAGCCTCCAACCGGCTCCTCCCCACAGCCAGGTACCGGCTAGCCCTGGAACAGCCCCGTGGATACCGGGAGCAGAGCGGAGCGGGGCCGCTCCCCACCCCAGCAGCCCTGCCGTTACCGGAGGGCTCCCCCTACCCCGTACCGGGACGGCTCCGAGAGCTTCTGTCCGGGCCCCGCGGTCTTGAACTTGAGGTCGGCCTTGATCTCCTGGAAGAACTTACGCATGGCGCCGGGACGAGACGAGACGGGACGGGACGGGACCGCAGCTGGGGTTGGACCGGGACGGGCACCGAGACCCCGCCCGCGTCACCGCCACCGGAAGGGGCGGGGCCAGCTCGGCGGCGCTCTGGGCCGTGTCGCTCTATGACCTCTGCCGCTCTATGACCCCCGCGGACCTCCAGCGCCTGAGGGCAGCGGCGGGAGGAGTGTGAGGGCAGGACCAGGACCCCCACCCCACGGACCCCGGGCGTGCACCCACACACCCCGCACCGCCTTTGACCTCCGCACCCACAGGCTCCCCCAGGCCCTTCCTGTGCGGCCTCGCTCCCCCGGCAGGAACTGGAGGGGATCTGAGCAACGCTCAGCAAGGGCTGAAGCGCCTGTGGGGGGCAAGAGGATGCGGCCAGACCCTGCTCGGCGGTGCCCAGGGAGCCTGTGCCAGGGCTCTGGGACCCACACAGGCAAGAAGTTGCCTCTTGTGTTGAGCTGCAGCTCCTTGGCCCAAGCCTGTGCAGCAGGTCAAAGAAGGTTCATCTCCCACTCTGCTCTGCCCTAGCGAGGTCACATCTGCAGTGCTGGGTCCAGGTCTGGGCTCCCCCAGCTCAAGAGGGGCAGGGAACTGCTGGGGAGAGTCCTGCAAGAGGCTGCAAAGCTGCTGAGGGGACTGGAGCAGCTCTGGGAGGAGCAAAGGCTGAGAGCCTGCAGGAGAGCAGCCCCAGAGGGGAGCTGAGCAATGCTCAGCAAGAGCTGAAGGAGCTGTGGGGTGAAAGAGGCTGGGACCAGACTCTTCTCAGTGGTGCCCAGGGACAGCACAAGGAGCAATGGGCACAAACTGGCACCCAGGAGGTTGCATCTGAAAGGAGGAGAAACTCCTTTGGTGTGAAGGTGCTGGAGCAGGCTGCCCAGAGAGGTTGTGGAGCCTCCTTCTGTGCAGAGCTTCCAACCCCCCTCTGGCCATTGTGCTCCTGGGCAAGCTGCTGTGGGTGCCCTGCTGGAGCAGGGGGGGTTGGACTGGCTGAGCTCCAGAGGTCCCCCCCCATGCTGGGATTCAGGGATTCTGTCACCAGCCTGCCTCCCAACACCCCAAATTCCCTTCCACAAAGCCCAGAGGAATTCTCCTCCTCCTCACGCACGCCAGACGCTGCCTCTGGCTCACAGGATTATTTAGGAGGAAAAGACCTTGAAGATGGAATTTGTTTCCCCCTTGCCTCCACCCAGGGCCACAGCTGCCCTGTAAATCATCTCCTCCCGGCTCCGTGTGTGTTTTGCTCCCACTCAGCTCTCCTAGGCACCGGCAGCTCTGGCTGCCACCAAACATGGCACAGCCACTTCAAGGTCACAGGGAGAGCAGGCAGGGAACCGTTTGCCTTTCCTCGCAGAGGACCCAGACTGGCTTCAAGCCAGGTTTGAACCCCACATTCTGAACCCCGAAGCAGGCAGAGCAGGTCTAACGCTGTCCCCTCACCCCGCGCCTGGCCCTGCACTGGTGGCCCTGTCCTTGACCCACCAGCAAGACCCTCTGGGTGCAGGAGCCTCAGCAGGGCTTGGGCCAAGCTACATCCCCAAGCCAGGAGTGGGCAGGGGGCGTGCAAGACCCTCTCAAAGTTCCTTGTGTCCATCCCACCCTGGCTCCAGGCCTGCCCTTCCTGTCCCTACAGCTGCTAGCCCTCGGCCCCCACCTTACAGACCCCTCCCTATGGCCCTATCCCTGCCCCATACCCTGTATCCCAGTCCCTCACCCCACAGCCATGTGTCCCCCTCTTTATAATCCTACCCCCCTCCCTTTAGCCCAGACCCACACCCTACAGCCCTGACCCATACCCTACAGCCCTACCTCCCCCTCTTTATAATCCT